>JAQFVV010012494.1:3299597-3899597 GCA_028023455.1 Epiperipatus broadwayi | reverse complement strand
TTTAAAAATTTAAAATCTATATCTAAAGTTAAAAAAAAAATATATAGTAATATTCTGATCTAAAAAAAAATGTTTAATAATAATTTTTGTGTTTATTAAACAGAGGTTTTGTTTTTATTTTTTTAAAAAAATACAACAATTATATAAAAATGTGTGGTGTAAATAAAGAATTATATAATAAAAAAAGAGCAAGTACCTCCTACATTTATTAAATCTTTTGAATTGCCTAGGATTTTAAATGAAGAAGTGAGACACGAAATTAAATTTATGAAGGGAAACGTTCCAGATAATGATGGAATTATAATCCAATATATTAAAAAAAGCAGGTGAAGAAAGAGAAAAAATATTGGCAAAGTTATATATCAAATGTCTAAATGATAAAGATGTACCAGATGACTGAAAAATGCAGTATTAATATTAAAATTTAAAAAAGATGATAAGGAAGAAATTACAGACATATCAATCTTTTATACAAAATTTTTACCAAGATTATTACAACTCTGCAGAGAACATTGGATTTCAACCAACCAAAAGAACACACTGAATTTTCGACTGGCTTTAGTACAGTAGATCATATCAAAGTACTGAGAGAAGTTATAGAAAGAACAAATGAATATGTGTTGCCATTATGCTTGGATTTGTAGATTTTGAAAAGGCATTTGATTCTATAAACATTTCTTCAGTGATTAAACATTGGATCATCAAGGTATATAGACCCAGGATATTATCGTATTCTGAAGAATATTTATAAAATGTAACAGTAACAATTAATATTGAGAAGGTGTAAGACAGGGTGACTCCATATCTCCAAAACTTTTTACAGTAGCACTGCAATAAGTATTTTGTGGATTAAAATGGGACTCTAAAGGAATAAAGGTAAATGGAGATTACTTAAGTCATTTAGATTTTGTAGATGATGTAGTTGTTTTTGGAAATAATGCTTCAGAGCTTCAGAAAATATTGCAAGGGTTATCAGATGAAAGTAAGAAAGTAGGACTAAAGATAAATGTTAAAGACTAAAGTAATGTTCAATGGATTTTCTCAAAAGATGAAAATAAAAATTGATTATGATGAGTTAGAAAAAGTTAATAACTACAAATACCTTGGTCAGATTATTACTACAAATGGAAATATAATGGATGAAATCAATCATAGAATTAAACTTGATTGGAGTGCTTTTGGTAGAAATATTTTAATACTAAAAGGAAATATGCCTATGTGTTTGAAAAGGAAAGTTTTTAATAAATGTGTTTTACCAGTTCTTACTTATGGATCTGAGATTTATTTAATAGAAGAGCAATACAGAGACAGCAGACTATTCAAAGAAGTATGGAGATATGCATGTTATAAGTAACAAAAAGAGATCAAAACCACAATGTATGGATAAGAGAACAAAGGAGGTAGTACTGACATCGTTGAAAGAATTTAGACTGAAATGGAGTTGGGTTGGACATATTGCTAAAAGAGATGATAATAGATGGACAATTGAAATCTTAAACTGGACTCCAATATATTGTAAACAATCCAGAAAGAAACCACATGTGAGATGGATGGATGAAATAAAAAAGTGTGCAGGGGTGTTGTGAAAAACAGAAGTTAGAGATTGAAAAGATGGATTGAACTTAGAAAGACCTTCATGATTGACAATGATGATGATGAGTGTACATCATATAAATGTTGAGCAATAGTATAAGTCATTTGGGGAGTTAAATTTGATTTGACTAATTGAAGAGACACAGTTGGGTCAAAATATATGTTAGAAGACATTAATTTAGTTTCTGAATGTCTACAATTATATGCTTAATTATTTATAAATATGAGATTAAATGTAGTTTTTAGTAACATGGAAGGTACACTGTGTATATAATTTAACTATTAAATAATTATAGTTCTAGGTAGAATTTTCATTATAATAAAATAATTTCTATAAAGCATTTTTTAATGATGAACATGTTAAAAGATAATAAAAAGCCATTCACAATGATGTTTGGATAGTTGATTAACTATTACTATGTCTTATATTCCTCCTTCTATCTTATAGTTCACTAAAGAGTAGAAACAAAAATTATATATATTACAAAAAAAAAAAATAATAATGCAATTTGTTTGATTAAAATATCCATCAAGTACATTCACTTTCATTTATAAGATGGACTTGTTTGACTTGTGAATATTATTAAACCTTCTTTTTAACAAATTACTTAGCATAATATTAAAAGACTATTGTAAAAAAAAAATGCTAATGATATTTTTTACATAAAATTCATATATAATATAGTACTTATTTTTATTACTAATTGCATACAGTACACAGTTAAAATCTTTAAATGTTTATCATCACTTTCATGTGGATAAAAAATGGATTCTATATTTTTAAATCACTTGCACCACTTCTGGGTACATGTAAATTTACACATTGAGAAAGTAATATAATGGAGATCCATGCAATAAACATCAATAGTTAAAGAAGTGTGCTTGCTAACTGATATTTTAATTCAATGCTACATTGATATGCATGTATTTAAGTAGAAACTGAAGTTTTCATACATGAGTTTCTTCTTAAATATTACATATGAACTAAGTGCTGTTTTTGAATTGATATTTTAGATCTGATGTCTGAATATTCTAGCTCCTTACTGAGGTGAGCTATAAGCTCGAAACCAATTGGTCTGGGGATAAGAATGTCCGGATAGAGATTTTAAATAATTTCTCTTACCGCACTTATCAATTAAGAGCTTGTTTGAGCTATTGGTATGCTCTCTGTATTATATTTTTGTAAATACAAGCTTATAAAAGCAGTGTCACATTATATATGACTTGCTTTATTGATTATTATTCAAGCTTAATATAACTTTGTAGTCAGTTTCTGTTTTAGATATTAATAATTTTTGTCTTTGAATTTGTGTTGACTGATTTGTCTTATCACATCAATTTTTTATCTTTAAAATAAAATAAAAAAAGATGTAAGTAAAAATGAGCACAACTAAACTCAAATCCATAATACATAATTCACAACATGATAGATCACATAAATTAGAGAATGAAAAAAGAATTTGGTAACAATGAAAAGAGTTTTCTAATTTTATTCTATAACTCTGCCTTTTTTTATTTTGCATTAATTTAAACTTTAATAGATTGCTTAATCCCCTTCCCCCGCCCCCAATATTTAAATAATTGTAATTTTCCTAATGGATAATGCATATTCAGTTATAAAAATTATTATTAGCAATAGAAATTTATAGATTATATAATTGGAAACAATTATAAACAGTAAACCAGAAACAAGATATATGGTTGAAAAAAAAAAAAAATCTTTTTTTTATATTTTAATATGAAAGAAAAGTGGTCATTTTTTTCTTTTCATATGTAAATGAAAGATATTTACTGCATAACTTTTTAAAATTAAAAACTGTTTATTAATTGAAATTAATTGTTGATACTAGCAAAAGATCTCCTCCCTACAATTTTCAAGTTTTTATTAGCAATTATCATAAGTGAAAAGGGTGACAGGAAATCCCTGAGGGAAGGGAATGATTTGGAGAATGAATTGCAGATGAAATTTGAATTATCTAAATAGGATAAATATTTGTGGTTTAAATCAAAAATATTTTGAATGATAATTCAAAAAGCATTAAAATTATTATAAAGAAAATTATATTTTTTTGCAAATTTATTAATGAGACCTCATTATATCAGGTTTTAAAAAATAAAACATTTCTTTACTCAAACAATGCTCGGAATAACAGATGAATAATAGGATATACAATAATCACTGCTATTTTCAATAAAAAAATGAATACATATGTCATCAGTTGAATGAAAAAAATATAAACTTGGTATGCCTCATATAAATTATATATTCGCCATTTGATAGGGTGAAAAAAATTTATTTGCTTTAAACAACAACAAAAAAATACAAAGAATTTTCACCATGTAGATATTTTAAATAAAAATATTTATGCAGTATATTTAAGAAATTTACACATACTCAAATCTTGTAACATATTCATTAAATAAGCTATAGAATATATGTGTTTGCATGTCATTTATTTATTTAATAATTTAGTTTTATCATTGCAATTGCATGAACATGAAAATTATATATAAATGCTTTAAAGTTGTTATAAGTCAACAAATTAAAAACAAAATACAAATTAATTTTGCTGTAAATGAATTAAATCTTTACTAAAAATATAAATTTGTCAAAAAAGTTTAATAAATTAATAAAAATTTAATTTTTTTAAAATACAATATTGAAAAATTCTTTTTTTTTAATGAAGGTTCTCTTTCATGTAATGTAGTTTAGTGCACTCTTTTAGTTCCAAGAAAATAATTTTATTATGTTTTTTTAATTAATATATAATATTTTCATTAATCATGAATTTGCACAATCACATTTAAATTATAATATTCATTGGAAATTTTTTTTACATCTTTACTAATATAATGGGATTTTGAGCAGTGACTATGCAACATACATGTTCAATATACATTTGTTTTTATTAAATTAAAGTTTGAATAATAATTACCAAGTCATACAATGAATGTATTATTTAAAACCTGCCTATTTAATTTACCTAATTCAAATCATCAGTTTCACTTCATAAAGTTTTTTAATCTCTAAATATCATTGTAATTATCATACATTGTCATATTGCTCTTTATGCAGTGGTTTAAATGTTAAATTTATTTTCTCAACAATATGCACTTTAATTACATATAAAGATAATATAGGTAACTCCATAATTTGCAGTGTTAGAATGCATTAAACTTGAACTTAATGATTTTTTTTTTCATGCTCTCTTTATAAACAAATGTATTTCAGATTAGTAGTGTTAAACCCATGTAAAATCTTTAAAATAATGGTTAAATGTAACTGTAGAATTAATTTTGTCAAGCATTAGTGGTCGAGAGGTCAGCAACAGCTGCTTTACAAGCAGTTGTCCCGAATTAGCGGGTTCGCTTCCCAGCTGATGCTATGACACATGAGAAAAAAAATGTAACTGTGCAATTAATTTTTCATATAAGTGGTCTTCAGCTTAAGTTAAAGTTTGTGCCAAACTAAAATTATTTTTTAGTTTCATTATTATTAAAAATGTCTTTTGAAATAACAAAAATATATTAAAATAGTACAATTATTATAAGAAATAATAAGCTTAAAACAGGCAAAACTCACTATATGTATTGGCATGTGATGTTTATTGCCTTAAATAATAAGCTTATCTTATACTATACTAATGTAACTTAAATAATCTTGGTACAGTGTTGAATATTAAGTAGCTAGATTAAAAATATCATTGGCTGATAGTATATGATGTTTCAGAAAGTTTTCTTCTGCTTGTTCATCCAATATCTCTTTCATGTATTGTAAGAGTTTTTAAATTGTTAATTGTCTCTTTAGTAGTGAAAATCCTGTAAGAATTTTTTTAGTAAATTATTTTACATATGCATAATGCCTAATAATTTTTAGCTGTAGGCTAAAAAAATAGATTAAGAAAATTAATCTAGCTATCAGAAAAAAAATAATTTTTATCTATGAGAGAAGTAAAACCATCAAAGATCTTAGTGCTAAATATGGAATATCTTTTTGAATGAAAAAAAAAATGCACAGGTAACAAAAGGAATTTCCAGAGTAATGCAAGTTATGATATTACTTAGCAAATACAAACTCATATTAATTTGAATTGTTGAAAAACAAATGGTAATGATAACATCAGTGTAACATTATCACTAAAATCATAATTTCAAATTTTTATATGCAGTGAATCAAAATTAAATTTAGTTCAAAGAAGATAGTCTTACAGTTGTAAATTCAATATCATCCTAACCAGAAAACTGATAATGTTTCCAGAATATTATATTGAAGTATTCTTAAATGCAATTTTTTTTTTTGGGGGGGGGAGAGGAGGTATTTCACTTCTGTAAAATAAATTTGATTAAAAAAAATAGTGCCATACAAGAGAAATGACATTTAAGTACTAAATGTGACAGGAATATATTATGAGCTCTTGAGTCTTATTGTATTATATTTACCCTTTCATATTAACTTGTACAGTACAAGTTTTGTATGAATCCATATATCTCTAGATCACATAACTGCCACTTTAGCACTATAATAAATTTCACAGTATAATCTAGCTTCTCCCAATCATCAACATACTAAATCTAAAATATGAACCACTTATTTTTTCTTTTAATTTATTCAAATTATATAACTCCATCATCAAACTTGAATCTTCTCTTAATATCTGTTTCATAAAACCATGATTAGACTACATCAATAAAAGCAATACATAAATTTCATGTTTGCTAATAATGATTTTCTTGCATTTATGCTTCTTGACAATCTAAAAACCATTTTAACTCCCTACTCATCTACGAGCCGAAAAAAATCTACTCAATAAATTATAAACTGACTTAGATACTGAAATGTCAATATCAAAGATTACAACAAAAGTTAAATAAAAATATATCCTCTAAAAAGCAGTTAGTCTTGTTGTGTAGTAGTTCTATTATTTTGTCATATCTGTAATCTGAGGTATGGCTTTTTTCAAGCAACTAAACTTTTACATGTCAATGTCAAATTTAAAAAAAATATTCTAAGATAAAATATAATGAGTTTTTATAAGACCTTAGCTGCTAAAGCAACCATGAAGGTCTAACAAGCACCTTAGTTAGACAATAAAGAATGAACAAATGAAACTAGAAGTCAGTAGTTCAATATTCTGATTTTTTTTAAATAAAAAAGTTTTCTTTACATATTAATTATGAAAATCAGTTATTATAATGATTCCAGAAGAGGCAAGATTATTATAAATTTGGAGGGGAACTCAAATTGTTTAAAAATAGATAAATTACATCCTAGAATAAATAAACCTCATTAAAAATGAATGTCAGTGATGATCTATTTTATATGAGGTGTCAATAAATTTCATTTACAGTGTTTCTTCTTTATATTTACTAAATTAATTAAACATTACAAGCATAAAGCTAAACTAGTCAATATATAATTAAATTTACCCCAAAGCCAAAATTCAACCAGACCAGCATAAAAATAATATTAAAACACTACCAAAGGTTTCACTGCTACAAGCAGACTTCTCAAGTTTAAAGAACTACTAAAACTACACACTATATATAATATTAAACATTACCCACAAATCCATTCACTTCCCATCCACCCTTAATATTAAAAGAACTCTTAAATAAATTAATTGCTTCAGAATAATAAATTTTCAATAGTAACGATTCTTTAATTCTTTTGATTTCATTTCTCTCAAAGAAGACAACCTTAGCTTTGCCATATAAATTGTCTTCTTATAAAATTGTATGTAGAAATAGTAAATTGTTTGGAAATAAAAAAATTGTTTGGAAAAGGGATGTTACATTGAATAATTTATTAAATAATACAAAAGAAATTTTTGATAGAAAGACTATTCCTGGTGTAGTATATTTTATTCCTTGTTTATTTTGTAAGAAGGTTTACATAGGTCAGGGTAGTTTGAGTTTAAATGAAAGAATAAAGGTTCATAAAAGTAGAGTTAAAAATAGATATCTTAGTTCTGCTTTGTATGTCCATGAAAAAGATACAGGCCACACTATTGATTTTGATGAAGCTAAGGTTGTTTTCTTTGAGAGAAATGAAATCAAAAGAAGAATTAAAGAGTCTTTATTATTGAAAATTTATTATTCTGAAGCAATTAATTTATTTAAGAGTTCTTTTAATATTAAGGGTAGATGGGAAGTGAATGGATTTGTGGGTAATGTTTAATATTATATATATTGTGTAGTTTTAGTAGTTCTTTACACTTGAGAAGTCTGCTTGTAGCAGTGAAACTTTTGGTAGTGTTTTAATATTATTTTTATGCTGGTCTGTTTGAATTTTGGCTTTGGGGTAATTTTAATTAAATTAATTAAATAAAACTTTACAATTCAACTTTTTTTAAAATAAAGTACTCAAATAAAAAATAAGTTTTTTTTTTTATAAAAAATAAATATATATAACTAATGTTACAAACATTAACAAAGTATTATTTTTTTCAATTTATAGTGATTGAAATGAATATATGTATAAATCAATATTAGATTGACAATTTTTTTGTATAACCCTGATTTCAAAATTCAAAAAATGGCATATCTTACTAAGACAATTTGGCACATCAGATATTTTTTATAGAGTTTAATTGACAGAATTTTATATGAGATTTGAAAAACTAATCAAAATCTACATCAGGGATGGTCAACAACTTCTAAAAATAGATCTATAAGAAAAGTATTTCAATAAATAATAAGTTAAAGAAAAAAGGAATTGGAAAAAATATCATGCTTAAATTATGTATTAATTATAATTTAATATTAACAATATACGAAATATTATATTTAAACCCTAAAAACTGAATAAAATAATTCACATTAGATTTTATCATAGATAAATAATATTATTTTTATAAAAATAGAAAATTATTTTGTGCAGTTGTTTTGATATATTAGGATTAAAATTAAATTCCAATTTGTAAAAAGTCATGTAAAATGCTGATCAAATTTTTGATTTTACAAATTTAATTTTAGAATAACTTTGTGAATAACAGATGTATTCTATTGAAACTGATATTACTTTTCAAGCAAAATTTTTAAGATTTAACATTAAAATTCTGTCAATAAAGAGTAACATAATAATAATTTTAAAAATATTAAGCAACTAAACTTAAATTTGCATAGATAAAATTTGATTATAAATAAATATTAGATTAACACTTGTTTTATGTTGATAAATGTAAAAATCTAAATTTTTATTTTCTGCAGATTGATTGTTAAACATGCTTTATTTTAACACAAATCTGTCAACCATTAAGAGATAAGCAATAAAAAAAATCGTATGAGAGAAACCAAGTGGAGCTCTTTTACTTCACAAAATATGTTAAAATCTTCATCATATGGTAACCAAAGGTAGATGTGACATATCTGCTATATTATATTTAAGAGTATTTAAGTTATTTTGAGATATTTAATAATAAAATTTTGTATCTAACCAAAGATGTGACATATCTGCTGCATCTTATTTAAGAGTACTGTATTCAAGTTATTCTGGAAAAGTTTATACTAAAATTTTATATCAAATTGCCTGCACTGCATAATATATGCGCAGTGGCAGACTGAAAATTAAAGTCCACAGATTGTATGCAGCTGTCACTTTAGGCACTCAAATTTTGTGAACTCCCAAACAATAAATTCATTTATTTTATTTTAAAGCTATAAATATATTATAAAAATTGATATATTATTGTTTTACTTCATATTGAAGATAAAATCTTTTCAGAGATATAAACCTACAAAAATATAAAACCATTTTTGGAAAAGATCTAGTAAACAATAATACTTTGTGGAGATTTAAAGATTTTTCCATGGCTTATCTTGCAGAGTTTTGTTACTTTCTGATGACTGAAATAATAGAAACAATAAATATTGCTACATTAAAAAAATAATAGCCTAAATAAAAATTTCTTACTAAAGGACAGAAAAATGTAGAAAATACAGTACATCATTAATTAATCATGAAAAGTTATTTATGTTTCAATGAAATCATCTATATATAAAAAATAAAAATAAAAATTAAGGCAATGAATCAAAATAGCAAGTATGATAAATGATAAAGTAAAATATTCTGACCAACTGATAATAATTTTATTTGTTAACAATAAATAAATCTATAAAATCTATTTTAGCATGGCAATAAGTAAAACTATAATATAAAGTTTACTAAACTTTTTATATCAGAAAGATGCATAACAGTTTCATACTTATTTATTTGGGTAAAAAAAAAAAAACTTGATTGCTATTGTTTATTGAACTTCAAATAAAAATTTAAAGAATAGTTAAATGGTGTAAATTCAAAAATTTCACTAGTAACTTTTTAAATATCATAAAAAAAAATTATCATTTAGTAGCTAATTTTATGTAATTCAACAAAGAAATGTAAAGCAATAATTTATAAGTGCATTTCTTAAACTCTAGGATTTTCCCAAAAAAATTGAGATAAAAGATAGTTACAGATTGATTTTATCATAATTTTTTTTATTTTTTATGAAAAGGAAGAAGTATGACAAGTGAAATCCTATTATGCTAAATAAAATAATAGAATAAATTTAAAAAAAAAAAAGATATTTCTCAGACAAAATATAAAGCAGAGAATTGAACATTATTATTACCTTTTTGATATAGCCACAATAATTTCTACATGTGTAATTTTGTTTATAAAATATTATATTCTCTTTACACATATTTACATTTTAAGCAATGTTAAACTTTTATAAAACATTTGTCTTGTATCTACTATGTTAAATAAAAATTCTATATCTAAAACGTTTTTGTAAATATATTCAAAAAACAGATTATTGTCATAAGGACATCAATAATAAAAGATATTGAACAAATCTTAAAAATAATGTGAAAATAGTGAATGTTTAATAATTTTGTTTCTATAAGTATATGAGTTATCTTTTATTCTGACTTTTTTATAAAGTATTTTGAACTCCAAATCTATTTTATGCATGAATGGGATAAGAGAAAGGATATATAATTTTGTCACTTTTATAATTGCTCATTAAATCAAACATTTATAATTTAATCTTCATTGAATATTCTAATAAATCAGAAATCAATATATATATACATTGCAATTAAATGAGATATTATCTTTGTATTAGAAAAATATTGATTTTTTCTTGTTAACTGGCCAAATGAAACAAAAATCAGCATAATATATATAAAAAAGCAATAATTTAAACATATTATAATATTAATAAAAATTATATATTACAGATATTTAATCAAAATATCAATACAAACCAAAAAAAAATCACAATATTAATAACAAAATATTGTACAACTAGACTTTATAATTCAAATTTACCTCAAACAATATCAACCCATTAATCTGAGAAATAGATATTATAGTTCTTTGTTCTTTCTATTTGCTTATAACTTTATTTCTAAAACTGGAAAAATTTATACTATACTAATACATAAATATATAATCAAAATAGCATATTTTTATACACATCAATTTTGCTAATGACCCAATTAAATTACCTTTATGCCTCAATATCTCTTAAAGAAAAGCTTTATATTCATAGAAATAATAATTATTTGTTTAAAATTTCTATAGATATATTCATAATCAATTGAAAAACTAAATATCAACTCTAAGCATTTACTCACTCTCCAAACTATATTATCATACAACATGAATAGAAACTTGGCTTTTGGATTTTTTTTTTTATATATATACTCGCATACTAGATTTTATAGAATGTAGCAATCCATTTCTTCCATCCTTGAGAATTAAAAAAAGTATTACTTCAATCTTAAATATTTTTGATCATTTTTATCTCTCTTCACAATTTTCTATAATTTTACTGATATTATTTTCCACGTCTTCCAATATGAATTAACACAATCCTTAAAAAAATGTTTATAAAGAGCATCATAATTTTATCTAAAAGTGAGACTATATTACTAAATCTGATATAATCACTTTTTTCAAATAAGTAATGACCCCCTCCCCCATGTTTTTAATTTATAAAAGATAATTATTTTTTGAACATTACTAGTTTTAATATTTTCAAATTAAAATGACATATATTATATTTCTAAATATAGATAGTTAAATTTACCTAACTACTCACTGTATTCACATACTCAAATCTATATATTTTCCTAGATGAAAATTTAATCATATCCTACAAAATGAATTTTTTCTCACAATATGTCTTCTTTTTTTCCTCACAATATGATTTAGCAAACTATCATCATAAACATGTATATCACAACAATATATTGCAAACACAAATTTGATTCCAGAATTAACCTATACATAACCTTTTCCCACAGAAACATAATATGGTTGTAGTTTGCAGACCGTACTGCCGCCATCAGAGGGCGCGGCGACACCATCAACAACTGGCCTGAAATTGGCAAGTGATAAATTTTTTTACAAAAACGATTCAAAAATGACAAAAAAAAAAAAACAACCCGATGAAAGTGGCTTAAAAATGACAAATTAAAAAAAAGGAATCGATGAAAGTGGTTCAAAAATGACAAATAAAAAAAAAAAACAGATGACAGTGGCTAAAAAATGACAAAAAAAAAAAAAACCTGATGAAAGTGGATCAAAAATGACAAATAAAAAAAGGAATCGATGAAAGTGGCTCAAAAATGACAAATAAAAAAAAAAAAAAACCAGATGAAAGTGGGTCAAAAATGACAAATAAAAAAAAGAAATCGATGAAAGTGGCTCAAAAATGACAAATAAAAAAAAACCCGATGAAAGTGTCTCAAAAATGACAAATTAAAAAAACCGGATGAAAGTGGGTCAAAAATGACAAAAAAAATAATCGATGAAAGTGGCTCAAAAATGACAAAAAAAAAAACCAGATGGAAGTGGCTAAAAAATGACAAATAAAAAAATAATCGATGAGTGTCTCAAAAATCACAAATAAAAAAAAAACCGATGAAAGTGGCTGCCCCCCCCCCTAATATCAAAATTTCTTCACTTAAATGAAAAATAAAAATGGGTGAAGATATATGTACACAAGAAATAGATAAAAAGGACAAATTATTTTAAAAAAACACAAGAAAATGGTATCAGATCCTGTAATAATTCAAATTTAAAAAATAAATAAGTCTATGATTAATACAAAAACAAACATGGTGGACAATGGCAGACAAAAACGTGGGAAATCCAAAGCAGTGGTTATATAAACTAACAACAAAATCCTCTAATTATTTACCTTTCCACATTTCCATATATGAATGGGATCAAAAATAATTAAAACAACGGTTATATAAATTAAAGAGAATCTATTTCTCAAATTGCATCAAGAATACGATCAAAAATAATTAAAATGCAAATACAGAATTCGGTGTATTACTAAGAGATAAAGAATTACTGAGTAACTTTTCAAAAATATACATTTCATATTTAAAAATAAAAAGACTATTTGCAAATAATAAATCACAACACTTAAATACCAAGTAATAAATAGTAAGTAATTAAATATAATTATAGCAAGTTATTCGTTATTTATTAATTAATAATTATATAGAGTTTAAAATAATCATTGATTCCAGTTAGGAAAAAATATATTTTATTTGCAAGAACGTTACAGGATTTTATTTTAACAAGAATTGAAATAAATAAGGATATTAAAATAGAGTTTTAAAAGTATATTTGTAGAAATTTTACCAGCTTTTTGTTCAAAGTTCAGTTCAGTTCACCATTTACACAATATCAGTTGATCGATGTCCTTGTTTACAACTGTTCTTTAATTAAAATTATAAAATTTACCTTTCTATTCTTAAATTAGCACTTTTATCAAAGGTGATTGATCTCTATGTGAATAATAGCAGATTAAAAAAAGACTTTAACAGAAGACATTGACAAACAACTATAGCAAAGTTATTGCTGCTTGAAATATAGCATATATAATATCCCAATACAGTTTCCTTTTTCTTAAACAAAGTTGCAAATTGAAATGTGATGTAATAGCTCTTTCCTAATATCCTTCCACGAAAATATAACACCACCAATACAATTCAAAATACAAAATGATTTTTCTTTAATTAGAATTATCAAATAATAAATTATTCACATGGAGATCATATATACCAATACAGTTTCGTTTTTCTTAAATAAAGTTGCAAATTGAAATGTGATGTAATAGCTTTTTCTTACATTAAAAAATATAGGTGTTCACAATATCCTTCCACGAAAATATAACACCACCAGTACAATTCAAAATACGAAATGATTTTTCTTTAATTACAGTTACCAAATAATCAATTATTCTTCAACATTTAGAAAAGAAATGATTTTCTTTAAAATGATCTCCATGTGAATAATTTAATATTTGATAATTCTAATTACAGAAAAATCATTTTGTATTTTGAATTGTATTGGTGGTATTATATTTTCGTGGCAGGATATTAGGAAAGAGCTATTACATCACATTTCAATTTGCAACTTTGTTTAAGAAAAAGGAAACTGTATTGGGATATTATATATGCTATATTTCAAGCAGCAATAACTTTGCTATAGTTGTTTGTCAATGTCTTCTGTTAAAGTCTTTTTTTAATCTGCTATTATTCACATGGAGATCAATCACCTTTGATAAAAGTGCTAATTTAAGAATAGAAAGGTAAATTTTATAATTTTAATTAAAGAACAGTTGTAAACAAGGTCATTGATCAACTGATATTGAGTAAATGGTGAACAGAATTGAACTTCGAACAAAAAGCTGGTAAAATTTCTACAAATATACTTTTAAAACTCTATTTTAATATCCTTATTTATTTCAATTCTTGTTAAAATAAAATCCTGTAACGTTCTTGCAAATAAATATATTTTTTCCTAACTGGAATCAATGATTATTTTAAACTCTATATAATTATTAATTAATAAATAACGAATAACTTGCTATAATTATATTTAATTACTTACTATTTATTACTTGGTATTTAAGTGTTGTGATTTATTATTTGCAAATAGTCTTTTTATTTTTAAATATGAAATGTATATTTTTGAAAAGTTACTCAGTAATTCTTTATCTCTTAGTAATACACCGAATTCTGTATTTGCATTTTAATTATTTTTGATCGTATTCTTGATGCAATTTGAGAAATAGATCTCTTTAGTTTATATAACCATTGCTTTTAATTACTTTTGATCCCATTCATATATGGAAATGTGGAAAGGTAAATAATTATAGGATTTTGTTGTTAGTTTATATAACCACTGCTTTGGATTGCCCACGTTTTTGTCTGCCATTGTCCACCATGTTTGTTTTTGTATTAATCATAGACTTATTTATTTTTTAAATTTGAATTATTACAGGATCTGATACCATTTTCTTGTGTTTTTTTTTAATAATTTGTCCTTTTTATCTATTTCTTGTGTACATATATCTTCAGCCATTTTTATTTGTCATTTAAGTGAAGAAATTTTGATATTAGGGGGGAGGGGGCAGCCACTTTCATCGTTTTTTTTTTATTTGTGATTTTTGAGACACTCGTCGATTATTTTTTTTATTTGCCATTTTTTAGTCACTTCCATCTGGGTTTTTTTTTTTTTTTTGTCATTTTTGAGCTACTTTCATCAATTATTTTTTTTATTTGTCATTTTTGACCCACTTTCATCAGTTTTTTTTTAATTTGTCATTTTTGAGCCACTTTCATCGGGTTGTTTTTTTTTATTTGTCATTTTTGAGCCACTTTCATCGATTCCTTTTTTTTTTTGTCATTTTTTAGCCACTTTCATCTGGGTTTTTTTTTATTTGTCATTTTTGAGCCACTTTCATCGATTCCTTTTTTTTATTTGTCATTTTTGACCCACTTTCATCGGGGGTTTTTTTTTTTTTGTCATTTTTTAGCCACTTTCATCTGGTTTTTTTTTTATTTGTCATTTTTGAGCCACTTTCATCGGGTTGTTTTTTTTTTGTCATTTTTGAATCGTTTTCGTAAAAAAATTTATCACTTGCCATTTTCAGGCCGGTTGTTGATGGTGTCGCCACGCCCTCTGACGGCGGCAGTACGGTCACAGGCCGGTTGTTGATGGTGTCGCCACGCCCTCTGATGGCGGCAGTACGGTCTGCAAACTACAACCCAAAATATATATATATCATAGATAATTCCACATCTAAAAAAAAAAAAAACTGACATTTATCTATTTTAGTTTATAATAAATTAACAAAATGTTTCTAATAATAAGCACGAAAGGTTTGCAGCCTCTCAATTTAATTTCAACTGAAAGTTTTATTATTTACTTTTTAGATACAGCTGCACGCACTTTCAGTATAGTACATCAGAATCATAATGAGAGCGCACTCAGCTATATCTAAAAAATGAATAATAAAACCTTTTCAGTTGCGAAAAGAATTTTGCTAATTTATTACAAATGCAAACAAAATGGAATACTACTTTAGTTTATGTAACTAGAATTAGTTATATAATGGCAGTGAAAAATTCATGTAAAAATACAGTTTTTCATGATTGTATATATGGCCCAATATCAATATTAACAGTGCACGAAGGATATGCAATCATCTTTACTTTAATAAAAAAAAACATTAACATGAAAGTAATTAGAGATGATATATTCATTATAACCAAAACTGCTTAACTAATTATTAGAGCATATTTATAATCATCCCAAAATTGGATATTAATATCTGCTGTTTGCACTTTTTTTTTTTTTTGATACTTTATAAAATTTGGATGAATTAAAAATTAACTGTGATAAAACACAGTTGCTGAAGCTTTAAATATAAAATTATAACAATAAAGCTGAGCGCTTTCGGGGGACTTAAGCCTCCATAATCATAGCTCAATACAAAACAAATACAAAATATAAACACTTATTCACAAGCAAAATGCGTATCTCAAATAAGATGTAAACTAACTCTAAATAAATAAATAAAATACAATATAAATAAATAAATATTATAAAGTCCATATTTTAGAAATATTAAAACAAGAATCCTTTCTATTAATAGCATTAGGATTACCAGCTATAAAACAAGCTTCTTTAACCTTACGCTTTACGTCATTCTTCTCCGTACATACTAATTTTGCCTCTACTGGTTGACATAAGTGTCCAGCCTTATTTTCATGTTCCACAAACACTGAATTTCCCAAAAATTTAGTTTTAGTACGATGATATAAATATTTATGCTGTGACACTCTATTTAAAATATTGGTTTTAGTTTCACCATAATAAATAGAACCACAATCTTTATGAGGACAAGAAACACTATAAACCACATGCTGAGTTAAGTTAGATTCAATTTTAAATTGTTAATCAATCTATTAGTATTTGGAGGTGAATGAAAAATTACTTGAAAATCTGGAGATAACTTATTAATTAACTGTTTTGCAATAGAATGAATAAATGGTAAAACTATATATGTACGGAGAAGAATGACGTAAAGCGTAAGGTTAAAGAAGCTTGTTTTATAGCTGGTAATCCTAATGCTATTAATAGAAAGGATTCTTGTTTTAATATTTCTAAAATATGGACTTTATAATATTTATTTATTTATATTGTATTTTATTTATTTATTTAGAGTTAGTTTACATCTTATTTGAGATACGCATTTTGCTTGTGAATAAGTGTTTATATTTTGTATTTGTTTTGTATTGAGCTATGATTATGGAGGCTTAAGTCCCCCGAAAGCGCTCAGCTTTATTGTTATAATTTTATATTTAAAGCTTCAGCAACTGTGTTTTATCACAGTTAATTTTTAATTTATTGATTTTTGTTGAAGTATATACATACATTCTTTTCATTATGGATTTTATATATTATAAGCAAGTATTGCGTATCAGTTTGTCAATTAATATGTTTCAACAACGTATTACGTTTTTGAAAAAGTGTGAAGAATTCAAGATAATCCCGAACTGTTGCAGAGTTAAAATTGATAGATCTATTTATAATTTTAATAAAATCAAGATGCAATTGCAGCGCCAACTGCTCGTATCTATTATTAAAGGTTGTAAGAGGGCATTACGTAGGGAGAAAAGAAGGTGGTCTATTATTTCTGTACGTGGTATTATTCCACAATTTATTTTGAATAAATTTAAGAAGAATGAGGATATGCTTGTTAAAAGATTTGAGTTAAAACTTAACTTTCTTGCATATAAGCAAAATATTGTTTTACCATCTGCGGTTGAAAACAAATTTGTGAATCTGTCTGGTGTAAATATTCCGGAGGATGTTAAGTATGTTTTAGAACGAGGTCCTAAATTTATTGGAGGTTAATGGGCAAAGCCGAAGATTGAGCTGATTGCGGATGTTGAGGCTTCATTATTAAATAATCCCTTTAGAGATGTTTGTGTTGGTAATATAGTGAAGATTATTAATAATAGAAATCTCAACAATAATAATTTGAATTGGAATAAGTGCATATCGCATACAAAACAATTTATGTGTGAGCATGATATTGTTTGCATGAAAGAAGATAAGGGGAACAGGTTTGTTTTGATGAAAGAGGAGGAATTTGCGGATAAAATTTTTATGCAAATTGATAAATTAAAGTTTAAAAAGATTGAAAGATTTAATTGTAAGCTTAATCGCGAGAAATTTATTGCTAGTGTTTTACGTAAAGAAAAAGAGAAAGCATTAACAAAATTAGAGTATTTTAAAGTTTACCCATCTGCATCATCCCTTCCTAGAATTTTTGCAAATGTTAAATTACATAAACGAGATAGGCCTTTACGTTTAATGATGGATTTTGGTAGTGTACATTATTTTGAAACTTCTGTTTTGATTAATCGTTGGTTGATTGATGCTATAGGTTTTGGGTTGTTTACAGTCAATTCATCGTTTAAATTTATTGATGTTATTAAAGATGCTAAAATTAATTCTAATTTTAAATCGGCAGCGCTGGATGTTATGGAATTGTATGGGTCCATTGATCGTAAGCAGTCAATAGATATAGTCAAGTTATCTTTACTTGATAAAGTCTTTCCATCTAATAAAGTTGACTTTATTGTTGGATTTTTGACTTGGCTGGATGAAAATTTAGTGGCTACATTTAAAGATTCTTGTTTTCAAATGATGAATGGTTGGCCTATGGGACTTCCTCTTAGTGGAATTCTTTCTAGTATAGTTTTAGACCATTTTGAACGTAGTATTATTCCTACATTTATTAACTCTGTACCAGATATTATCTACACTAGATATGTAGATGATATATTTATTGTGGCTCCTGAAAATATCATTTTGGAGATTCAAAGTAGTATTCAAGAGTCTAACAGTTTAAATCTTACGATAAATTGGGAAGATGCATTACAGGAAGTGAAATATTTAGATATTATTGTGCATAGAACAGAGGATCATTTGGACTACCGTATGTTTGTGAAACCTATTGAAGTTAGGGGTTTAATTCATCCACATTCATACTCTCCCCAAGTGCACAAGTTGGCATCTTTGAATTCATTTTTATATAGAAACCACCATCTTTGCAAATTTGAGGCACATAGGAAAGAAAATCTTATTTGTTTTATTGAGGACTTAGTCAAACTTGGACATAAACGTTCAATTATTAACAATAGAGTTGTAAAATTTTTACATAATTTGCAGTTTAAACCTGACAAGATTGAAAAACCTCGTATAGTTTTACCATTTATTCATTCTATTGCAAAACAGTTAATTAATAAGTTATCTCCAGATTTTCAAGTAATTTTTCATTCACCTCCAAATACTAATAGATTGATTAACAATTCAAAATTTAAAATTGAATCTAACTTAACTCAGCATGTGGTTTATAGTGTTTCTTGTCCTCATAAAGATTGTGGTTCTATTTATTATGGTGAAACTAAAACCAATATTTTAAATAGAGTGTCACAGCATAAATATTTATATCATCGTACTAAAACTAAATTTTTGGGAAATTCAGTGTTTGTGGAACATGAAAATAAGGCTGGACACTTATGTCAACCAGTAGAGGCAAAATTAGTATGTACGGAGAAGAATGACGTAAAGCGTAAGGTTAAAGAAGCTTGTTTTATAGCTGGTAATCCTAATGCTATTAATAGAAAGGATTCTTGTTTTAATATTTCTAAAATATGGACTTTATAATATTTATTTATTTATATTGTATTTTATTTATTTATTTAGAGTTAGTTTACATCTTATTTGAGATACGCATTTTGCTTGTGAATAAGTGTTTATATTTTGTATTTGTTTTGTATTGAGCTATGATTATGGAGGCTTAAGTCCCCCGAAAGCGCTCAGCTTTATTGTTATAATTTTATATTTAAAGCTTCAGCAACTGTGTTTTATCACAGTTAATTTTTAATTTATTGATTTTTGTTGAAGTATATACATACATTCTTTAAAATTTGGATGATATTCTTCTGCATAATTTTCTGAAAGAGGACAATATTTATGTTACACTGTCATTAACTGTTACAAATAGTACTATTGTGTTACAATATATTATGAAATAAATAAAAATAATAGCTAATAAAATGACAATGAATGTTTATTCACAAAACCTGGTCTAAAATCTTTTGTTTGTTTTATAATGATATATAAGAATTGTTTTTATTGAAAACAATGTTGTTATGGCAAATGTATAAAATTCATGAAGTTTTTCAATTACATAAGGTATGGGAAATACATCATCTATGTGTATATAAAATAATCTTTAATTAATGAATTTACTCTTAGAAAATAAAGTATTATTTCTGACAAAAAGTATAAATTCTTTTTCTATAAATCTCTAATTTACCTTTTAATGTGCACTAATATTCAATAAAATTCCCATCTAACTTACCTTTTAATGTGCACCAATATTCAATAAAATTGCATAACTAATGTAAATTTATATAACTATTTAATTGAATGTATTAATAAAAAAAATAATTATAGACTACATTTTACCTACAAATAATCTTCACACTTAATAAAAATGCCACCTTTGTGCATTTATTAAAATATCAGATACTTCATATGTTTACATTTTATATACTAATGTTTTTTATATATATTAAATGTTATTTATTATACAGTTATTGGTTTGTTTGTGTAATTCATAATATTAATATAAATATTACAACTGTCAGCTTTATTACTTTATTACAATACTTCCTATAAACCAAAAGTAATGTGTGGGTAACCAGTTACCTAGCACACAAAATAATTGAATAATGGATTACTAATACATTTTGATTCTTTGGTGCCCCTAGAAATAACCTAAGCACCTATAGCAATTTGACACATTTATATGAAATAAACATTAAGAGCACCTCATGAAAATGTCACAGACACTTGAGATATACATATATTTAATTGCAAATAAATATTAATCTATAGCAAAAACTGAAAAAAAAAAAAAAATCTAATCAATTATAAAAAAAATGTTTCAAAAGCAAATTTGTTTTCTTTTTCTTTTTAATAAAAAGAAAATCTAATATTCTATATATGCAATTATTTTTCAATCATTTGGTAGAAAATCATGCAGTGTATAACAAAAATCTAATAAAATGAAGTTCAGAAATGGCATTAAAAATTAAGAATCCATCACACCACTATCTGTTAACTTTAATTTTAGTGCTCAGAAGCTTTAGCTTTTATATATATATAAACCCAAACTATAAACAAAACTGTCTTTTTCACAGTAATTTGCATTCATCACCTTCCAAGCAAATGTTTGGAAATAAAATCTTCCAAACAGATAAAACTGCTTTACATAAAAAAAATAATAATTTATAAAATATGATGCATCAAAAAAAAAAAAAAACCTAACTAGTATGATTTTTAAATAAAATAAAATAATTATCACTAAATTTATCAATAAAATGTATTCTCCAATTCTATTGGCAAATTGAAATTATTATTGCATTTGATGACAATATGTTTTCCATTTTTTATATTTAAACTCAAACTTAATGAGTTTAATGAAAATACAATTGTTTGCAAGTGATATTTTTCAGAGCAATTATTTTATCCTTCCAGACTATCTATCACTGTTGGAAACATAATATTGATAAACTTTGTATCTGAGATGAACCCCACAATCAGAAATCAGAGAAATCGAGATGAACCGTTTATAACTCAAACACTGGTGCAACCCAAATCAGTTCACAAGTCAGAAAGCTTCTAGATAGTTTATTAATAATAAAAGATGTATAAAAATGTTCAAATCAAAACCTACATGCATAATCAGAGAGTAACAGAACAATCTATAGGTCCAACGGAATTAAATTATTCAAGAAGAGAAAAAATAAACAAAATTGAAATAAATCCACATCAAAATGATTCAAAAAAATTTGAAATTTGTAATAATACATGGCAGTTCTACATGTTTACAAATATTTTGAGTGAAAAGGAGATATTTCTATTACAGAACTTTTCATAACCATGCATGTTTTATTTCCATACAAGCAAAACCATAATGGAGATTAATCTGATTCCAATTATTTATTTATTTATTTTAAAAATAAAAATTTGCAATGGCTTATTCCACTGGGTCATGCAGTTTATTACACTATTGGCACTTATTCATTTTTTGTAATTATTTTGATTGAGCAGTAATGATATGCACACTCTTTCTCTCCAGATCTCCAATTTTCTTGAATTAGCAACCATTAACCTTAATAATGTTAAGTTAGCAGACCTCTGAATAACTTTTTCAGTATAGTAGTAGTGTTTCTATTATTTTGACAATCTTATGTTTTTTATTTTATTGTATATCTACTTATTATTTGTGAAATAAAGCCTTCTACAAAATAAAAAATATTTTGTGCTTCACAGTAATTGTCTTTTTTTTTTTAATTACTTTTTATCAGTACTTAATTATTGATCTAAGAGATAGATACTTACTTCATAAGAAAATAATACATCTGAAAACCACGCAGTAAAGTTTGGAAAGATGTATCAAATGATTAGCAGATCAAAAAATAAACAGATGAACGAGGCATCAAACAGGTATCACTGATGTTGAAATAATTAAATTAAAATAAAACTGTGACTGATCATGTTGACTAAAAAGATAATAATAGATGAATGTTTAAGTCTAAAACTAAATCCCAAATGATCATAAAAAAATTTATAGAGATTTTGTATATAAAATGTGGGATGGAGGGAGGTATTAAACAAGAATATTAATTAAATGCAAAAAGACCATCCTAGAGTGAAAGCAAACATCCATAATGTGAATGATACCTGGTGATTTTTATTCAAGGTGGCCAATCAATTAATTTTCCTTTGTTTGTAGAGATGATAAAAATTTCAGAATAATCTGAAATGGTAATTAATATAAATTTTGATAGAAAAGATGTTATGAATGTATTAATTTTATCAATAGTAAGAAAAGTAGGTAGCATAGGTCACAGTTTATCTATTTTTTTAGTCACATAGACAGGTTGTTCAATGAATAGGTTTTATCCTAACATATATATTTACACTTGTACATGTTTTATGTATATAAATAAATATTATTTGTAACCCCTATAAGAGGAATTTAAAAATTACAAAATTTATTATTATTAAACAAACTCCTCTTCTTCTTTTTTTTTTTTTTAACTCTCTAGGGCATAACCTTTTCCCATTATTATATGAGATCCATATACTCTCAGCTTTTGGGGTAGAAGGAAAGTTAGTGTAATAACTGAACTAATTTTTTATTGCCAAAAGTTCAATGAACTTTTTGCTAATATATAAATATAAAACAATGAATTTTTTTAAAAAAATAATATATTATTCTAAAGACAGTAGCTCATCAGACAGCTATCCAAAAACAATCTGTTCATTTTCAAAATTTGCAAGAGCTTTTTATTAATACACACATATATATATATACCTGGTGTTACAAAGCAGCGGTCACAGTTAATTGAAAAAAGATGTCTCTATAAGATCTTAAAGGACCTAACCAGGACAAATCTCTTAAGTTCATTCCATATATTCCTGTTATCACAACTGTTATAACTACATGATTATTGATATAGAAAACAAATATGCATGAGCTGTATATCAATAGGCATCACCTAGCTTTATCTCCCAATTTAAGATCAAAAAACATTGGTCTTTCTTATCTGTTGCCTAATAGTTCTTAATTGAAATATCAGTTAAATTTTCTTGAAGGCAGGATGAAAGTATGCATAATTTTTTTTTTTTTTAAATTGATATTTACAATCATAATAGGCAAAACTAAATTATTGCCCTTATTCCCCAGAACTAAGAAGTTACCAACCATTAGTGATCAAAGACAAGGGCACCAAAAATCTCAATTGCAGTCCCAGGCTATAGCTTGATGATTTTTTTTATTTAGACATCTACAATTGCAGATCAATTTCAAGTAAAGAATGATGGCATGAATTGGAAAAGAACTGTCTAATATAAAATGTGATATTTTGGACTTTATAAAGTTAAAAGAAAAAGTAAAAAGTGATATGATTTTGCTACAAAAAGAAAAAGAAAGAAATACTGGAAGCAGAACAGAAAAGGATTAATTATAAATACAAAGTTGAAAAACAACATTTTGGAGACTGATGGTACATCAGACAAAATGGCAAGAATAGGTATTCAACCTAATGTAAAATAATCAGATGTAAATAATTCAGATTTGTCTCAAGTTCTCGTTCAATATAAAACAGAAGCAAAACAAGATATAAATCTAAGTCACAAACATGTCTACAAATAAAGTTATATAGTTAATATTAAAAAAATTAATTAAATATTTAATTAGTAAATTCATCAATACTTTTACATGGAGTATTATGTAACTGTTAATTTCTTACAGTTGATAAAATATGTTCTTTATCTTTTAAAAAATATTTTACTTTATGGTAATGAAATAGAGAATTTTTATATGAATGCAACAAAATGCTTTTGAAATGATCAAACAATATTTTAAATTATCATGGGAGACTTTAATGCTAAAATTGGTGTATAATTGAAAAAAATGGCTATGATGATGGAAATGAGAGAGGGCATAGATTTAATAAATTTTCCGGAAAAGAAAAATTGAATATTATGAATTCTTTCTTTGAAAAAAAATGCTAAACAGAAAGGGGCAAGGAATCAGCCAAATAAAAATACAGCAGAATTGGATTATACTTTACCTAACAGGAAATATGCATTTCATAACTGTAATGTTCTAAATAGATTTAACACAGAAAGTGATCAATTAGTAGAGGTAAAGACACATGTTAATAGAAAACTAGAGATAAAAATTATTAGACTACACTATTCAGAGTTGATATTCCTTGGCAGGCATCAATAAAAAAAATTACTGATACTCCATTAAAAACAGCAACAAATATCACTTGTATAAAAAAAGCAGTAATTCATTAGGAAAGTTGCAACTGAGGCAAAACAATATATGAAGAAAAAGAATATGAAAACATTTAAAAATGATCCATTAAGAAAAATTAGTCATGTAAAATGGTATGAAAAAAAGTTAATAACTACATAAGAAAATTTTTAATTGTGAATTAATAATGCAAAAAATAAAAGTTTCAAAAATATAAAAAAATCACCTTGGTTTGGGAATAAAAGTTATTTCAGCAATAAAAAAAAACCCGTGGAACAATTACTAAAAAAAAAAAAAAAAGATACCACTATGGGATTATGCGGAAGAGTTCTACAAAGTAATACTAAAAACAAAATAACTCTCTACGGTTGCAGTATCTGAATTAACAGGTTTTTCAAATGAAGATCTAAAAAGATGAGAAAAGCTCCAAAAATGATGAAATTATTAATATCTTTAAAAAAAAAAAAAACAGGTGAAGAAATAGAAAAATTGCTGACAAAAATATATTTCAAATGTGTAAATGATGAAGACGTATCAAATGATTGGAAGAATGCAGTAATGATATTGATATTTATGAAAGGTAATATAGAAAATATTAGAAATTATAAACTTATTCTTTTAACAAGCTGCATTTAAAAATGATTTTAGTGCAGTGGATCACATTCAAATATCAAGAGAGTTTTAAAAAAGACCAATGAATACAAGTCATTATTATGCTTTGACTTTGTAGATTATGAATACACATTTAATTGTGTAAATATTTTCATTATGATTAATGCTTTGAGCCATCAAAAAATACAGATACAGAACATTGTAATATGCTGAAGAATATTTATCAAAATGCAACAACATTTATAAAACTATATGTTGATAATAAAAAGATTAACACTGATATAGGTATATGACAAGATAATGCCATATTGCAAAACTTTCTACAGCAGTTTTACAATAAGGATTTTGCAAATTAAAATGAAAGCTAAAGAAATAAAAATATCTGAAGAGCATTTAAGTCATCTAAATTTTGCAGACAGTGTTATTGGTTTTGCAAATAATGCTTTAAGTTTAGGAAATGTTGCAAGAGTTATCAAATAAAATGGAACCATAAACTATATGATATTTTGTTCCAATGTCTTCTTGTATACAAACATATAGCATATAATAGTTCATGTTTGTGATAAAAATTGTTTTGAATAGAATATGTATTATTTATTAAACTGCAAATGTATAGTATTTTTCAACACACACACATATATATAACATATGCTTTTTCATATATATAATATGCAGTTATAAGTTAAGTTTTTAGCATAAACAAAATTTTAAAAATGATGTAGTTATTAATAATAAATTTGAGGAAACACATTTCCGTATATTTTACTGAGTTTGTGTTCACTCATGCATTCACTGGAAGACAAACAAATTATTTTTATTCAGTACCCATACATTTTGGTATCCCTGGCTTGCACTGAGTGGCAATATGTATAGAGAGTTTTGCCTGTTTTAATAACAATTAAGAGCAAGCATAAGAAATAGTGATCATGTGATGTTTATTGACTTAAAACCAATCCTGCCTAATAGGATAGTGGTGGCTATGGTTATTAAAGAACCAAAAATACCAAAATATATGGGTACTGAATTGAGATCAGATCTATATGACTATATAAGCTGATGAGCTTGGATTGGAAATATTATAGTGTTTTCAATTTAAGTCTCATAGTTGTGTGGTTAAGTAGAGATAAAAGGTGGCTGCTGGAGGGTTGCATTAGATCCTAAGATCTAGCTGCAGTGCTCTCAGATCCAAAGCTCCTCACTGAAGAAGGCCACAAGCCAGAAACTAGTCTAGGGATATTGAATGAGTAGGCACTAGGTGGGGATTTTATGCACAAGACTTCTGGTATCCATTGATTACTCTGGCTTGCACTGAGTGACAATACATATAGAGAGTTTTGCCTGTTTTAATAACACTTAAGAGCAAAGCATAAGAAATAGTGATCATGTAATACATTGTACATGTAAGAAGCTTTATTAAAACATCTACAAGCACTATCTAATATACATGTTTAATGCAAGTTAATATTAAGACATGAACATACCTCAGAATAGGATTAGATATCTTTAATATTCCATGTGCCATATCTGGCTATATAATACTAAAGGGTACTTATATTAGTTCAGCAATGATGAAAATCACTAGCACAAAACAAATGTGTATATAAAGACTGAATTAAATACATTTACAATCTTCTAAAAAGGAAATGAATTAATTTTGTAAGTGAATACGAAATAATGTTCCAATGAGGAGAAAGTAATGAGTCAAAATGTTGGTTTTGTTCATTCTTTTATGATTTAAAATATGCTGTGTATCATGAAAGAATGCTGGCATGGGTAATCAATCATCCAGTGAAAGTAATTCATCTTTAATTCTTGCAAAGTGAATGTGCATAGTATTTTTTTATAAAAGCAAATGATTAAAATTTGGAAACTTCCAACTACTGAGGACAATACCTTGCAGATTGCCATTTTTCCAAATGCATCAGTTAAGTTTGTTAGAACCTCCTGTGCATATATTATTTTACGAGATTGCAAAATTTAGAAACTCATTGCTGGACTAATACATATATGTCATCTCATGTTGCCTGACTAATACAAGTACCTTCCAAGATAATGACTAATACATTTTATCTTACTTTTTTTTAAAAAATAGCACAATAATATGTAGTTCTGTTTCATTTTTTCACATCCACCTTATTTCTTCTATTGAAGCAATATTTTAATTTAAGTGTATTTAAATATGTTTGGTGTATATTTGGAATACACCTTCTTTTGTTTTTATAAAGGGAGTTAAAATGTTAACAGTCTGCTTAAAAACTAATAATGTTTTTAATAAATAATTAAAAAAATTTCAGCTGGAGGAGGGAGGAAAATAATGGCTTTTCTTAAAACAAGAGCTTATATTCTCTTCCTCTTATATTTAAATTAAATTCCTCAATGCCTCATAAAATTATACAAACTAATAATTTATATTTATTTGACATTAATAAAACAAAAGCAAAATTAATAAGCAAAGTATATATATATATATCATTTGCAGAAATTTATCCTGAAGCTATTTCTAAAATATATATTACAATAAACTCATCTTCAAAATTAATACTCGTTCTCTCATAAATATAAATAAAACATCTATTTACTTATTACTAATGTTAATAATTCGTAACTCCATGTTTTTTTCTATCAGAAAAGCCATCATGAATGTTCTATTAAAAAGACAACACTTTTATATATATATAAGAATATAAAATGTGGATAAATTTGTCTAAACTTCCTTAAAAATCCAAATCTATTTATTTTTTTATTTTTTATAAAAGATCAAACTTAATAGATCCCAGTAGTAGTCAAAAGTTGTATTTTAAAAAAATGTTATAATTATAGCCAGTAGGCATATTAAATCTTAATAGTTATGGAAACAAACTTTTAATATACATCAGCTTTCATGAAATCGAGAATACAATACAGTATATGACAACTACTTCATATTTCAATTTAGTTTCTATGTATTACTGATATAGATTTACACATCTTCAACATTATTTAAATAAAATACTAAGACATTAAAAACACATATAGCAAAATATCTCATGCCAGTCACATAAATTAGCTGGGGGGGGGGGGGAGACATATTTTTAACAAATCTTTTTTTAATACATTAATAAAATATATTATGTTTCTGCTTGAAGGCATATTAAACTTTCAGACAACAGTAATGAAATAAATATATATATAAAACAGTATGCATATATATTTAAGGAAAGCTGAATAAATTTAAATAAATAACAAAATTCTTGCTTATAGTCTGATATTGGGAAAAGCCTGTAACTCAGTGATCCATTCTTTCACTGAAAACTTACTTTAGTATTTAGAAATGTGCTTTGTTTTGGCCAGAAAAATTAAAAATTATTAGTTAGAATACTGAAAGTAAGCAAATATACATTGGGTGATAAATTATGGACAATAAAGAGGCTATTCAAAGCGGGCAAGAAAAGTTTATAATATGCAAAGTTAATAGATCATGTGTTTATATATATATATAAATAAATTAAGTATATAGAGAATGTATTACAAATATATAATAAATTGTTTAAAGAATTATAAAAAACGAATAATAATAATAATAATAATAATAATACAAGAATGCGTGTATGCCTAAGTCATCAAGAACAAAGTTTTCACACTTAAAAACTGTGATATATATCTGTGATAGATAAAGACAACGATGGTTGATTACTGAACAGTTGTTTTCTAGCAAAAAGTAAGTAATACGGTCGTTCATAACAAAAAATAAATTCTAACATCATAAACAAGCATGGCATCGCGTCAAGAAGCCAACGACATAAATTGCGCTCAAACAAACGGCGATAAAATGAAAACTGCGACTATCGCAAAAACATACGCGAACGTAACAAAAATAAACCAGCAGCTTCACAGCATCGAAAAAAGTCCAGCATTAACACAGACAGCAAGATTTAGGAAGGTAAATCAAGCCAACATAAATAATTTAAACCTCATAGAAAACAATAATGAAGAGCCCTCCCCAACGATATGGAATCAAGATGAACTGCAAGAAATAAACGTTAATTTCAACAGCACCATCCCAAAAAAATTATTCGCAACTTTCCAAAATTTTTTTCACCGAGATCATTAGTGTTAGCTGTCACTGATAGGAATTTAACACTCTATAAATTCCCAGAGAGTTTCTTTACGAGGAGCTGACAGCAACAGCATTGTGGGATACAGTCTCTAATATTGGAGAGCATCCAAACTCGCGATATGTTGCAATTCAGTTTTTCGATGAACATCAGCGTGCAAGATTTCAAACTAAAGTAAAAACTTTGGGAAGCTACGCGCTAATAATAGTCGATCAAAGCTTGCAAAACTATTGTACCGGAATAATTAAAAAAACTTACTTCGGATATACCATTCAGGATTTTCAAAAATTAATACAGTCATTTGGCAAAGCTATTTATATAAAACAAATCTACTTATCCGACACCCCCATACCGGTTTACAGCAACAACTTTCATTTCAAAATAAAGCTGAATGACAATGTAAACCCAGAGGATATTCCAACACAAATAAATGACCAGAATGCAATACTGACTATTCACATAAAAGGATTAAGGCCGAGATGTTTTGCGTGCAGTGAAACCGGACACTTAGCAATCGATTGCAACAACAAAATCAACCAGAAAAACCAACCGAGCTCTGAAGATCAACCAACAGAAGCTCACCAACCGGAATCAAACAGTACAAAACAGATAACGAAAACAACTAATAAACAAGAAAAAATTAATAAAAAAACCACAGATCAACAGCATTTGAATAATAAAAAAACTGCACACACATTGCCAGCACCTGAAATTCTGGATTTATCAACAAAATCAACCAATAGAATTCAAACCCCCACTGATAAAAAAACAGAAAGTCAACAACCTCAAGAGGCTCCAATGGAAAAAATAGCACACAATCTAAGTCAGCCTACCAAAGATACTGATGAAAAAAAGATAATAAAAGAACAAATAAACTGACACAGTAATAGTGATCAAGAAAAAATATATATAACACACCAAACACCCAATATTAAAAATAATACAACAATGGAAATTATGGAAGCTATCACCCCAAATATGCCTCAAATCACCAAAGCTGACACAGAACAAAGAAGAAAACCAGGCCGCCCACCAAAAAAAAATAGAGGGCCCAAAAAAATCAAAACAGAATCCAACATTAGCCTTTCTGATCACAACAATACAACTACAGTGGAAACAGATGAAGATCTGGAAATGGAATATGAGAATGAATGGGAAGAAACACCAGATCAACCCTAATATTTAAATCTCAACCAAAAAACATATAATGAAAATAAAAATTGCGGCAATCAATGTCAGGGGTTTGAACTCAACCTCAAAAATTAATAAGTTAAGACATTGGATCAAGGATATTCAACCACACTTGCTTGGTATACCTGAGACAAAAATTTATGCTGGATCACAAACTGACCCAGCCAACATTTAAATATGGAAAGTTTCTGTGCATGCTCCAGAGACTCTTCCTCTCCCTCAGCTGGCACTGGACTCATAATTGCTAGAAATTGCCCATTCACAATATTCAAAATAATTCACATTGACATGAACTTATTAATTGCAACCTTCAACCAAAAAAGCATAACAATAAATCTGGTTTTTGTATATATGCCTTTGCAGGATAAAAAAATAGATATCATAATTGCAAATATTAATTCAAGGTTAGCTACAACTTCAAACCCAACCATCTTAATTGGAGATTTTAATTTAAAATATCAGGAATTTACCCAACGTTGGCTTCACAGAATAAACATACCACTAATGAGTGGCCAAGGTTTTTTGCCAGATGATGCCATCTCTTTCCACAATAATCGCTTCTCTTCACTTATTGATCTGTGCTTTTATTCTCCAATGCTTCACCACCTTATTGAAATAAAACTAACTCCCTCAACTTTTTCCGATCACTCAACTCAAATAGTCACAATTGACTGTGCCCAAATTCAAATATCACCCTTTCCACTTACAAGAACAATAAGAGTTTTACTCCCAGAAACAACCCCTGAATTTCTGTTCTCTGAGACCTATATAATGCTAAACAAAATCAAAGATATGACTTTGAACCCGGTCCAGAAATATCTAGCATTTATGGGAATGTTGTTCTTTAACATCAACCATATAACAAAAAAACAACCTCCACCATCAAGACTTTTGTCTCTGGCAGATCAGTTACACCAGAGAATAATCATGATTAACCCATCACACTGCACCCAGCAGTATATATTCAAGCTTACACATGCATACAATAAAGCATGTGAAGAACACAAAAACTGTCTGAAGATAAAGAAAAGCAAGGTATGCCTAACCAGGCCAAACACTTGGACAAGAGATTATATAAGATGGGCGCTGGGGAACCAACCAGATGTAAAAGTGCCAATGGCACTATATACAAATAGTGGAACATATGCAGGACACAATATGATTATGCCAATTTTTGAATATTTTAAAGAAAAATTACAAGAAAAACAACCATATAAAATACCACATAATCTGTTTGGCCCACCAGAGACAAAAACCCCATTCACAAAAGATCTATTCACAACAAAACTAAATACTATTCGAAATGCTTGCCATCCAGGTAGTCCTGGAGTTCCATTGTTTGTATTAAAGCATCTAAGTAAATTCACAACAGAATATTTGTGTCAGTTAGCAAACCATCTAGCGCAACAAATTCACCCATGAAGGGTGTCTATCCAATAGCCATAGTACCCTATAATAAAAAGAAAGCAATTATTCCACCTATTACAGACCTCAGACCAATATCTATGGGACCTTTGCCGATCAAAATTATTAAAGATGAAATTGAACCGTATATAATGCCATTTATCTCCGAAGCACAATATGAAAAGAAAAACTCTTCAACAACAGAAGCAGCTTTATTCTTCAAAGCAAATCTAGCAACAGTAAAACAGCGGAAAAAATACGGACCCGTTGTTGTGCAGCTTGACATAGAAACTGCATTTGACTCAGTCAATATATACACACTTCTAAAAATGCTAAAAGACACAGAAATTCCTAGAACACATCTACATATAATTGCTAACCTGCTTCTGAACAGAGAGATCCATATAACTTTAAATGGAAGAAACTCACCATCTTTCACACCCACCAAATCTAAATCCCAAGGATCCCCTCTTAGTTCACTATTGTTTATATTTTACATCAATCCCCTTATTAAAAGCATACAAAATGCATTTACTGGGATCGAGATACCAGACACAACACAGCGCACTACATGCATCGCCTATATGGATGATGTTACCATATTCCTAACATCAAAAAAACAAATACCACAACTCCAAAAGATATTACAGGAATATTTCACAAAAATATGAATTAACATTTAATCCAGCAAAAACCACAGCCTGGTCACTATACACTGGTAAACCATGTACATCAATTTACAAATCAAAACCAAACTCTTTCCTTGGGTTCCCATTTCATATGGGAATTACAGGAATGAGATGCCATATCCAAAATAAACTTAAAGAAGAAGCCACAAAAATTATAAACTCCTTGTCCAAGGCATATCTTTCACTATATTCCAAAGTACAGTTAATTAACCAGCTTATCACAACCAAAATAACTTACTATGTACCGATTATTTCATTCTCAAAGGGATTCATTTCAAAAATTAAAACCACATATAACAAACTACTTTGGGCCAGAAAAATAGTAGCAATTTCCACAAAAAAACTTAGCCAACCCCTAATAAAAAATGGACTTGGCTTGCACAACATCAATATTTTTCATCTACAAAAGTTAAGGAACTCAATAATCACAATACTTGCCAAATATCCAAAAATTAACCACTTGCTAGAAGTTACTCCAACAGATAGACCACCTCCAAAAGATTCCTTTTTCACCAACATTATATACCAATGCAAAACTACAGACAAGATTCCAGAACAGTATTTGCATAAGTATTCATACAGGGATATTTATGGTTTAATAAACAGAGAAGCAGATACTAATGTTATACAACCTATGCTAGGAATTAACAACAAGAGACTACTCAAGGAATATAAAAAATGGGCTCTAGAGCCCAAATACTTTGATTTTATCATGAAAATCAATCTCACTGCCTTGCCAACAACCTACTTTCTTTATCATAAAAGAATGTATATATCTATTGACCCCTTCTGTGGACTCTGCCATCAAGCAGAAGAGACACTGGACCACTTTATTTATCAATGTATAGCACTTAACCAAACACGACAGATGATGTGTAACACCTACAGAAAAACAGGTACAATCATTAATCACATAATAGCTGCTTTTCAGGGAAGATCAATACCTAGCATTAGGGCAGCCACATTTGTTCTATATGCATACTGGTGCACCCGATGTACTTTCTTAATTGGCAATAACACCAGACGACATCCAGCTACCTTTAGCAACAAACTGCTACATATTCGAAATAGAGATAAAATAATAACCAATCCCCACTTATATGCAGCAACATGGTCATTGTTAAAACAACCATCAATGCTGGGAATGCGCAAAGAAAACTATCGTACAACTAACATTCAAAGTGACATGCGGACAAAACTAAATAATCTCCTCAAACTTTAGAACTCTGATTATTTTTGCTTTTTTATTTTTTATATTGTTATAGTCCATTAACCACAAAGTGTAACCACTAAATTCATTTATATGTGTTTACCCTAATATTATTCATTGTATGTTAAATTACAAATTTTCTAAATGTAAACTTATGTAAACCATTGAGATCAATAAAGCCTTTATTGAAACATCATAATAATAATAATAATAATAATAATAATAATAATAATAATAATAATAATAATAATAATAATAATAATAATAATAATAATAATAATAATAATCTTATATAAAAATAAAAGATATATAAAATGTTGAGAGAATGTATGGTAATACTAAAAGGAGATTATAGTGTTAATTGGTGCAAAGGCATGAGCTTTAGATACCAAGGAGAAAGGCAAAATAGAATAAGAATTTTGAAATGTAAATGTTTTTGTGAAAATGGTAGTAATGAAGAGTTGTAAAGAGCAAGTTTGCTGACTCCAGTGAGAAAAATTTTAATATAAAGAGAGTCAAAGAGGCAGAAATTTTATTGTTGTTTTTTTTTTTTGTTTCTTTATCCTCAATTTGGAGAATATGAGAATAGAATAATAGAACTATTGAAGCAATTTTTATTCAAATAAGATAAGGGGGGGGGAATATGAACTAGGACTAGAAAAAATAAAAAGAAGTAAATGAATGTATTATAGTATATAGGAGTAATGGAGGAAGAGAATTTTCAACTTGGTTTCTAGTAATACATATAGACTATGCACAGAAACTTCCGACTTAAATTTTAAAAAAAAAACATTTAACTTTATAACATATACATCAATATATTTTCCTGATGCTTTTGTGATAATATTAAATTTTCTCATCATTACTAAAAGTATTACAATGAGCTGTGATATCTGCTATATCTTGGTCCAAACTCTTCCTAGAGTACATTGTGTATAATAGCTCATATTCTGATATGTTTTGATTAAAATAGAATATTCATTACTGTGTCCAGTACTTTTCAACATATATATATAACACAGAATATGTTTACAGTATGCATATATAAATTAAGATTATAAACAAAATAAATAATAATATACTTATTAATAAATTGAGAGACAATATTTACATATATATTTTCAGTATGTTCACTCATTAGCATTCACTGAAAAAGTAAAATAACCAATTTTTCTGTACTGTATCTTTATTTTTTTAAAATAAAATGAATAATGAAATATTAGCCTTTAAACATAATTAAATACAGTCTCATGATATTCATTTTCTTCATTAATTCCACCACCCCCCCTATGAAAATAAAATATCAATCTTGTTATCAGAAAGGATGTTTCTCTCAAGTTTGTTTTGTTTTTAAGTCTTTATCAACTTCAGAATTTATATAACCAATTCTACTTGCTGTTTTCCATTTCAGATTCTTGTTTAAACTCTTCCAATTTTAAGCTTTCTGATGCAATATAGGAAAGTTTTACAGTTCTTTTTTTCTGCTACTAATAAATCAATAACTTTCATTTTATCACTTAAGAAAGATATTTTACAAATTTCATTTAATTTTATAAAACTTTTAGCTTTACACTTAGAAAAAAAATTATTAAATAAAATATTGTACACATCAAATTTGGAAAAAATAATCAAGCGAAGAATAAAATATATATGATTTCAATGATAACCTAAGAAATATTAATAAATGTGATCACCTATAATATTCTGAAATGAAAAATTGACTGTTATGTCATAAAATTTATTAAAATTATGAATTTTCACTTTAGCTTCCACGTCTATAAAGAATTATGAATTTTATATTGCTGAAAATAGAAGCTGTCATATAGTGTAATCCATGAATATTCATCAAACATTTTTATAGTTGTAAAACCATGTTATTCTACTTTTCCAAAAAATCAGATGGCTCAATTTCTATTATTTTTAACCTCTTCATGTTTTTAAAGAAAAGATCATATTTCTTACACTCATGGATCTCTAATTAAGCAAAAACAAAAATAAAATGTTTTATACATATATAGGATAGTTTATATGTATGAATTTCATATAAAAAAGCAGAACTAATAAATTTACCATGCTTCCTTTAACTGAAAAACTTAATATTATATAACAACAACAAAAAAAGTAACATTAATTTATATTAATAAATAGATTAACATTTGCTTGCATAAGCAACTTCAAAAATTGTGATGTAAGAGAAAATATTAGCAAAGTAATGATTAGTGTAAATTGTACTGCATTTTAATGGTGCACAATAAGCTCTAAAAATTTATATGATAATAATTTATGATTTTTATCTTTTTCTAAAATGGCAAGTGAACAAATATATATATAGAATCAAACTTGAATCATCAACTTTTTTAAATACAGTTTAGTGCTGTTTTTATAAATGTTTTAAAAAATTAAAAATAACTTTATAGCAAGAAAATGGGAAAAAAAAAACATAATTGCTAAAATATTATTTAAAAACTAAAGCAAATATAAGCAAACAAAATTAAAAAAAAAAAAACTTAATTGCTCAAAATTTTATTATTTTTTAAAATATGATGTAAATATTAAAAAAAAAAGTTACAGAAACAACTGAAAATGTTTACTTAGTAGATAACAAAATCACTAATTATGTATGCGATGCTATCATTTTTATTAATGTAAATCACATCTTCAATAGATTAGGCATATAAAATGGTTGAATAATAACAACAAACTTTTCACAAAGTGTTTTATAATAAATTTAGCATGGCCACTTGAGATACAGATCCTATTTATGCTAGGAAGATTGTCTGAAATACATATTAAACGATAATGCATAAACTGCTTTCATTGGGAGGATATGGCTGATGATATGGAGAGCTACAATTTTGCAAGATGTCTTCAAAAGTTAAAAGACAGCATGCAAAACATCAAATAAAAAGATTAAAGGATCAGCATTTGATATAAGTGCATCTACATGTTTCACAAATTAATTGTGAAATCATTATAAGCTAATTTTTTATATATAAATCTTTATACTAAATTGAGCAGCACAAAGAAATTTAATGATAATTTTTGATACATTAAATTAGCTAGATAGAACCGAATTCTATAACATTAGAAAAAAGTTATTCATAAAAAAATTTGAATAAAGATAATGTAAATGAAATTGACAAATCATCACATAAATGTTCTAATATTATCTGATTGCAATGAAAATATTTTGAAAAATAAATGGTGAATTAAATAAATAACAATTTGTACATGGAATTATTAGATGTTTAAAAAAACATTAGAAACATCCTTTTTTTAAAAAAAAATTTATTTTAAAAGTAAATGCTTTTATGTAATGTTACAAGAACTAATTATATAATTACCATTATCCAAAGAAGTCTAATGCATTGTAGCGCATTAGTAAAAGCTGCTCACTGATTTTACATTAAATATTATCAGTATTATAAATTTTTTTTCTTTTTTAAAGTATAATAATCAGCATTTGTTATAGTTTTAAAAGGTACTCCTCAACATCTGTCATATTATTAAGTCAATATATTTTTTAAATAGTAAAAAAAAAAACTAACATATGGGAGAATAGATATTCTCATTTCAAAGATATTATCATTGCCAGCATTAGTAGCCATTCATAAATGAATATGACATTTCTAACTCTAAAAAAAGAGAGAGAAAGGACAAAGAATATAAAAAATTAAAAATAAATTTGCAATAACTATACAAATTAATCAGTAAAACACAAATATACCCATATATATATATATGCCTAATATCTTGCAATGTTGTACTTTAATTTCTTCAGCAACAAGCTTTTCTTTCTTACAGATTTCAATGTTCTGACCAATTAATTCACCTTTATATTTTTTCCATTATATCCTCTCATATGAAAGCAATCAATATTGCAGATAATCTTTATAATGTGGAATCTGAATCTCCCAAAAAAATCACAAAAACCATATTTATGTTCACTAATAAATACAAACTGCAATAAAAAATATCAGAGATCAAAAATGTCCCTTTTAATGATTATGAAAATATATCACACAAAAAATATAACAATTTCAAGAATTTATATAACTATAGTAAAAAGAAACCAAAAATCATTTATAAAAAGTAAATGAATAATTAACATCAGCCAAAAAAAGTTAAATCCCTATAGGTTCATCCACTAATAAAATCAGCTCATTGATATTACAATTAATGCTATGCACACTAAAAAAATATTTTTAAAATATACAACGAAAACAGATATTTATCATTTTTATATGTTAGATCTTAAAATATTCAACTACTAGCAGAAATATCTGTCAAATATTATTGTTGTTTTCTGTATAATCAATAGAAAATTTTTGATTGTATTATATTTTATCTAATTTGTCTTTGGCATCAATTTTGTGTAGTTGCATATGGAATTAATGTTCTTAAATTTTGAATAATGTAATTGGCCTATGTAGTGATAAGAGTTGTGGATTTAAAAATTAAAGGTTCCTGCTTAGATTCTCAGCTGCATAAAGCAAAAAAAAAAAAAATCGCAGATCAATCAATTGAATGATAAATGTTGTGATCACCTCACATTTTGGTGTCTGAACATCAAATGAACTTCCAAGCAACTAACCATATGACTTAGAATAATATTATGAAACTGATTTTAAATCGTTTTCTAAAAATAAAGTTTCGATTACAGAGTTATTTCAATAAGTTCTAAATTGGTCGTAACTCACTATTAATATTATTCATTTTCATATTTGTAGTAAATACATATATAAGCCACTGGGAATTTTGGCCTCCAAACCCCCAATTTGAAATTACACTAATGGCAGCATTAAGAAGGGAAAAAAATTAAGATATATGAAATAGTAAATTATTAAGACTAAACTAAATTTAATAAAATATCAGATAAAGATAATAAAAGAGAAGTAAATCTAAAGATGTAAAATGAACTCAAATATAACCCTCTTCTTCTATTGTGTAAACGCGCTAAACAAATGAGATGAATTAATGAAACAATTTCTAGCATTTGTTATTACACTGAAATAAAAAGTCAATATATTGGAGTCTGCCGCAATAAATGTGATTAATTCTAGAAGCTCATTCATGGAGCATATTTTACTAACATACATTGAAATACATGTATTTAGGAGTAACCCATTGTAAGCACAAAGTCTAAATACAGTCATTTAAACACAAAAATTCAAAAAATAAAAATTTTAAAATATTAAAAAATTAATTTATTTGATTTTTATTCTGGATATGTAAATTTAAAATGTGTAAAATCATATTTTCCTAGTGAAAACTATAAGCAAATTTCCTATAATAAAAGTATAAAAAATCTTATGAACATGAAAAACATAAATAATCTTCCTTAAAATAAATATAGTGAAGTGATGTAATCTTTAGTCACAAAACTGCATACATTCTTTATTTGATTGCTACAGTATAATATGTGAAAAAATTCTTAAAATATTGTAAGCTTTTTCACTAACCTTTTTATATGTTATACATGTAAATTTGAAAATTATAAATAATCTCATCTACTAGAAATTATAATCAAATTTTTTAAAAGCATAAAAAATCTTATATAATAGAGTATAAATAAACATATTTTCTAAAAGTTAATGTTACATAGGGATGGGATTTACTTCTTTCTTAGCATTACATTAATAAGCCTTTCTACTTTTGTTTTTTCTGGTTCATGGCAAAAATTATATAAGTATGTAGAAGAATAATTACAAAAAAAAAAATAATACATTAGTATATTTTCATTGCTAAAGATATATGCAAACAAATTAAATAAACTAAATTGCTAATTAAATTTTACAAAATGTTACAGCCTTACAAAATGTTATAAAGATATCTGACATTCTAGTTAGCATAATACATGCTGTCAGCCAAAACATTTGTTGTTTCAATTTCATTCATTCAATAAATCCTAATTTAGTGAGAAATGGAATTTATTGTAAAATGTGTTAGTTGTAGAAGTGTTTACTATAGCAAACTCCACTGTATTAATAATGAGGGATGGGGTGCAACAATTCAACAGAATATTACAAAATTGATAAGATGCTGAACTAATTGAAATTTCTGACTTGTGGGGCAAACTCAAAAATTACTAATCATAAACTATATTTTATTTCACCATACAAATGACATAAATAAATTGTTCAATAACATAAAGCAGTAGCATTCAGATACAAATTAACAAAAAAAATTTGTGGAATTATAGTCTAAACAAAAAGGCACTTGTAAAAAAAAAAAAAACTGATTTCAGAGAAGATTAAAATACTATTCATTTGATTCAGACTAATAGCATTTGCATAGTAATAGGAATAAACTGGCTGAGAACATTTTCACATTAATGCTGAAAATTAAATATTTGCCTTTCTATTTCTTGTAACTTTATTTTTAGATATATTTTTATAAAAAAAAAATTTTTTGGAGAATACAGACTGCAGAGTTTATTGATATTATAAGAAACAGCACACACAATAATAAAACCTAAATATTGCTGATCTAGATTAAATGTTAGATTATTTTATAGAACACAGTAATATACTAGTCAAAAAAGAAATGAAACATTGTGAAAAAATTTTAAGAGAAGAATTGTATAAATAAATAATATTTCAAATGCTAATAATTAAAACTATTATTTTATAAAAATCTTTGTAAGACGTGGCAGTAATTAGTTCTAAATTAAATAAAGATATTTATCTGCCAACAAAAAAAAAAAAAAAGTATATCTACAAATAGTTGATTATGCTTTATTTTTATTTTATTTTTAAAAGCTAATAAGTGCAATATAAAATACCAAACTGAATGTAACAGAATGATTATGGAAACAGCTCATCACTTACATAAAATAATAATAAAAAAGGAATATCATGGTTATTTTCTTTGGAATAAACAAATATATCTTCACTCAACACAAATAATGATGATAAGCTTAAATTGAAGGGAAAAAATGGTCGACATCTAAAATTAAAAACAACTAATATTTTTAATACAAAATGACAGTCCAAATGAAATGTGTCACAACCTTGGATCACCACTAATTGAATAATGAATTTCCTTTTTTTAGAAATTATGTGACATTTGAGCACTGGGCGTGACACTTTAATATAAATCCTAAGCACATTAAGGCAAAGAAAGAGAGTGTGAAACTAGTCAAAACTAGCTATTTCAAATTAAGCATAAAAAAGTTTTTTTTTTTTAATATTGGTCAAGAGTAAATTCAACCCTAATGAATAAGTGTTGTAAATTGTGATGAGTCTACACTGAAATTAGTCATCCCTAAATGATATTTTAAAAAAAATGAATGAGACAAAATATATTTTTAGATCATTTCTTATAAAAAAAATTAATTTAAAGTTTTAAAAATAAATAAATAAATATTTAAATAAAAATAAATTGGATGAAAAAATAGTTCAGAAATTTGATAAAGTACATATCAAATAGAAAACTAATATTTTACGTTAGCCAATATTTAAAAATAATAACTTAATACGTAATAAACTTTATTTATGATAATAATTTTACGAGAAATATATAAACATATAACAAAAAAAAAAAGTTACTCATTAACAGAAATCACTTATGTATCACAGATGAAGATATCTGTTTAAATGAAAACTAGCTTACTAAATAACTTTATAACTTTATATGGTGTGAGTATTGGAAAAGAAGTATTAATATCAATCAACATACTACATGGACAATTTTCATTGTTGAATCTTACTTTTTTTACCATATTAAGTATGCATATGAAAAGTTCTTTTTACTGATTTAATTGCATTTCTTAGATAACAAACGCAAAACGTCAAAATAAATGGTCATCAATAATATTCTATATACATTTTTAAAAATGCATATGATTTTGCATTAATGTATATATAAATTTTATTATAAAAATTGAAAATATTCTCCCCCTTTTCTTATAAATAATTAAAATAAAAAAATAAAAGTCATATAACCATACATATGTATGTGGGGGAAAGGGTTTACATAATGTATGAATTTTTTAATATATACATAAAGTTTCTGAAAAAAAAATATGCAGTTATGGTAAAATGATAAATGGATATTAATATTTGTTTTAGCAATATCCCCCTGCATAAAAGAAAACCATTTCAGACATAAAAATGTAAACCCTGATCGAAAAATTCCGATTAAAAATAACTATTGATGAAGTACAGGAAAATTCAGAATTGGTATAATTGTTAAATATTTATTGCAGAACTTCTAAACACTATCCAAATCCCGCTGCTTACACTGAGGATTTCTGAAGGAACACACAAGAAGCAGGGGTACTGTTGCCCTAGCTGCTTTGTAGATTAGGAGCATGCAACTCAACTTCATGAAGGGATGCATATCTACAAATAAAAAAAATGTGAGATAATTATTTGAAAATTTCTTATCTCACATGTATTATTATTAAAATATTTTCTTTAAAGTACGTACATGTTGTAATTAATATAGCTGCAGCATTTTCTTAACAGTAACATTTCAGCAAACCGTTTCTGGTAAATCTACTTTATATCGTCATTCTAAAATAAAAATATTCAAACAATTATTTTTGGAAAATGTACTTTATATCGTCATTCTAAAATAAAAATATTCAAACAATTATTAAATTTTAACAGTACTGCAAACTGACAAAATGGATGTACTACTATTTTTAACATAACTATCATTTTTTAAGTACGCAAAATAGAATATGAAATATATATAAAATTTTATTCTTAAAAAAAAAAAAACTCTGATCCTAATATTACATTCTCTAAGAATAATTTATTAAGCTACTCCAATAAAAATATATTCAATTAAATAATGGAATGAATAATGGTAATTTAAAAATATTTTGTTAGAATCTTCAGACTCAAAAATAATATTTGTAAATACGTGGTAATTAAATTTTTCATATTATAGTCAATTGTGATTAATACTTCAATTTCACTTTAGTTCATGCATTTACTAAATAAAATTATATCTTAACACAAATTAAAATTATTTTAATAATTAATAAAAGTTAAAGTTTTATAAAAAAATTTTAAAAAAATTTAAATTTATTATCATAGGGCATGTTATTTTAATAATACAATTTGATATTCTAGTAAAGAAAAAGATTTTAAGATATGAATATTTATAAATTAATATAGACATATTTTTAAAATATATATTAAGTGATAACTATGAAAAAATATCGATCAATTATTTGTTTTCAAATCAATATCACTAACTTTTATGGCATATTATACATCCAACAAAACTTATAAAATTAAAATAATAACAAAAATAAACATTATTTAATGAATCAAATTAATTTAGTTATTTTATTTCATTAGTTTCTATATTTATATTTATAATTTTAAAAAGCAGACATTTAATCCAACTTTAGATAAGTCAAAAGTATATTTTAAAAAAAAAACGCAATATATATAAGACAATGGCAAGCAATAACAAAATATAACCAAGATGTGTTACTGGTTGATCATTCTACTCTATTACCTAATTATTCTATCTACTTTCAAGGAAAAAACACACATGCAATATAAAAAAGTAAAAATACAAGTGTCATAATTATTGTAAAAGAATAAAAAGCAAATTTTTTACTGAAAACCAAGTATAAATGAAAATTTAATATCAATTGTTTTAATATGCAGTTACAGATAAATTAATTTTCTTAGTAATAAACCATTCAATTACTTTACTTTTACAACCATTCAGATATTTATTAATTTTTGGCATCTCAAAAAAAAAGTAAAGACAGTTTCTCCAATGGCGGAAAATCAGTTTTCTGGTGTTTCGCTCCCTCCCCCTCCAACTTTTCAAAAACTTATTGATAAGCAATATTATTCAACACACTGACTGAAAAACTGAAAGCAGCTAACTAATGACTTAAAATTGTAACTTTGCGCCAAGAAGTAACCAAGTTTAGAATAAGCAAACATAATTGAAACTATGCAAAGTTAATAGTAAAGGGACTATATTCCCTCTGTGGAAGTTGGTACTAGTATATTGCAATCAAGAGAATATATTGCAAATATATATAATTTTCCCAATTTGTTGCATATAATTTTTAGAAACAAATTCCCAATTTATGTTTGCAAAGTGTATTTATATTTGAATCAGTCAGCATATGCTTTCATAGAAAACATGTATATAAAATATCCAATTAAAAATATAACTAATTTTAAAAATAAAATTCATCATTTTTCTGATAAGCAATTTTAAAATTTCCAAATGGATTGCCATTTTAAAATGTTTCAATCCTCTTTTGCATATGATGAATTTTACAATAGAAAAACTTGAAGCACAAATTTTGCAAAAATGTCAAGATGCTAAAACAAACTGCAATCTTTAATAAGAACAGTAGGCAACAAATTAAAATAAATACTTGAAAATTGACATTATTTTAAAAATAATTATTGCTTAAATATATATGTAAATGATTCTCTACATACAAAAGACTTTACAAGAATGATCTTTATCTTAGTAAAAAAAATTATACAAATGCAGAAAATATTTTTCTTCCTCTTGGAATCATTTTGATATTTAAAGTCATACAGAGAGAACCAAGAAACCTAATCTAAAATGTCTTGGTGAAAATATGGTTCTACGAAATCACACATCACACAATTCTATCCGCTTGTAATCATTTTCATTAAATCACCAATATGTAGTCACTATCCTAGAAACTTAAGAATATTTTTATTTAAATGCATTCCTTAAGAACTATTCTTCAAGATGAAATGCTTATCCCCACAAAAGATAATTAATGTGTTACTTTACAAAAGACACTTTAAAGATTGTCTAGCTTTCTTCAGAAAAGTATTGTAATTCACTCCAATTTTTCTCTCAAATCCACTTAATTTTCTGGATGACTTCATAAAATATATAAACAATCTATATTCTAATAGGAAACTTTTTAAAGTTCATTCTTTATTAAATAATGTTAATATATAATTTTAAAAAGCATTAAATAAAAATGCTCTTTTTGTTTTTTTTCATTTATTAATCAATAGCTTTTGTTAAATAATGTAATTTCATATTTCTATAAAAAAAATTTCAAAATAAATTTTATGTTCACGGAGAGTAGTTTATCATGACCAGTATATTTTAAGCTGTATAAAACTCTGATTTGAAGTAATGTCGAGTTTAGGCCTGTGATATGGCCTACATATTGGTAGAAGCGTATACTCAGTATTTGCAACCATATCTATTAGTGCAATCATTTACGTTTCTAATAAGAAAAAAAAATCATATTATATATATGCATATAATATACTTGTAGTTTATTTTTATTTATATTGTAAAAATATTGAATTATGGGAAAATGTCTTTCTTCATAATTATGAAAATTGATGATATCAGCCTTGCTAAAAAAAAATTAGCTATTTTAAATAAAAGCTTATAATTAACATTTTATAAATAGTTAATTATTTATTTATCCCTACAACTATTATATGCAAATTGTATTGAGTAAAGTGTAATAATATTTCTATTTATTAATGGATTTGAATTTTATTTTATCTTTAAAAGATGGCATGATAAATAAGTTATTATTTTTAATATTAATTTTATATGCAGTATTTAATTTATTTATTTATTAATATTATTGTTTGCTTTAGAAGTAAAATATATTTTTTAAAATATCTAAAATGAAAAAATGATTAGTGTTATTAAGAAAGCATTCTAAAATGAGGATAATCATGTTCATTAAATAATAATTTCAGATAAAATTACTGGATCTACATTTAGTTTTTAATAAGTTAGCTAATAAAATAATATCTAAAAATGTAAATACTAATGAGTTTCCATAAGACAGCAAATCATTTATTTTTTAGTTTATTTAATATTTACAAGCATTCTAATGATATTTGCTCATTATTGTGTAATATTTCAAACAAAAGATCTTATTATAAGATGAAAAGCATGGCTCCCTGCAAATAGATCATGATCAAAATATCAATTTTAATTAATTAGTTTTGTTGAAATAAAACAACTTTCTATGAGAAGATAAATAATAATAAAAAACAACAACTTAACTTTGCAGCCAACATGAGTTTTATAATTATTGACTAGATAAAATCAATAAACTAGAATTCCCATGAGATGAACATTCAATTTGTAATACCAATTCTGAATTTTGAATTATTGTACTTCTTACATATTTAAGATTCTCAGCAAATTGGATAATTTGTCAAATATAAGTCTGATTTTTATTGTTTAAAAAAATGTTATAGTTAAGTTCAGACATAAATAGCATTCATCATTTTAAAGGAGGAAAAAAATAAGCTGTTTATTATATATGACCAAAAGATTTTAATTAATGACAAATATTAAGAACTATATAATAAGATTCCAGGTAACCCACATTAGTTAAGCAAGGAATTTCTTTATTTAGGTAGGCATTTTATGCACACTTTGTTTTTTAAATGCAATTAAACAATTTATTTTTTTAATAATCTACTTTCAAAAAAAAGTAAATGCCTTTACTGTAAAAAAATAAAAATAAGTTGCCTTATATATTGTGAAATATAAAACTTAAATGTAGATATCACAAATACCACAAATACCCCAAGTAATTACAAATTAGCAATAAATAAAAATGAGTAGAATTAACCTACAGTGGCTACAATGTTTTTATAATATAAACACTATAACTGGAATCTGATACTGCTCCTAAGAAAAATATTATTTTACATATAATTACAGTTCCAAATTTGATTTTTTTTATTTTTTATTATATACGCATTATTTACAATAAGTATCATAATATATAAAAAAAAATTCACAAAATATTAAAATATAAAAATAGAGAAATAAAATTACATTTGTTTGGAATTGATTACAGTTAGAAACTACTCCAAATAACTTTGCTTTTTATTATTGTAAGTATTATTTACAATATATTAATCTAAAAAAAAATAGAAAAAAAAATGGCCACACAAGCACTAAGAGATACTGTTAAACTCGAAAAAAAAAAAAAGACATAAAACTTGTAGTATATGAGTTAAATTTAAATAGTTGTGGCTTTACTTCATTAGCGTTTGAAATCAATATATATATGTGCTTTGCGCACAGATAATGAAGCTATTTAAAATTAAATGTTGCCGCCGAGCGCGCTTTCAGGATATTTCATATCCATGAATATGGGACTATGAAATATCCCGAAAGCGCGTTCGGCAGCAACATTTAATTTTAAATAGCTTCATTATCTGTGTGGGCTATGAAATATCCCGAAAGCGCGCTCGGCAGCAACATTTCATTTTAAATAGCTTCATTATCTGTGTGCAAAGAACATATATATATTTATTAAATTTAAACTAATTTGATTTTTGCAAAATACAGACATACCTAGGAAGGGAATCTATGTAAAGCATATGAAAATTTCTTACCTTATTATATATCGGTTATAGTTGTTGAAGATTAAGCATATGGCAAAATAGAAATTTTAATACAAATTACATATGTAAATAATGACAAACAATATTAATAATTGTTATATCAATACAAAATGTTCTTTTTTTGATAATATTTTGTTATTCTCTTCTGAGTAGAGATATATCAATTTATTAGTTTTATATATTGAAAATCCAGAACATGTTGTTTTTTTTTAACTATGTTGTACATTTTTTATAAAAATATAATTTTTAATCTAATAAATGATTATTAAAAATCATTTAAGTATTTATTGAAAAAAAATTATTATAAATAAATGCTTACTAAAAAATATGAAATTACAGAAAAAATTTACATAATGCATAGAAATAAATATAACCAATGAAAGAGAGCATTTGGATAGTTATATGGGGATAGGCTTAACTGAAAAAAACCTAATTGATCAAAATATATCTAAATAAATATTAGCATGTCTCCTTCCCCCTCCAAACTTAATATTGATTATAATTTCAATAATAAATATATATTAAATGATTCTGATTAATAATGAGATTCACAGATGGCATATGTGAGAAAGCCCTAGAGTAAGCAGTAACTTATGATGAATCCCTCCTGCTACTTTGCAGGTTAAAATGTTGGTTCATCAAAGGCTATATAATGTTTCCAATATAAGATTTTTCAGTCTCTACTCTGTGCTCTTTCTATCATTCTCTCTACATTTTATTTTTTACTTTACTCCTCTGTCTAAAATTATTTAAATTAATATCATGTAATGAGCTATCATATCAGTCATCTTCCTACAATAAAAGTAACAATGAGTCAGTATTTATGAAATTACATTTGTCTTTAAATACACACATAAAATTTTTAACCCCATATTTGTTCCAAATGGCAGACCAGAGATGTGATCACAAAGTGATACAATCAATGAATCATGTTGGAAATGAATGTGTGATTGTCTCACCTCACCAACAACTATTTGGGCAGCTCTATTTAGGTATTCTACTGCTTTACAAAAAAGTAGAGACTGTAGAAATGTGATTCAAACATGGTCTGCCTCGCGCTATATACTAGGTCATCATGCATGGTAAATTGCTCAGCTAAATGATAGAACTACTGTAGTTGTAAAGTCAATAATAGCAATAGTAATAATGATAAAATTAGATATTATAATTTTAATTCTTTTTTAAAAAATAAATATCTTGTAATTAAATAGTTGTCAAGCTACCATTAGTGAAATTTGTTCAAGATGGAGGCTAAATGAATAGATAATTGGGTATAATTATTTTTGGAAGGACACATAACAGAATGAAAAAAAATTACATATTAATTTCACTGTGAGATTTATATTGATATCTTCTATTCTTTGGAATTTCTAAATATATCAACAAAAATCTAATGATATTAAAAATTATTTTGTTGCAATGATACATGGCATCCATTTTCTCAGTGCTTATGCTCCAACATTTGATTCAGAAAGTTGGGGGGGGGGGGTAGTGATATTATATCAATCCTATTAAAAGATTTTTTCTTCTTGAAGACTTTAATGCAAGTGTTGATACAAACAATAAACGTTAGTCTAAAGTCTGTAGAAATAATGATATTGACTCTTGTGAACTCAAATAGATCTGCTATCATTGAATTTGTATACAATATATAAAATTGACTATCATAGATAATGTTTAGATAGAAAAATTACTGCAAAGAAAGTTGGATGCATTCAAATTCAAAGTAATGGCATCTTATAGTTAAAAAATCAGAATATAAAAAAAGTTTATGAATCCTGATAGCCAAGATTGTTAGATATATCACAGATTGGATATGCTCCAAAATTAAAAGGATAGATAAATTATCAACAGATTATATTCCAAATATAATAATAGAAAATCTTATAGCTAATTTTATCAAAGCAGGTAGTGTTTTCAAACAGCTATTAAATACAAAATTACCAATTTGGATTTTTTTTTAACTCAATGTTGTTTAGGCATAGAATTCTCTTAAGAAGAGTATTGTGAATTGAAAAAGATTATTATAAGGTTCATTAAACAGAATTCTAAGTAGTTCTCTGATAATGCTTCTATTATTACTAATTAATTAATAGAAAATTTGGCACTCATAACTTAGAAAATAATACTAAATTGCTTCATAAGTAATACAGATTTACAGGCAGAAGCTCAACAATTGATTAAAAATAATAATCGTAATCTGTGGATTTAAGACTGAAAGAAGATACAATCAATTGCCAATTGTGGTCATTTTAAATCTTTTTTTTTTCTATAATTAAAAGTAACATATAGATCTATAAAATTTGAATGGGATTCATAATAATAATGTTTTAAACAGAAATAATGATAAAAAAAAATTATGAGACCTTTTAATGATAAATCTATACTATCTAATAATTTAAATCAGGACAAAGATCTCTTCATAATGTTCTACAAAAATAATACAATGTAATGGATGGTGTTTCTGTAATTCTATTAAAAATGGAAAAGTTGCAGATGCAACTTTATTTCTTTTATACTATTCTAATCATTTGGTAATCCAAAGATTATTAGTTATTCAAAATTGATTAATTAAGTTCTCACATTCAATTCACTATGCAGAAAATGGTTACAAATAAATTTTTCTGGCTACAAATAAAAAGATATACATATTATCATTACCAAAATGCAAATAAGAAAGAAAAAAAAATTATCATGCCTAAAAATATTTTAAGAAATGATATTTTGTTTGTTCAATAATAATGAATTTGTTATTATAATTACACATAAACACAAACAATTAATACAAAAAAAATTTAATATATACAATTCTTAAAAATAATGAAAAACCTTTATATATTGCACTAGATTAAAGAAACATTATCATCATTATTATGCGATATCAAGACACCAAAGATTTTATCCAAAATGATTTATTGTTTATTTTTTGTTCAAGTTGCTTAATAGTATATTATAATAAGAGTGGGAATGGAATTTATTCACCTTATTGTGGTTATTCTATCATTACTAACCTCTCAGAGAGTATTATATATTTTCCTAATAAATTTGATTATCTCATACAATAATCAAAAAATTTAAAAAATAAATAATCTGGTCATTTATGCTTCAAATCCATTACACCCGGGTCTCGTTTTATGCGGATTTATTTAATGCGATTTTGAAGTTATGTGATTCATCTTTCTTCTTAATATTTTTGTATGCGGTTTTCTTTTATGCAATAAAAATTATAATTATTAGATCAGCAGTCGAGCTCTGATAATGCATTATTACTTTAAATATTATAAATTTTGTGCACTCACACATCATATTTAAAGTAATAGCGCATTATCAGAGTTCGACTTCCATCTAATAATTTCAATATTTTCAGCGCTTTATAATAGTACTGTAATAGATTTTATACAATAAATCAGGGTTTCCCCATTTTATATACACACATTAAATTTTACAAGATTATAATGAAAATCTGTTCAAACATTATAGATGCCTATACTATGCATATTGTTGTTTTTGCATTTTAAATCACATTCTATTTTTGCTTTTTAAAAAAAGAGTAAGTAATCAATTAATCATTTAGTGTCCGCAAGTTTATTTTTAAAAGATGAGTAACAACGTTGGGCACAATTAAATTTGATAATTAAAAATTAAAATCTGATTTTTAATTGTAATTAACAATTTAAAAATTATGTAATGTGATCTGAAATTAATGTGATCGTGAAACAATGAAATTTGATTTTTAAATGGAATTGAAAAGTAAAAAAATTAAAGACAAAAATAAGAATTTAATTTTTGTTAGTTTTAATTAAATTTTGCTCAACAGCAGTGAGTAGATGTCTTTTTATTACCATAAGTCTAAGTTCTTATTTTAAACTTTTAGTTTACCCTAATGGAGAGGAAAAAACACTCAAGAAAATGAATTTCTTTGAAAACAAAAATTTCAATTTTAGATCGCTTAGCGAAATGGGAAGGATCGACAGTGATTGGAAAATGTTTTAGTTTGAGCAAATCCACTACAAGAGCAATTTATTGGGATTTAGATATCAAGGCCATAGAATTGACAAAGATTATGTTGTGGAAATGTGATGGAGCAGAATATGGGAAAACTTAGACTGGGGAATGTAAAATAAAGTAGCTAACAGGTTTCTCTGGGCATAATTGCTGAGAGATTCTCAACTTCGTTTAAGGAGAAGCTACAGTACAGCACATGACATCATCACATGACGAATCTGATGTCTCAACTAGCGATAATGATTAAAATACCTTACATGTATGAAAAAAATGTAAATTACACATAAAAATGTTGTTTTGAATAAAATTAAATACTGTAGTTAATAAAAAAAATAAAAAAAGTTTGTCTTCTATCAATTTTTTTCAAATTTGAAATTTTTTATTAGTCATATTTTATTTCCTTTTTTTTTTTTATGCGGATTTTAAAGTAATTTTACGTTGTTGCTTTGCTTTTATGCAATTTTTGGAAAATTACAGTACCTATTCCCCATTTTTCAAGGTAAGTTAAGTATTTTTGTGCGATTTCTTTTGTGTGCATTTTCTGAGTAACCTATCTATCGCATAAAATGAGACCCAGGTGCATTTCCTTTCTGAACTCATATTCTCAAAAGTCTTTACCAACAATTAAAATACTTAAACATTTCTTCAGTATCCAATTTTCATAATCATAGTCACATGAAATTCCATAATTTGAACAATATCTTCATTTTTAAAAATATATCCTTTCATTTAAAAATCTTATCAATCATTTCCTATATATCTGTCCAGTTTCAATCTATAATGAAACTCTTGACAGCTGGAACCTTTATTGTTGCTGAATGATTTAAGAAGACAAAATTATCAATGGCTTGTATAAGGTGAAATTTTAAAAACATTGTCATTGTTTTAGAAAATCCCACGTTTGCACTCTATTCTATAGCTTTAATAATGAAAATCTTCGATTCTTTTTTTTTAATAATATGCTTGGGCATCACAAACATTTTAGTACTGTTGGGAAATAATTTTTTGTTCTTTCATAACAGAATGCAGAGTTGCTTCTGACTTAAAGAACCATCTTCTAGCATTATAAAAAGTCTTTTTTTTTATGTTTAATCCCAAGTCTTTCAAATATAAAACAATGTATATATATTTTTTAAAACAATTTTTGACAAGCTCTTAAATAATCTTACAACTTCTCAAATATGTAATGCTCATAATATAACCTATTCATGGTACAATCTTAGTAATATTTTTTGGACTTGATTTGTGTATATTCTACATCAAATATTATTTTCACAATAGTTCCAAATTCTAATCAAAATACCATTTAACATTTAATATGAAAATAACAGTCTAGAGGGTAGCCATTTTAATGAAGAAAAATTTGTCATGACTGCTCAAAAGATCAAGTGATGCTCAAGCAAAAGTTCATTTAATTGAACAGATCTTTTCTTAATTTCATCTGCTAGGAACAATCTAGGAATTTTAGATCTCGAGTCATTCCTCACATCATCATTTGTCATGAGACAAAAATGTTGATCTTTTATGTCCTTTCTGATTACCTAATTATAAATTGTGAGTTTTAAGCAAACTTAGACATGTTGATAGTATTCAGTCTTTTATCAACAATAAAGTCAATGGTTTTGTTTTGAAATGATTAAATGATTCAAGCCATTGTTACTACAATGTAATACGTGTTCACAATATGTCTAGCATCAACTATTTCCTGCAATTCTCCATCTTTACATGCCATCCGATTTAATTTAATATTTTTGTCTTTCTGTGTTACAACAGCTTCTTAACAGCTTAATCCATTTTTTCTTCTTACAACATTGAATTATATACTGGCAGTTAACTTTTTAGATATTGTACTCATATCACCATTTACAAAATATCGTAATAAGCATTGCCTTGTAAGTAATTAACTGATGACAGGACAGTCATACTTAAAATAAAAATAAGCAATTAATCTACCAGAGATTATCATTGTCAGTACAGAAGAATCTAAATTCATGTGGTGTGGAATATTAATTTGACATTCTTATCGAGATAAAAACATATAGAATTTATAATTCCATTATTTAAAAAAAGATATTCTTTCTATTATAATGCAAAATCAAATGTATTTGATTCTTGAATAAGTATTTATATTACTTTTTTGTTAATTTACATAATGAATGTATAATCACCATTGCTATGAGGAAAATTGGATAAATAATATTTCAACAATAACAAATAATTAGGACAGAAAACTTTAGATTTATTTTTCTATTATTAGATAAGATTAATGTAATGAAGAATTGCAGTAGTAAAAATTTTGCAAAATAAATTTATAATTGTTTGGAGAAAATTGTAATAGTTTTAAACAAGTACTCTTCAATTTACAAATACTGTTTTTTTCTATTGAGATGGACTTGGTAAATTGTTTAAAAATAAATTGATATTAAACAACTAAAATAAATAATAAAGCTATTCCAATTTATAAACTTTTTTTCATATTTTAATTATATGGACGTAAATTCGATTATAAATACTACACTTGACAACTTGGAAAATATTTTTAAATCTGTTTTAAGTAGGAAGATTTTTTTTTTTTTTTAAAGTTTCTATGCAATTTTTTTCCCAAGAATTCAGATATAGATTCTTCATTTATTTGTTATTTTTGTTGTAATGAAAGTCATGGCATAAACAAATATGCAAATAAAGACTAAATTAAACACATTTACAATGTTGTAAAAAGAAAAAATAATTACTTTTTTACATGAATATTAGATAATATTCCAATCATGAGTTGTTAATCAAAATGTTGGTTTTGTTGCTAATTTTATGATTTAAAGTATGCTATGGTATCATGAAAAAATGCTGGGATAACCAATCATCTGGTAAAAGTAGGTATAACATGTGATTTACTGTCCAGTTTTAAGTCCTGCAGAGTGAATTTTTTGAACATTTTTTTTTATTCAATGAAATGATTAAAATTTGAGAACTGTCTGTTACTGAAGATAAGGCAGCCTACTATTTTCAAAAGACAGTCATAGATCAGAATAACTATCTGCAAGAAGTTTGTATGGGTAGCATGTTACCCTGAGAAAAATGCAAAATCCTACATAGATGACAACTTGTGAGCTGCTGAAATAAAGAACATTTTTGTATAAATCATAGCTACACTTTCATTTGCATTTTGCAGAACAAAAAAAACTTCAGTTCACCCCAGTGATTGCAAGATACAATCTTTTGTTGTTTTTATTGGAATAAATACATATTGCTAAAAGTTTAGTTGTTGCAACATCATTTCTTGCAAAAAAAAATGTAAATAAGTCTTCATTTATTTCCAGTAAATAAAATTAATTATAGATTGCCATTTTGTATAAAATAAGGTTACATTTTCGTTTTGGCAAATAACTCGATCCACTTCAAAACATAAATGCATGTTTGATTATTTTCTCTAAATTAAATTACTTGTTGTCATTTATGAAAATTGATGAATTAAGTTTATAAGAAGATCCCATGCAGAAACGTTAGTTTATGAGATTATATAGTTAGAAAGTTATCACTGGACTAATACATATATGATATTTCACAGCAGGTCTAGTATGTAAATACCCATTAAAATATAGTAAAAGTTTAACATGATTAAAAAAAAAACCTTTTTTCAATGATAAATATTATATAAGTTAGTATTTGGAAGATGGGATTTGAATGATTTAGAAAAATCATATGTATGGTATTGTCACATTCAAAAATTAAATGATATTCAAGCACAAAAGCTATAAGCCAAAAACAATAATTCCATTAAATATGTCAAGTAGACTTTTTCACATCACTCGGTCAGGAATTGATCTAAGTAGCTGTAAATCATTTACTATTTTCATTAATGACCTAAAACTGCTCAGACCAATTTAAACCTGTATGATCTATTAACTTACTGGAGTAAGTTATCCAGCTTTCACCAAAAAAAAAAAAAAAAAAAATTCAAAATTTATGTAAAAACCTAGATTAAACATCAAATAAATATTTTTTATTAATAAAATTTTAATAATTTTTTATAATTAATTTGTATATATTTAAAATTAAAACTATCTACAATCAATTTCATAAGTTTCTATATCAGCATGCTCGTTTTTGACAGAACACTAAGATAAAATATTTGATTATCAGTGGTGGTTTGCAATTTGTTTCTACAAACTTTTAATAAAAATTAATTATAGGATTTGATATTCAAGATTTGCAATAAATCAATAATCTTAAAATTGTAAAATGATTCCTTTCAGCTTAATTTCAACCTGAATATCTAATAATACCTCTTTTTTTTTTTTTTTTTGTTAATCTTGTCAATTTAAAATGATTTCCATTTTTATCCTGCTAATAACAAGTTTTAAAAAAGGGTTAATTCCCCACTTCATCCTATTATTTGATATTTTTACAAAAAAATAAAAAAATCAAGTAATAACTTTAATTAACTTTCTTTTTATTTTTATATCATATTATGATAATAACTTATTCTATTTATCATTCCAATTTTTAGGAATGCCAAAAATATAAAAAAAAAATTATGATTCACTTGTGATATCATGACTCATAAAATTTGAAAGTTCTTATCTAAGAAATTAAAGTATCATATTTTAAACAGCAAAAATGTTTTAAACATTATAGAATTATGGTTTACAACAATTTTTAAAAATAAGACATTTGTGATAAATATTGCATAATGACAAAATAGTAAATTGTTTTACCATTTGGAATTGCATAAAACAATATAGTAAGATCTATAACAACAAATACTACTATAAAAAAAAAAATATAATGAAAACTTTTAATTCCCAACTTGATATCATAATCATAATTATTTCTGTATTGCTTAAGTTACTAAGTTTACTTATCTGATTATTTAAACCTTTAGCAGTGGAAATATATTGTATATATAAATTTTTAATTATCCTGCTGTGTACAAATAATAGTTTTAGCTACAAGCACCTGTCCATTAAAGTTTGAAGATTTGCTATCTTAATATAAACTGAGCACTGATTATATATATTATACCTAGCCTCTATTACGTCGTCTTGTAATTTTTTATAAACATCATTTATATAAAATCAATAAAATATTTAATGTTTATAATAACGACTCGATCAGAACTTTGTACCTCCCTCTTACACAAAATCCTATCACGGGGCTGTCGGTACCTCGGGTAGAGTGGTCAATATCATTTGCAAACATTTGCCAATAACATTAATACTCGTTTACTAGATTACACATTAGCCAATCAAACTTTTTATTTATTTAAAGGAAAAAATCCAATGGGCGCCAGCTGACCTTTGTCGACAAGTCTGCTTGACCAATACGATCTAGTACCCGCTCCCGCTAGCTCAGCTACAATAATCAATAAAATATATACTCCGCCTACCTAAAAAATCAATTTACGAATCTTTCTCTGCGCTAATTTTCTCGCTTTCCTTTTTTTTTTATTTAATTTAAGTAATCACTAACCCATTAAGTCTCCATTTACGATATTTCACTTCGTTTGGTCTTATAATATAATTAATTACACTTTTGTTCAAGTTTAGATAATATTTAATACAACCAAAATATCATATTATACATACATTTAAAAAGTAATTATACGCACACAAATATATTTGAAATCATAATAAAATCCCTGGGTAATGGAGCTAAAGACAATTAGTAATTATTGTTCGTAACATAAAGTTCAGAGTTTATTATTCCACATATTATTACGGCTTTTAATTAGTGAACAAAAAATGAAATAAATATTACCTAGCTTTCTCCTTTATGCAAGGTTCCGAGCGTAGCTTCTGATAGTGTTTCCTTCGGTCAGTTAGCGCTAACTCTTTGCGATCCTTTTCCCGATGTCGTTGGGATCCTGTGGGCTTCACCGTGGACACTCCGTTTCCTTCTTGTTTTACGCGACCATGATCGACATTCGAACTGTCTGCTGTTGGTATTGCAGGGAAGGATTCGGCCGGCTGTTCACACGATGGGTTTAACAATGCAGCATTATGTTTTATTTAACTTTAGACGTATATTAATAATATGACTATGAAATTAAGAATAAATCAGAATCAAAATTTAATCACAATATCAAATTCAATCTAATAATTCAATAATCTCCTCATACAATAGAAAATTCGCCCCTTTTATATTTTACGGTCCTTATCTTGCGGATTCAATCTACATTCTGAATTTCTGCTATTGGACAATTATTTCTTTTCTTTCGACTCTCTACACAGTTTCATTGGTCATTCTTTAGATGATTGCAAATTTCAATTTCTTTGTTAGAGTTATTTCACTAATTAGCCGTTTAATGGAAATTTCTCATGTTTGTCATTAGCTCCCATTGTTCACTACATTCCTTTGGTTATATATATATATATTTTTTTTATAAGACAAAACGAACTCCACCTTGCTTTTTTTTTCTTTTTTAAAAGCAATCTTAAATCAAATTTCAATTAAATCAAATTTTAGTTAAATCAAGTTTTAATTCTTTAGGTTTTATTTAAATGTGATTCAAAAATTATATCTTATAAAACTGTCTAATTTATGCTTTTAACGATAAACCCTTCTATGAGAAAAAAATTCTTTTTATTCTTATTTTATCCTACAAGACCTTTTATTTTTATTAAATATTTAAACAAATCTTTTATCAATTTATATTTCTCCCAAAATTATGTGTAACTCCGAAGAAAGCACACTCCTTCCTGATGTATCTCGGTACAATATATATATGGAAGATAATCATCAGGACCAACTGATGAGTGCTAGTTCAGCATGAAATACTGATATTGGAGAGGGTGTTTGAAAGTGTTTAAATCCTCTACAATTACATCTAATTTACAAGTATATTAAATTATATTTGCATTCTAATATTACAAACTTCATTAAGATTTGCTCTATTTGTTTATTTGAGGGGGGGGGTCTAAACAATCAGTAAAACTGTCAGTGCAAAAATTATGACAAGTGCCATTGTCTGTTATAGAATGCAGGAGCTTGAGACATTTCATGTTTTTCTGAAAATTAGAGTTTAAAAATATGATTAAAAAATAAAAAATCCAAATAAAAAAAACAAATAAAATGATTTTATTGATGTAAGATTTGTTTATGCTTTTAAAAATTTAACTATTTTTCAATCAGCTAAAAAAAATTATTAGAATAGAGCATCAATAAAAATAATTTTCTAGTGAGAAAGTGGAAATACCTTTCATTACAGTAAGTTTGTTTATTATATTAAAAGTTTAACTTTAGTATTCATTATGAGGCCAAAAAAAAAAAAAACAGAACTTAGCATCAAAAAGCCAATAACTTTCAAGCAAGAAATTGAAAGTGATTTTTAATAAGGCTTTTTATTAAAGGTTTGACATTAATTTTTACTATGAAGTAAAAAAAAAAACTGTTTGAACATAGCATCAAGAAAAAAATAATTTTCATATGAGAAAATGAAAGAAAAGTGATTTATATATTAACATAAATTTGTTAATGCTTTTTAAAAATTTTACTTTAGTTTTCCAAGTAAGAAAGTGGAAGTTCTGAATATGATGTGCTAAATGAATGATATACTGTGTACAAATTATTTAAGTTTTCATTAAAATCAAACTGTCAATCAGTATATACAAGTTATTAAGTCCAAAATATATTTTTACATTTAAATTTTTTATTTTGTATTACATTTTTCTGGCATAAATGATTATGCTTGGGTAGTATAAGTTAAAAATACATATTTCAATGTAAGCTATAACAACAGATGATAAAATGAACAATTTATTATAACATGTTACTATGTAAGTACATAAAAAATTATAATAGGCAAAAATTGTATAAATATATTATAAAAATTCCTTGAAAAAATAATTAAAATGTTTGAAAATTAAATTATATCAGATTAATCTTTGGCTTTATATATATGTACATAAAATAACTTATTATTACAAATAAATATCAATATCAGGGCTTAAATTAATCTGAAAATATATAGATTATTATTCAATTAATTAATTTCTCATATAGCTCAGAATTTTATATGGCTAAAAAAGTAAAAATTTTCTTTGTAATATTTATTATATATGAAAAATTATTTCTTTTTAATAACATTCAAAAAATAAAAGAAACTTTATGGTTTGTTTTGCATTTGATATGTAAGCCTTAATCGATTATTTTTAACATTTGATTTTCAATATAATCATAAATATATATATAACCTTTATTTTTAAAATAATCCTTTTAACAAAACATAATGTGTCTATTTGTTTATCTAGCACCATGCTTTATTTTTAACAGTCATTAGAGAATCACCCACCCCACCCTTCAACACATGCTCTGTATAAATTTATAATGCTTGAGAAATACTTTCGTTTTTCAAACACAAGATAATATCTTTAAAAAGATAAGATGAATCCATCTTATCTTTTTTATCTAAATATATATATAGACAAATCTTAAGCATTTAGAAATGAGGGTGTGAAGGTCTTAATTAATCATTTTTAAATCCATTCACTATATATTAATATATGACATTTGCAAAAATTTTACAATTTACTGCACAACAGTATTAAATATATATAATGAGTTATTTGTTTATCTAGCTTGTGTTTCAATTGTAATAGTCATTAGGGAATCACCCCATCCCATCCCACCCCACCACATGCACAGTAATATAATGCTTTTATTTAGAGAATGAGAGTATTCCTCAAGCATTATAAATTCATGTAGCGCATGTATTAGGGAAGAGTGATTCCCTAATTAATGTTACAAATAAAACATGGTACTAAATAAATAAATAATTCATAATATATGTTTAATATTACATCTAATATTGACAATGCAATAAGTTGTAAAAATTTTGCAAAAAATCAATTATTAATATATAGTAATAGAATTAAAAGTGATTAATTAAGACCATGCTGTCATTTCTAAATGCTTAAGATTTGCTTATACAGTATACGTAAATTTAGATAAAGAAGATATGATGGATTCGTCCTATCTTTTTAAAGCCTTTTATCTCATATTTAAAAAATGACAGTATTCTTCAAGAGTTATAAATTTATACAGCACATGTGTTGGGGTTAATTCCCTAATGACTGTTATAATGTATCTACTAATTTGGAGAACAATTATTAGCAAGACTATTGGTAATTACAAATAGCAATAACATTTTTCAACATAATATTGCATCATAGTTAGAAGATTTAGGATTACAAATTTAACAAGTAACTATAAAATACAAAAATAAATCATTTTTATAATGAAAAATGTTAGATAAATAACCTTATCAGATGAAATCCAAATTTTTAATGTAAAAATCCTTAATAAATTTTAATTTCACTTTTTAAAAGTGCTCCAATAGCATTATATTATAGGAGAAAGCAATAAAATTACACAGTAATGTAAAATAATAAATATTTTGCAGTAAAAAATTATATTAAAGTTTCTAATTTATATGATAAGCACTAAAATGGTAACCCTGAATATGAAAAGTGAAATCATGGCAAAACATGTTTGAATTTAGTATGATAGAATAAACAGGTAATGTTTCTTTCGTACATTTTTGGATTAAGATAATGATTAATCATTTAAAAAAATTTTATGACTGGTTATGAACTCAATTTCATTAACTGATTAATCAGGAAGAAGCATTCAAGATCCATGTAACAAACATAATCCATTATATATTTCCAGTATAAAGATTGTAATATTAACTCGTGGTAAATCGCAAGATTTTGCGAAGGTTAATTTGTAAAGGAAATAGTGAACTTAAACAGTGACGAGAATAACAATTTCCCAAATTAAGATGCTTCAGATTGGCCTATATAAGTAGAAAGTTAGATTAAAGATAAGAGAGCCGCTCTTATTTTTATAAAAGTTGCTATCTTGTGTCGAGGTTTGAGAGATCCCTCTATCTGCAAATAAAGATATTGTTTGACTACTATAAACATTCAAGGCGCATATGATATAGGTTAAAGCCTGTCTCTAAAGTATAACATAATCCATTTATGTCATTGAACAATTATTTTTATCTTCTGAGTTTGTATTTAAATTTCAAATAATTAAAAAATTTATATAACATTGATTTAATACCATTTTATAATGCATAAAAATATTTGTTGCATTAGTATTTAAAAAAAAAAAAAAAACATTTTATAATGTCTTAGATATGTTTTTAAAAAAATAATTCTTAATAAATATAGTCATATAGTACTCTTAATTCATCTCTATTCTCTCCATCCCCCACCCAATGTGTAATATTTTATTAAACCACTAAACATCACATGATCACCATTATTTTTGCTTACACAAGCTGTTTACACCAAGACTAAACTCTCCATACAGTAACACCACTCAGTGCAAGCCAGAATAATCAATGGATGTAAGGTTCCAATATCCTCAGACTAGTTTCAAGCTTGTGGCTTTTACCAGTAAAGAGCCTTGGATCTGAGAGCACTGCACCTAGATCTTAGGATATAATGCAACCTCCACCATCACCTTTTACCTTATTAGCTAACTATAAAGCTTTGAGTTTAGCCTCTGTGTAATATCTTAGCTTGATTCAAAATTTCATCACACACATGAATAAAGATGCCTAAAAAACATATAAAATATTTCTATTTATAATTGTTTTATTACTCATTTTTATAATTCAATATTTTTTATCATAACATATATTTATTTATCATTAATACTAATAAAACATGGCCTTATTTCTCCAATAACCCCTTTTAAAAAAAATACAATATATTCTTGTATATACAGTAATCAAAAACTTCAACTTTACCATATGAACAGGTGGCCTAGATCACATCTTGTGAACTTACCTAATAAATTACTATAATTTAACCTACAAAATTATCAAATTTCTTGCATTCACGCACTTGACATTTTCTTTAAATATTTTGATACATATTTATTAGTCAAAAGTTTATCTCATTTTTAGCCTCAATATAAACTTTAAATTTAATTAAAGATTAATATTTATCTTTTCATATTAAATACAATAACATGGTATGATTAATCAAATTCTCCATGTTTTATACTTTATGTATACTCAAAAATTTCTATTTCACGGCAAGAATAAATGCATATTTTAAACACATGAATAAAGATATACAATCATATGATATCACTAATCCAACTGTATTCTTTTTCCTCCATATGTAATGTTTTAAATATACTCAAAAACTTCACCACGCATAAAAATATTTGAACATATACGATTCATAAAATATAATTTTGACTGAACCAACATTCTTCAGTTAATTCAGGATTTGAAGTTTGTGTGTGTGTATCTGTAACAAAGTTGAAGTTTTTGAGTATATTTAAAATATTACACAAGAAAAAAATATGGAATGTGATTGTACTAAAAAAAATATATATTAAATTTTAACTAAGTTTAAAATTAGAACAGTGAGGTCAAGTACAACAAAAGCTTGTTAACATTTTAGCAGGGAATAGAAAGGCATACAATGAATACTAGACTAACAGATATTTTTTCAGTGCAAAACTTAATTATCAATTTATTTTGCTTACATCTTTCTTTTGTGTTAAAAAAATATTGCACTATATAATTTTTTTTTTTTTTGTCTAAAAGTATTCTCCAAGATGACATGTACTGTAATAATTGTAGTTATGGGTCATAAGTGTAGAATTTGATAATTAAAAACAAAATTCCATTAAAAAAAAGAAAATTCAAAATAAAAGTTCTATGTAAAATAGCAAATTATAATTAATTTAACCTTCTCATCTTTTTAATCTATAGTGGTAAAAATATTGGACATATTTTTTCTTTAAAAATATTATTCAGGTGTTTATTCTTTAATAATTTTAGCTACTGCCATATAAGTAGAATTTGAAAGTAATTACTTCTTGAAAATTAAAAATGAAATTGCAGTGAAATTACAGTAAATATAAATAACAAGCATAAAATCATTAAAATGATGAATGTCAATAGCTGAAATAAAAAAAAATGCTACAAGTGCTATTACATGAAATAGCAACCTTGTGCATAAGACTTTTTAGAATGTTTCAGCCTTTGGTAACTTATTACATTTTGCAAAACTTATTTACATTTAGTTTTTCTTCTGTAGCTTGTTCAATTTTACTAGGTTTTTTTTTTTTAAATTGCTTTCATTAACATACAAATATTAATTTTAATTATGAGTTTAAAAAAGTGTCAAAAAATGCATCAGTATTAAAGTGGAAAAAAAGACTTTCTAAATTAGAAGGCTATAAAATTAGCTGACAATTGAAGTTCTAAATACAGTATGATTAAATTCATACCATATACCACTTTAAAGAATTGACAAATTAAAAACTAGACAGCAAAAAGGATTTCAGCTTGAGAAATTTATGTTATAACATTATGGAACTAATATAAAACTTTTCTTGTTAATATGTATTAATTAAAAGCAAATGTCAGCAGTAAAGCAATCAATTGTAAAAAAGTTAATCAATTACTTGAAGAATTTTTTGCTGTCAATATAAGTACTGTATCCTACAAAGGAGTTCATTACTACAAAGTAAGACTCACTGAATTCAAGAAAATAATTGAATTACATATTGTTACAAGTTATAGTAAGGCATCACAAATAGGAATGATGCTGAACATTATCTCACAAGAAAATGCAAGTTTTGAAATCAAACCTATACATTTTTATTAGAATATGTAATTTTACATTTTAATTTTATGCTTTTAAAAGATTAATTTTAATTTTCTCTAAAATGCAGTCACCATTTTATATATATATATTTACATTTATATTTTTGATTTTTCATGTTTCAATGGTTTTCAATGGTGACTTTGGTTTTGTTTATGAGCTTAGAACAGATAACCTCTAAATGTAAACCACAACAAACCAATAATATAACAAATGGAATTCTGGAAGCAATTAATTTGATTTAGCTGACCCTATTAAATAAAGACTACAGCTGATATTGTAATATCTAGCCTAATAAATAATTAAAAATAATCATTAAAAAATTTATCCAAAGAGAATATCAAATATGTGCATGCAAAAGTTTGACACTTGCAGACTAAATGATGTTAATAAATACTAAACAAAAATAATAACAAAATAAAAAGTTATGACCTAGTCCAAATGTTGGTTCAGCTAGAAATATATTTTGGAATCAACCTTTTTCAGATGTCTTTATTAATTGGTTTAAGGTGTACATGTGTGACAAAAATTATATTTTTGAGTATATATACCATGTGGTTGTATTTAATAAGAAAAATATTAATTTTTAATAAACTTAAAAACTTATATCTCAACTAAAAGTGATACAATTTCTAGCCTAATAAACTATCATTAAAATAGTTATCTAAAAAAGAGATGTTCAAATACGTTAATGCAAAAAATTTGTTCTTATATATTAAATTGTAGCAATAAAATAGATTCTTGTACAAAATCAAACTACCAGACTTTGAAAAGAAACCTGAGATACAAATATAGAGAAATAAATTGTTTTCATAGATGTACAATTTTACATGGTATGTATATTTTATTCTTGAATTATATGTTATTCTATACATTTTTTTGTTAACATTAATAGATTAATTACTGCCATAGAAATACTATTGATTAACATATCCATAAAATTATGTCTACATTTACATTTGATTTTTCTCCTTTTTCAAGTTGTGAAAATAATTTCCTATTTTTCATTGCTGGTGAAAGATATTTACAATGGTTTTCAGAATTTTATTTACTAATAAAAAAAAAAAAAATTCTTTTTGTTATTTTAACTACTAAAAATATAATAATCTTTTATTATTCATTTCTGAAATGGTTATAAAAGCATTCTCACAAACAGCATTTTGTAACACCCATTAAAAAAAAAAAGCTATTATAACTCTGTCCATTTTTCTCAAGTTTTTTTTTTTAAATCTTTATAATCTCTTTTTCCCCATGATTCCACAATCTTTTCTTAAGAAAATAAAAATGGCTATTGTTATCAAAATCTCACAGGTATTTATTTAGATGTGTGTTTTTAATACTTTCATGTTCTTTTAAACATAAACTCAAGCTCTACATTATAGATGTAAGTTACGAATACAAATTTGGAAATTAATTTCCATAATGCAAATTAGTCATGCACAGGACAACTGATCCTATACAATTTAGCATAATTGTAGTGTGTGAATTGAGAACTTAGAATTCCTGGATCAAAGCTCAACCTATCATTTTTGAGGCTTTATTGATATAGAACCTTCCAAAAAACTTATCATTCTATATTTTTTACAAGATGATCAAAAAAGTGATGCTGGATAAGAATAGCAGAGCTTACAATAACAAATTAACTTATTAATTGTTCTTAAAAAAAACTCATATATACACGCATGAATCCATATATATCATAAAAACAAAGTATATTCACACAACTATAAACACTAATTAAAATTAAAACTCAACAAAATTTATTCATTCTACAAAACTAAAAAAAGAAAATTCAAAAAGAAATTATGTTTATTAAATATTGCATATTTAGGTCAAGCTTGTAAATAAATCTATAATACATTTCTAATAAACATGGAGTCATAGTTCATCATATCTTTATTCATGATGATTTGCATGATCAAATAATTGTAGTACTTTTGAAATAAATCTCTACAGCTTCACTAAAAAAAAAAAGTTCACAAATGTAAGAGTGATTTTAAAATGACTTATTTTCTGTCAAAATAAGACCAATAATAGTTTATACTTCAATTTATAGAGAATAAAGCATTATCATATTACATATTGCACAATATACAACTTCATTAAAAAAAAATACAATTGTCATTTTTCATTTGTAAATTATCGTTTTCTCTACTTGTAATATAACATCAACACTTTCTAAACTTATAAGAAAATGCTACATTTACAGATTTTGATGTGATATTAGAAGTTAGATATCGCCTGCCATTTTGAAAATATAATACTCGCAGAAATCCTCATTAGAACTTATTAAAAAAGTCAATGATCAACCCAAAACAAAGGCAATTTTTTTAAATTGTAAAAATCAAAGTAAAAATGTTTAGTGCAAATAAAAATTTAATAAAAGTTTATTTAAATGAAATAAACTTTTGCTGAGAAAATTACATTCCAAAACAAAATATTAACATAAATCATGAGATAAAAAACTAAAAAAAAAAAAAAAATGATTTGCACTCATCCTGTAATTGCTTAACTATGCATAAGAGGGGGTGAAATAGAAGCCATTTTTGTGTTATAAAAATCCTGAAAAATGTCACCAAATCTTCATGACAAATTATTTGAAAATCTTATAAAAATATACCATTCCATTTTACTAAAAAAAGGAAAATTTAGTAATGTACTTTTAATTTTGATAGTAAAATTATTAATGGCAAAATTATATTGGGGGAAGGATAAGCTTTTTTTAAGACTAATGTGAGTGGAAAAAAAAATCTTTTAATTATATCTTATTGTTTTTTTAATTCAATTCACATAAATCTTTTAATCCTGTGTTCATTTAATCCATATTTTTATGTTTTTAAATAAATTGCATGTACTTTATTGGAAAATATCAGCATTAATACTATGTACACAATTATTATTATTACTATAAAAAAGTAAAATGTTGTACCTATTTCTTATGCTATGCTATAAATTCCAAGTTATTAACATTATTTCTATAGAAATATAGGAATTGCCGGCATTCTTCACAAACTTAAATTTTATGCTATTTTTCTGGAACCAATTAATCATGAAGATAAATCCCTTCCCCAATAGTAATTTTCTATAATTACTATGTGTCATAAATCTATACATTAAAAAAAAAAAAACCCTATACTTAAATTGTAAAAGTAAAATTAGAAGTTTTCAAAGCAACCAAAATAGATAGGGTCAATACTTTTAATGGTTATTGATTCTAGAAAAATGATGTGAAGATTGAATTTGTGGTCACCTTGAATCAAATTCCTAGAGAAAATAGTGCTAATAACATTAACTGATTCTATAGCATAATAAAGGTGTACTATTTACTTTTATATATCAATAATAGTACAAACAGTCACAATATATAAGTAATATTTCACAATACTACAAGTGTATTTATCTCAAACATAAAAATTATAGATAAAAAACATCTAAAAGTTTATATATTGTAACTAAGTGTTTTCACACTAATTCCCATTGCTTCACTTCAAAATAACAAGTTTTTGTGTTCACTTGATTTTAAAAAAAAAGTTAACTGAGTAAAACATAAAATGGAACAATAATTCTGTTGCATATAACCCTTTTTAGTACAGTTTTGTATGTAAAATAATCATGTTTTTATAATTGTCATAAGCATAATAGTTTATGTTGCTTTTAATAATTTTACTTATTAATAAAACAATAGGATTATAGCAAAAAGTGTGCCAGCAAATGATATTTTAATAATGTAATAGATTAGTGATACGACAGAAGAGAGCAGAAGCCGTAAAATTTAAAATTAGCGTTTGTAAATTTTAAAGTAGTAAGAGAATAAAAGTTAAAATATTAGTTTATTATAGGTCAGTTTTAAAGTCTGTAAAAGTTATTTTAGTATTTAATATCTTTAAATGTTTTGTTTGGTAGTTAATAAACATCACATGACCACCACCTCTTATGCTTGTGTATAATTGTTGTTAAAACAGGCAAAACTCACTATAGGTATTGCCACACACAGCAAGCTAGAGTAATCTAGGTGCAATGCTCTCAGATCCGAGGCTCCTCACTGTCAAAGGCCACAAGCCAGAAACTAGTCTGGGAATATTGGATGAGTAGGCACTAGATGGGGATTTTATGCACCCACTGATTATTCTAGCTCGCTGTGTGTGGCAATACGTATAGTGAGTTTTGCCTGTTTTAAAATAGTTATACACAAGTATAAGAAGTGGTGGTTATGTAATGTTTATTGGCTTAAAACCAATATTAAAGAACCAAATACACCAAAATGTATGGGTACTGAACTGAGTTCAGACCCATATGACTATATAAGCTAATGGGCTTAAATTGGAAACATTAAGGTGTTTTCAATTTAAGACTCATAGTTTTGTAGTTAAGTGGAAATAAAACGTGGCTGCTGGAGGGTTGCATTAGATCCTAAGATCTAGGTGCAGTGCTCTCAGATCCAAGGCTCCTCACTGATAAAGGCCACAAGTCAGAAACTAGTCTGGGGATATTGAATGAGTAGGCACTAGATGGGGATTTTATGCACAAGCCTTCTGGCATCCATTGATTACTCTAGCTTGCTGTGTGTGGCAATACGTATAGTGAGTTTTGCCTGTTTTTTTTGTTTGGTAGTTATAATAAATTATAATTGATTATTTAAAAAGTAGTTAATAGATTAACTTAAAAGTTAGAACGTCATTTCCTTTTTGTTCAAATGTGTGTGAATGCGGGAAATTATGTTTTATCATTGCTAAAGTAGTTTTATTTTGAGCTCTTTAGACTCATTTAAATATATATATAAATGAACAAATAATTATGATATATTATAAGATGTGATCTGTTGGACTATTTCCATCATTTACGAGTGAATGTTGAATGTATAAAAAATTTTAAACTTTTATTTAAACTTTCCAAATACAAACAACTTGTTAGTAATAACACACAAATAGATAATGTTTCGAGTAGTATTATTCTCCACTCTTCTTCAGGTGTTACTGGCCTATATGCACAGTGACAATATTCGCTTAGAATTGAACTCACACCTTTAGATTCTTGAATATTGAATTTTAAGGCAAATGCTCTATCAACTGAGCCTTTGACAGAATTCGATATTCAAGAATATAAAGGTGCAAATTCAGCTTCTAAATGAATATTGTCACTGTGCATATAGGCCAGCAACAGTTGAAGAAGAGTGGAGAATAATACTACTCGAAATGTTGTGTAATTACTAACCTGTATTGTCTATTTGTGTGTTATTACTAACAAGTTGTTTGTATTTGGAAAGTTTAAATAAAAGTTTAAAATTTTTTATACATTCAACATTCACTCGTAAATGATGAAAATAGTCCAACATATCATAACTTAAAATAGGTGTTAATTTAAATAAATATCCTAAGATGGTTCAATTAGTCGATGTATGAATAATGTGGTTATTTTTTTTATAATATTTTTTTAATAAGAAAACTTTATTAACTTTCTCTTAAATTGAATTCATTAAATCACACTTTTTTTTTTTTTTAGATATCTAGACTAAAATAATGTCATCGATTGATTAACATATTTTTCCTTCTTCTCTCTTCTAGCTCGAATCCTGGCACAAGATAAAATTTCAAAATAGTAATTTTTTATAATTTTATTATTTTTCCTAAAGGTATTTACTTTAAACTTAAAACATTAACAAGTCAATAATGAAACTCAGGTAACTCACTTTGATAACTGAATTGCAATTAAGCTTTCTTAATTATAAGAATGCTGTGGAGGAATTTCATTTTTAGTATAAGTCAATTAAATAATATTAACTTGAGAAAAAATTTAAGAAAAAAGCAGTTGCTATATTCATATACAAATATTATTGGAATTATACAGAAAATTTTGCCAGTTCTTGTTTTGCTTAATTACCTTGTAAATAGGATGGATTTTAAAAGAAGAAAATTAAAAATGCATAAGATTAAAAGCTGTATATTTTAAAGTTTAAAATGCACTATATTAATTCATTTGCCTGTTAACTAATATTATGGAGTTTTCTTTATTATATAGGCTTGCCTGCTTAATCATTAATGTTATTGAATGTTGGAACCATTTAGAAGAATAACTCTTAAAAATGCTTGAATAATTAACCTGCTTTAAAATAGTTCTTCATGTATGAAAGAAGACACATACTGAAAAAAAAAATGATTTTAAATATTTTGCTATGCAGAAACTCTTTAATTCAAATTTTTAAGCAAGAAATATTAGTTGCTATTCAGGGAAATGTAGAATATTAATTTATCAACCTATAATATGGAGTTAGTAGAGATATTTCTAAAGACGTTCTGACATGCTGAAGTATTTTCTATTAAGGAATGATTTATAAATTATATTATGCAAATGTATTAATTAATAACCTGGAAACGTCTCATTATTTTCCACCAGTAAGTTCCAACATGCTTGAAATGTGTTTTTTAAAAATAAATAAAAAAGTAGAATGAAGCTACAGTAGTAATTAAATAAACCTGCAGGATCCCGAAATTGTCTATCAGCTGAATTATATTAAAATGTTGTCATTTCCCCGTCACGACTCATTATTATTGATTTTCATTTATCTTATTGCTTATATTGAGATGTGCTTATATTTTAGAACTATATTACATAAGAACTGTAGTATATGTTTTGTTTTGGAAATTCTTTTGCCATATATGAAATAATAGTTTTGACTAGAAGCTTCGCAGTAAGAATTAATGTTATATGCGCTTAACAGACGGCTCAGAAGCTCACTTGTGAACTAAGGTTTTTTTTTATTGGTAAAAAAATATTTTATGCAATATTTTCTTCGAAATTTTGTTATATTTAATGTAATATCATTCCACATTATAAGTGTGCCAGGTAATTAATTTATGCAATTTTAATTTTGATGGGTTTATCAGAATATGTGGATATTCTACACATTATCAGGTAATATTTATTATACATTTGATATGTGCTTGATAAGCTAAATTATACTTTATCTATTTTGAGTCAGTGGAAATTTTCCATCTCACCAGAATTATTTTAAATATATGAGACCTTACTCAGTTATGTGCTAAATAGCCAAAGTAACTAATTGTCAGAAGTTTTTGTTTTATATTTTTGCATAAATGCAATAGTAACTAAAACCGCTAGTATTTTTTTTTTTCTTTTATGCAATGAGAATTCTTATTCTCACCCTTATTCATACTATTATTCATGTCCATTGGTTACCATAATTTTAATATTTAATATTCCATACACGTGTGAATTGTAACTTTATGCCAAAAATTTCATATGCTATTTAAATTTCTTTATTAATATTTCAGTCGGTTGACTTAAATTCCATTTGTTGGTTAAGACATTGCTTATTGTTAGTATGATTAAAATTTTGAATATGATTTTAATTAGTTATAGTGATGTTTGTATCTTGTCATTGTTAGTTATAGTATTGCTTAGCCTCATAATGTAAGGTTCTACTGATACTTATTAATGTACTTGATGGAGTGGATGAGTTCCCATCTTTATTATATTCTGTTCCATGAGGTGATAGTGCTTATGTCCAGTGATTATTATCACATGTATTCCTTAGTGTGTCTTTCCAGATTTTTCTTGATGCGCTGTGTCAAAGTCCAGGGATCCTCTTTTGCCTCAAATGTAGGTGTTTGGAAGCCACCATTCTTATAATATATTTATTGATGGCTTATCACCCATTAAGTGTTTAAAGCTAATTTTCCACCATGGTAGGTGAGGTTTTATTATGTTTGATATGTGATGACAAGATAAGCTAGTTTGAAGGATTTAGTTTCTTCAGGTTGCACTCAGTTGTTTTAGTGCTTAAAGGTATAACAAGGTCTGTATTATGCTATTATGATACTGTAATCAGTCACAAGCCAACCATCAATAATTAGTCATTTTAAATGTTTAACTTGTAAGGATATGGCCGATAAGTGCAATTCACACATGCTATGTAATTGCTGTATTCATTTGAAACTTTTGCTGATGGATGTGTAAGTCATTTACTTTTAACATTTTAGTAATTTATATTATGCGGACAGTAATTTTAAAACTTTTTATGTATGCAAGAGACTTCTGATGAGTGGCCATACATTTCATTTCATTCATTCATTTAGGTATTTATTAGTTCAAAAGCCTAAACAATAGAGAGTATTTATTTGATTTTTAGATATACCAGCTATTGCTTAAATTTATTTAGCTGATAATGTCAAGTATTAATAGATTAGTCCATTAATCCTGGTTACCAATTTGATATTTTATTTTAGAATAAATAAATCAAGAGAAATTAGATGTTATTGAGCTAATGATTAATCCCATTTAAAACAAATTTATAATGCCCAAAATTGTTTAAGGAATTGCTTATATTGGAGATGTATAAGAATTAGCTAATGTTAACTCTCTATTTAACTAAACTGTTATGTAGGGCGATTTATGTAAAATCTTTTTTTTTAAGAAGCCTTAGCAATTTATTTGTAAGACCCAAAAGAATTTTAAATACTGTTAGTCAAATGACTATATTTGTTAACAGCGCTATCTTGGCAATGTTTCCAAGTTGGTGTAAATTTTGTTTTCTTGTATTATATTATAAATAAACTTATTAAGTATTTATTTAAAATAAATTTAGTTCTGCTTTTTTATATATATGTTATTGTCTTGGGTTCACAATATTAATTATTTCATTTAATTAATGTCATATAGAATACTTTCATATCCACAGAAATGTGATAAAATTGTGCATATAGTTCCAGAAATCACTGTAACAGATAATTTCACATTTCCAGATACCAAAGTAATAGTTTGTTTAAGAAGTATTTTTAAACTATGTTATCTTCTAAGATAGAAGATTGTCTTTTATAAAGTGAAATGGTTTGACATTTCAGAAGATGGTTCATGCTATTTTAGACTGCACGCTATTGTATTATTTCAATGTCAAGGTTTAGTTTACATTTAGTTGCCTGTGAAAAGCTGTCTGTGGGAAGGTGGAATGGCATAAAAAGCACCCTTGTCTTTCTTCCATCTCGAGTGATGTCCTGGGTAAAGTGCTATAATTAATCTAAATTTTGAATATTTTAATTATGTAAGTAAATATTTAAGTAATTATCCTTTTCTATAATTTTGATAAATATTATTGTCTTATAGTAAAACACAGTCACTTCAAGTAAGTGTTTGCTTCCTATAGTCAGCCAGAGTATCATTCAGCTATTCCTTTACCTATTCACTTACTTAGCAGATAACTTTATATTAGTTCATTTCACAAGAGTTACAGCATTTACTCTTGTTGTTTTGTGCAATGATTTACATAATTTTCTATATCACAACATCCAGTATTACTAGTGTAGAATTAGAATTTCTTATTTCTTCCCTGTGCTAGAAGAACACATCTTGTGTTATTTATTTCAAATCATGCTATCAGAAGCCATAACAAGGATAGTGTTTAGTTCAGAATATGAGATAAGAAATTTTAGTAGGAGATTTTTTTTTCTCACAAACTTGTTGTACCCAGAGAATGTGGTTTGATGAAGGACTGAGTCTTATAAATATTTGAAAAGTAGAAATTTTCCTTAATAATTTATTTTAAATTATTATTATGCCCTATTTATTTAGCAGTATTGTATGATTTTTCCTTCATCTTGTTATAGGTCTCAGTGTACTATCATCTTTGTAAATTTTATTGTAACCCTGCTGTGTCTAGCTAAAGAGTCTTTCTGTTTTGATTTATTTTTACTTTTCTCTTCTCCCTTTTCTCTTTCTCTCCTCCCTCTCTCTCTCCGATCTGAAATATTTTCTTTTCTTCATATTTCTCTATTCTCTCCCTTCTCTCCTATCCTTTATTTTTCTCCCTCTCTCTCATTTCTTCTTTTTAGGTTACAATTGGCTCATCTTCCTCTTCCTGCCTCTCCTCCTCTTCTCTGATTTCTCTCTCTCTCATCTTCTCCCTCTCCTCTCACATCCTTCTTGCTCCTCGCACTCCCCCCCCCTCTCTCCTTTTTATTTAGGTTACAATATAAAATAAAGAATAGTCATTATGAAGAGAAAAAAAATTCATGTCTATTTTTCCCTTCTTTATTCAGTTTAAAAAAGAATTAAATGTACTACTGCAGGGGTCCCCCAACCTAGGCCTGCGGCGGGCACCATGGCGCCCACAGACCATTTTACATGTGCCCACCGCTATCCGAATATGATAAAAAATTATCTGATACAAATAAATTTAATTTTTAAATATCTTTTTGTACATTATGTGTATTATTAACAATATCCAACTGTAAATTTACATTGAAAAAATAAATGGTGCCCGCCACCTGGCCAGTATTATAGAATGTGCTCTTAAGTGCAAAAAGGTTGGGGACTCCTGTACTACTGTATTTTACTCTGAAATTTTGCTGTTAGCAATTTTCAAATATAAAAAGTACAGTACATTTCAAAGATAATTATTTTTCTTAACAAATGACAGAATACATTTTTATTAACTTTCCAAATGCTGGTAATGCAGTTATGACAAGCTTTTTAAATTACTTTTTTTAGCATGCATGCAGAAACTATTGTAATTATTTTAAAAAAGAGTTCTGTTTTTCAGTCTCTTAATAATCATTAAAATTTCATTTTGAAATGAATTTCCTCAACAATTATAAGTTTGTTTCATCTGGATAAATTTTAGTTTTGTTTCTTCCTTTTCCAATATGTTTTTACTTAAATTTTTACAACTTTAATTTTAGCATTTGGTTTCAACAAAGCAGTGACTATTTTTCATTTGCTAAGTTTAAATGAAGATCTCAGGTAGAGTATAAGATATCTATGTTCTTTTATTCCCTCGTGATAACTAATAGTTTTACATTTAATATGTAAATATATCAAAAAATGTATTGACATTGTATTGTACTTACAAAAAAAATGTGCTTTGATTATTTTATAGAAGGATCTAATAATGATAATACAGCATCTCTAAATGATACTAATATATGAAACTAAATGAGTTTATTTTTTTTAAATTCAACTATTGTTTCAAAGACCTGTTTCATGACTGATTCTGCATAAAGTGCTAATGTTCAGTTAGGATCCTTCTCAAAAAACTTATTTTTGCTTTTGTTTGTCACAAGTCCCAATCTCTATCTGTTAAATATTTTATATTTAGTTTATGTTTCTAGATGGTAGCTGCAATCAGAAATATATATATATAAACTTGTATATCAAAAGAGAGAATTTAAGAGGTTTTTTTATATCAGTGATAGCAATGATTTAAGTTTATATATATCAAATTCTCATTTATTATTTGTATATATATTAATATTTATATATTTTTCTAAATATATTTATTTTTATAAGTATATCATCATTTTCTAAGAGCTGCAAATATACAAGCTGGAAGGCATTAAATATTTGATATCTGAAATATTAAAATATATATATTATTTTTACAAATATTTAAAAATAAAAATACATTAAAAACTTAACACTTTGAAAGAACTCAAGGTACTAAACTAAAGATCATAGAAAAAGTTAAAGTGTAGATGATACTAAAGTTGTACTGAATTTTTTTTAAAAAATTGGTATGTATTTCCAAATACTAAATTGTTAGATATACTAACATGTAAAAGTTTATATTGCTGCTCAAGCTCGTTTAAACTCCATTTTGTTTCATTTTACATTCATTTTCTAAAAAGATATTTAGTTTCTTTGTATCCTATATATGTACTTGATGAATTTAAACCACTATTTTACTAGTGTTCCAAGTTCAGTTTTCATAAAGCAAAAAAGTGATTTTTTTTTTTTTTAGTAATATTTTAAAGATTTTTGTTCTAAATTATGATGGAAGAATTGTATGCTCATTCATAAAAACATGACTGCTACAGATTATAATAAATATAGTAAGAAAATTCATAAAAGCTTTGATAAATTATTTCAAAATTATTTTGCATCAAATAAAATTGCACTACTATCATCTTTATTTTTTTTTTAAAAAAATTAGCAGTTTGAGAAAGTAGTCCCCTATAAATATATATATGTGTGTGTGTGTGTGTGTAATTTACACACATATGTGTTAATGATCTATATATTTGCATTTTGAAAAGATGAAATTATTATAACACTATTATTTTTTTAAAAAAAATTGACAGTCTGTTCAAATGATTGCCAATATAGTATTGTTATATTGGAGACATTGGCTATTTCTGGCCATGAAGAATTACAAGCTTCTTAAAATAAATAAGTCTAGAATGGTGAATTTAAGTTAATATTTCTAAATAAAATTAAAATTTTTTTAAAAAGTTGAAATTAATCTAATAAAAGAGACTCTTTCAATTGATTTTATATACTGTATATGTCTGTATAACTTACATTTGTAAGTAGACATATAATTAGAAATATTGACAAAATTTGTAAACTTTATATATTTATAATATCTTAATATGCTATACAGTATTTTAAAATAAAAATAAAATAGAAATTATATATTTTATAAACTTAATCATTTAATTAATAGTACAATTTGTCGTTTTAAAAAAAAATCTGAAAAAAAACAAACAACTAAGTTGTTCCTATTAAGATTTACTTCCAGGTAAATGTAATCAGATTTGTAATTAAAAATTATCAATAAAACTAAGAAAAATAAAATAAAAATAAATATTAAAAGGAAAAACAAGCAGACATAAGTTAGGAAGTCTTGCACTGGTAATAATAATAGGAAAATATATATCTAAAAAAGAGAAGAAGAAAAATAGAGAGAATGCATATGAAGAACTTAAGACTCACATTTCCAATGTTATATAAATTAAATTCAGTTTTATTGCAGGATAATTCTAGTTTATTTCAGATGATGTTAGAGTATTTTTCAGTACTGGCAATTTAACTAGCTTGAATGTCTGCCTTATTTAAGCTGAAAAAAACAAGCATGGACTGCTAAATGCTCCCCATAATTTACCAGCCCAAACTCACTATGATACGTTCCCAGCTTCAGAACATGTTAATAGGAAACCTGAACTAAGAGACAGTTTAAGATGCAACCACCTGTCTTCTGATCTGATCTCCTAGTCATCTCATTTATATAATGCACTGACCAATGACGAAGTTGAAGAAAACCCAAAGATCTCAATGTCTCAGTAATCTCATTTCACATGGGTAATATTGATTCTATACTCTGATAAACAATTACGTTCTCAGCTGAGAAAGGTAGTTTGTTACCGAGAGAATTCTGATGGTGATGCCAGAAAGTATAATATTCATCTAGGATCTTTCTTAGGAGAAAGCGGCACCTGATTGTGGGTAACTAGGTTTAAACCCAGTAGTAATAAAACCCTGATAAATGAATATACAATAAAACCCTCTGAAATAGGATTTAGTGTATGGTGATCAGAAAATATAACCAGAATGCCTTATATAAAAATTTATATAAAGAATATAAGGTTTGATCATCATCATCAACTTTGATTTTATTAGTTTGTAAATATACTGACAAAATATTAATTTTTAATTGTCTGGATATGTAGAAATTTATTGCTGGTCAGTATAAGCATCATCATCGCCAGTTAAGAAGTTCTTGGTACAAGATGTATACATATAAATTACACAAATATTGCAATTATTGACATATTCATGTACTTTTAAATTATAACTTATCAATATTATTTTTAATAAACATTTTTTAAAAAAAATTATTGCATTTGTAATATTAATTGTATTCTTTTTATTAGGAATGAAATATAACCTTTACATACTATTTAGCAACAGATGAGTTCTATATTTTTTTAAAAAATATATATATATATTCAAGCATTTCTACTTTTTGATTTCTGGTAAGATGAAGTATCGATGTAAATCATTTTAAATAAATTATTTAAAGTGGTTACTAAACATCAATTTTACAATTTAGCATATCAAAATTTGTAATTTATAAATAATGAAAGTTAATAAATTTAAAAAAGATTTATATTAATTTATTTTATTTTAGGATAATAACTATATTTTTTAGCTCATTGCTTTTCTTCATATTTTAATTTTATAGCATCAAATAATTTATCTTTGTATCACATATATTGAAATTATTGTGTAAACTGTTATCTTAAAATAAAATCCATACAAATTCATTATATCAGCCTTTTCAATAAATAATTTACTTAAATAAATATTAATTACAGAATATTTTATTCCTGTAATTTGTTTTATGTGTTTATATAAATCTTTAACATAAGTGTTTAGAACTTTTTTTTTCATTCTAATTTTAAATAAATGTATGCACCATTCGACATTTATTCCTATACTGCTTTAATGTCCACATATAAAAATAAGTATCACATGCACTTTTAGAGTTACTATGATCCCATCTAACATAATCAACATTGTTCCTATAAAAATTTGCCTCCTATCCATCAATTCATTTAACATACTACTTTTGCCTAACCAATTAATTGAGATGATTTTTAACTTTAAATTCAGAATACCTTAGGCAATAACAAGGTTTTCCAACTTAAAATTGTAGCCAAAAAAAACTCAAATTTAATGAAAATATTAATATGCTATAAAATATTCACCATCATGTCTCCAACAAATGTCACATAAGACTTGCTTAATAATGCATTCTAAAGTCAGTAAACTAAACATTCAGCTTCAATTTACCCCTATACTTCCATCTTAAACAATTAATTACATAAACATGTTCTACTTCATTTAATAAATGATTTTAACACTTGTTTTGATAATATATATAGTAGATTGTTTAAAATACATTAAAGCAATAAATATAAAAAAGTACACACCAAAGTAAAATGAATATTAAAAAAAGGGTTTTTTTGTTATAACTCACTTCTTTAAACTTAAAATAATACATCTTGAAAGACTTTTGTGCCTTTTCAATAAACACTTTCTGATAAAACATGAGCTTAATCTAAAAAAAAAATATTATTTTCATAGTAAGTAGCTCTTATTTCTAATCCAACAAATAAAATAAAACACAAATTTCACCAACCACTGCAATAGGAGACTCTTCTCAGTTCAATAATTAAAGTTTGGGATTGATTCTCAATTGCCGATAACAAAGTAATATTTTTGATCAATTAAATGGAACTCATGCTCAAACTATCACTTGAATGATATAATTTTTTAATTTAATTTGCTTATAGAAAATAAGAAAAATATTAATGTTATCATAAAGAAAGTAATATATCTCATACCTCTAATAATTCTGGAGGATAAAAAAAAATAACTTTGGACATTTTTTTTATTGCTATTGACATTTTTGTATAGAATAGTTCATTTCTCGCCTTATAAAATTATGTGTATAAAAGGTTTCCTAATGAAAGTAATTTTTCAAATGGTACCATTATTTCTTTAGCATATATATACACACACACAAAATCATTTAAGATAAACTGAAAACGTAAAAGCATTTTCAAAATTATTTGTTTACATGACATATGATTAATTTTAAATTATAACTTTGTTTTTAAAAGTAAACAGTACCATAAAGCCAACAAATAAATTAATTCTAAAGAAAAAAATATAAAAGAATAGTTAAACACACAAGAACAAATTATGATCCCAGAAATTCTGGGTTAACAATAGTAGTGTAAACAATCAATTATTTTCAGACATTTTCTGGAATGCACAAATATATACAGTATAATTAAATAATGATTAATTTCAGGACGAAACCTTAAAGTGTTAATAATAATAAAGCAATATTAATAAACCTTTGTTGGAAATGACACTTAATCTCTTAAATAAAGGTTATTCTTAAAAGTAAATATAAAAAAAAGAAGAGAGGTGGAGAACAAAAAAACAAAGTATTTCAGTAGTTATGACTGTCTAGATTAAAAAGACAAATGTAAAAATTATCAGACAGGTTTGCACAATTATAGACAAAAACAATGTTATAAAATATAAAACACATTTATTTCTAACAAAAGATATTTACTTTGAACCATATGTAAACCTAAACAAAAAAAAACAGTAAATACATTTTTCAATTTGTTTTCATTAAATCAATTATTGTAATAAAATTCTGTGCATTTCAAAATTGCAGTATTACAAATATATGGGTTATTATATTAAAAATATATACAAGAAATATTGATAGTAATAATTTATTTGATAAATGCATCTAGATTGAAAATTAAATGCTAGGATAATTTTGGAGAAAAATCAAATAGCAGACAATAAATAGCAACACATTTATTAATAATGATCTTTTTTTTTTTTTAATGCCTATTTAAAAATTAAAAAATCAGTCAATAAAACTGTTTTAAATCTAATAATATACAATTCAGGTCAATAAATCATTCCAATATTTTTACTTTTTTTTTCCTTAAAAGCAAAAAACAATAATTAAAATACTATACATTGTAAGCTGTGCCTTTTATTTTTCAAAATGTAGTTTTAATTTTACTGCATATTTTTCTAATGATTTCTTTAATGATCATACAAATCTATGCTACCACAATTTGCAATAAATAGCTTGGATTTATATATTTGAGATCCCTCACTAAACTCTTCACACTAACTTAAGGCTTAAATTTAAAGCGTTTTCCATTTTTATCAAAAAATTACTCTTTCATCTTAGTTATAATTTTATCCATATTGCTCATGCAAGCAAGCAACAGTGACAAGAATTTGCTTCTCTTTTTATTATTATTCTGGAATATATAGACCACTCTAGAATACTTTTTCCTTCATTATTCAATTGATAACTTTCATTGTATCACTCATTGAAAATACATTTTGAATTTTCTTAAATTTGTTGGTAGTTTTATACTTACAAAACATTTTACTCAACAAAATACTATATGTTACTATGTAAAAGTTTTGGATTAAAAAAGGTGGAAAAAATATGTGCTTATAAATTATGGTACTATATTATACTTACATCATTAAGAAAATGTTAAATGAGTTCATTTTTGAGAACATTATATTTAGTGAGAGTGCTCTACGATTTTTTTTTTAAAAAAAAGAAAAAAGATTGCTGCCATAAAAAATCTCATAAAATTTTTAAAATTTTGAATTTTAATATTTTTATTTTTTTATTTCCTTTATTAAAAAAACAGTAAAATGAAGTAGTGTATACTAATACTGAACAGATCATGGCTTTACTGTACACACATCTTATATAATTAGAAATTATTTTCATGTACATTTACTTCTAACACATATCATTTATGTATTTAATGAATGACTATTGTTTGAAATAAGCTTTCTTTTTTTTTAAAAAAAAAAAATACAATATTTGTAAATATTTATCTAGTATACATGATTATGATTTAAAATTAAAATTATACATATTAAAAGACATCAACAAAAATAATTAACACAAATGAGATAGCATATTTATTTAAATCTAAATGAATAACTAAATGTGTGAATATATTTGTTTGCTCATTCCCAAACAAAAAATAAATAATACATTTTCATTTCTTAAAATAAAAGCAATTCACAATTTCTCTTATATTTAGAATAGTCATCATTACACTTTAGTTCACAGCATCAACACTTAGAATATAAAATAAATACTTCCACTTTGAAGTATGACAATGCATGAAATGAAAAAATTCTTGAAATGGTTTACGGTAGAGAAAAAAAATTTATGAATTCAAATTTATATATACCAATTTTATTTTTTTTATAATTTAATATTTTTTTCAAATTACAGATCATTAAAACTATAAATGATATATCTTGTTGTTGCATATAAAAACTATCTAAATAATAATAGAAATATTACAACAAATTGGTATAAAACCAAAATACGTGCAATGTTTTTAAAAATACATTTTCCACCAAGAAAATGATAATTCTCATCTATATATATTTAAATAAAAGAATTAATCAGTACAAAAATAAAAAAAAATGTGGAAAAAAAAATGACAGACTTGCACTTGTAATAATAAACATTGAATTTCAAAAATCTTACATGCTTTCACTTTTCAGAAAAAAAAAACTTTTATTATTGTAATAAGAAACATTACATGTAATACTGTTGGCCTATATTTAAATGCTATCTTATCTCCATTTAAGAAGATAAATGATTCTCAAAATATGATCACAAATCAAAATGATCATTAATGTTGTGATAACTTAGTAGTTTCTTATGGAATACTGTGATGGCAATGTTGCACTACAGCTTTAAATTGCCCTTTTACAGCCTTTATACCATTATCTATGGTCATTTTGCACTAAAAACTAAAATTAAATTGTTCTGTCAACTACTGACATCTTCAGATTTTTTGTAACTGATATATCAATAAGAGGAGTCTATCGAGTATAAGATGAAAAAATCCAAAGGTTATTAATTAGTTGATTTTTTTAATATTATTACTAAGAATTGTCTAGACCATTGTTTGAGAAAGTCAGCAAAAAAAATGCATAATTTTGTACGGTATTTAATTATTTGTAATTATTTTTACAAAATATTTTCATTAAAATTATTAAAAATATAATTTATTTATGTTTCCATTTAAGATTTTTTTCCAAATATATTTCATTTGTAAAAATGCAACTTAAGGAACCTGAATTACATTAAACTAGAAGCAGTAGAAATACACTTTTGACATTCTAATAAATAGATTTCTAACAGCAGTGATTTTGAATTTAGTGATAATTTAATAAATATAAAAAACAACTATCAATTTCAGAGAAATATTTTATAGATTTGTCATGTATAAGAAATTCATTCAGATTTAAAAATTGAAACTGATTTAACAAATAGTTGGATAAATGATTAACATTCATATGAAATATATATATTATTGTATTAATGATCATAAATTATGTATAATCATTTTAAAATGTTAAACTATTAACTCAAATCTCACTAAACGTAAGTGGGGAAAAAATTAAATGTGAAAGAATTAAAAGTATACATTTTTAACTGCTTGAATATATAGGAAGCAATGTTAATTTATTGTTGATTGTTAAAAAGCCTATTCAATAATATATTTCAAAAAATTTAATATGTGCAAGAAATTTACTTTTTAAAAAACTTATTTTATTTTTTATTTCAATACATATTTATTAAATAAAAAATATATATCTAAATATCAAAATATTTTTTATAGGTACCTCCATTTTATTATACTTATATACACAATGATTCAATTATGTAAAGTAATATTTTAAAGTAAAATAATAATTATACTATTTAAAAATATTGTAATACTTTTATATTAATATTTTTAATTTCTAAAAAATATTAAGATTTTTTTATCATATTTAAAAAAAAACTAAAAACCTAATCATAAGATTTTATAATATAAAAAGTAAAATGCCTTTATTATAAAATCTCATATATGTAATATAAATAAAATGTCCATTAATTAAAACAAGATTGTAATTATAATAAAAATAATAATTTTAACTAAAACTATTATAAACAGTCTTTAATAATAAACAGTCTGTTTATAATAGTTTATTAACTTAAATTTATTACTTTTATTATAATTAAAATCTCATATATATATATATATTGTAAGAATATTTTATATAAAAATTATTTTGAATTATTTAATTGAATTTAAAAACTGAAAATAATTTTTAATAAGCTGAACAGTATTTAATTGAAAAAAAAAATTAAAACTCAATATTACACATAAAAAAATTATTCTATTAGCAAAATAATTTTCAATTATTCTACTAAACTTTCTTTTATTAAAAAAAATTTACTTTTAACAAATATTTGCTTTTAATAAATGATTTAAAGACTCAACTAATTTGAATTTTAATATTCAAATTAGTTTAATCATTAAACAAATAATTGTTTCAAATATTTACATTATTGATTCATTGTTTCTGCATATTAAATAAAAAGCATATAATTTATGTACATGCATGAAGAAATAATAATCAATTAGTTGTGCAAGTAGTCATATAATTTTGGAGCAGTGAAGTGGCAAGTTGAGCATAACACTTCCATTCAATTAATTTTTTTTTTACTTTACTCAACTCTTAAATGTTCTATTCTGCCACTGTGCTAAACTATTGCAGAGGTTCTTAAATATAATGCACAAATACTTTTATAATATATATAGTTAATAAAAGTTCTTAATGAGTATTTTTTTAATTGCTGAACATTCATTTCTTTCTTCAAGCAAACAAAATAGGTTATAATTTTTTATTCCATTTAAAAATAAGTATTTACAATTTTTTTTTATCACAAATAGCTATGATTACAATATATGTATCTAACTTGTCTGTTGATATGACCATTGTCTGACTAGTTTGTAATTGTTTTTTTTTTAAATCAAAATAGTAATAGATTGTAAATCTCAAAAGTTAAATAGTACTAGCTATCACTTTGATGACCATTATGTCAAACCACATTTAACATCTGATTTCAAAAATTACTGTGACATTTTCTTTTCTAAACACATTATTCTTATGATAGAAAAAAGTTATGAAGGATTTTTATTTTAACTCAGTTCCTTAAATGTAATAGTATTTTTTTCTTAAAATTCTTTCCAATAATAAGGAGTTGTGGCATAATAAATAATATAACTATAAAGTTTATTTTTATAGAATCTACAGCATTTAATATACATAAAAACTGACTAAAACTATTTAAATATGTCACATTATTCAGAATTGAATTATAATTTAGTTTGGCAATAGAAAAAAAAGAAAAAATTTGGTAGTCTTCACTTAGTGTGTTGAAACCGCGAGAGGGTGTACTTCCTATGCAAATGCACGAAATATGCAGTTTATGTAGCCGAATATTTCTGTGCTTTTGCATAGAAAGTTACGGCCTATAGAACAGTTCTGTTCATATTAGCCATTGCAGGCTTAAATGGCATTGCACACCAATATTACAGCCTGCTAATGTGCTTCATGACACTATGCAAATGCGCACACTTAACAGATCGCTACCATATATCATGAAGATGTTTGGAATTCAACTGGCTATAACTGTTGTAATATGCCTTCGTAATAGTGATCATACCCTAACTAATGTACTAGTACATACTAATAATTGTAAGCACATCCCCGTGCTTCTGAACACATCACGGAATGTGAAAACAATTGCAAAAGAGTCGAACCAAGCACCATTTCACACAAGTCACGCGAAAAGACACATTTTCTCGAGAACAGCTATGAGTCAAATGAAATAGCTGAGGTTGCATCTTGGTTTGGAAATTGTAAGCTTAGTTTGATTAGAGTACTGCATCTTTTGGTCAGATTAAGAACAAATACAAGACAAATAAAATGTCTGAGGTTGCATGTTGTTTTGAAAATCATAATCTTGGTTTGTTGATTCAGAGTACTGCATCTTTTGGATGATCCTTTGGACCAGAAAAACCATCATTGCCATCCCCCTGCACATTCCAGCATAATGCGCTGACATGTCTAATGTAATTATTGTATTTTAAAAAATAATGTTGGTTCATAAATTGAGTACTGGATCTTTTGGCCGATCCTGCTGACCAACAAAACAGTTAGTCCCCCCCATGCACATTCCAGCTACACATTGACTTGTGGAATGTAATTTTAAAAATTGTAATTCTTGTATTTTCAAAAATAATGTTTTTTACAAAATAATGTCATTTCGTAAATTGTGTCGCAAGGCGTTAAAATGTCTAATGTAATTTAAAAACGTAATTATTCCATTTTAGAAAATAATATTAAAGTTGAAAATAAATAAAAAAGATCCGGCAATGTTATATTTGTGTTTGTTTACATAAAAATTACGCCCTCTTGCAGTTTCAACATGCTAAGAGAAAACTACCAAAAATTTTTCTTTACCAAAAAACTATTTAATTTTAACAGCAACTAATTTTACTTCTTAATTTCACTATATCAATTACTACAAATGCAGATATCATAAGTCAGAACATTTTTAATTCAAAAACTTCTACTATCCAGACACAAAATTACTAAAAATTATTTAATTTATTGTTTAATTACTGCTATATTTTAATTTTGTGTTTATATAAGCATATTATATATTTTAAAGTAATATATTAAATTTATATCTGCAATAAGAAAAAAATGAAATTATTACTAAAAAGAGAGATGCCATCATTAAATGGATAGAAGACTTCTATCAAGAATTATATAGTAATAAAGAACAAAGTACCTTCCATATCTATTATATCTTCCGAATTGCCCATAATTTTAAATGAAGAAGTGAGACATGCAATTAAATTTATGAAGAAAGGAAAGGCTCCAGATAATGATGGAATTATAATTGATATACTAAAAGAAGCAGATGAAGAAATAGAATTTTTTTTAGCAAAGTTATCTACCAAATGTCTAAATGATAAAGATGTACCAGATGATTGGAAGAATGCAGTATTAATATTAATATTTAAAAAAGGTGATAAAGAATATATTAGAAATTACAGACCTATCAGCCTTTTATCAGTTTTATACAAAAATTTTATCAAGATAGTTATAACTTGTCTACGGAGAACATTGGATTTTTCCACCTACCAAAAGAACAAGCTGGATTTAAAAGTGGTTTTAGTACAGTAGATCATATCTAGGTATTGAGAAAATTATAGGAAGGTCAAAAGAATATGAGTTGCCATTATGCTTTGGATTGTAGATTATGAAAAGGCATTTGATTCTATAAACATTTCTTTAGTGAATAAAGCATTGGATCATCAAGATATAGATTCAGTATATTGTATTATTTTAAAAAATATTTATAAAAATGCAACAGCAACAATTAATTATATAATATTAGGACTGTCAACATTGAGAAGGGTGTAAGACAGGGTGACCATATCTCCAAAACTTTTTACAGCAGTGCTTCAAGAAGTATTTTGTGGATTAAAATGGGAAGCTAAAGGAGTGAAAGTAAATGGAGATTATTTAAGTCATTTAGATTTTGCAGATGATGTAGTTGTTTTTGCAAATAATGCTCTAGAATTGCAGGAAATGTTGCAGGAATTATCAGATGAAAGTAGAACTAATGTTAAAAAGATTAAAGTAATGTTTAATGGATTTTCTCAAAATATGAAAACAAAGACTGATTATGATGACTTAGAAAAAGTTAACAGCTACAAATACCTTGGTCAGATTGTTGTTAATACAGATGAAAACATAATGGATGAAATTAATCATAGAATTAAACTTGGTTGGAGTGCTTTCAGTAGAAATAACTTAATACTAAAAGGAAATATGCCTATGTGTTTGAAAAGGAAGATTTTTAATAAATGTGTTTTACCAGTTCTTACTTATGGATCTGAGACTTGGACACTTAATAGAAGAGCAATACAGACTTCAGACCACTCAAAGAAGTATAAAGAGATGCATGTTGGGAGTAACAAGAAGAGATCGAAAACGCAATATATGGGTAAGAGAACAAACAAGACTTACTGACCTCATTAAAAAAATTAAAAGTAGAGTTGGGCTGGACATACTGCTAGAAAAGATGATAATAGATGGACAATTGAAAAACTGGAGTCCAAAAGGTTGTAAAAGACTCAGAAAGAGACCACATATAAGATGGATGGATGAAATAAGAAAGTGTGTATGGGTGATGTGGAAAAGAGAAAGTAAAGATCGGAGACGATGGGTTGAACTTGGAGAGACCTTCATCCTGCAGTGGATTGATATTGGTTGATGATAATGTTATTGATAAAATAAATTTATATATTGTAGTATACAAAAAAGTATTCAACACATGCAAACTGTAGATAGTAAAGCTAATCTTCATTAAAATTTTGTTAGAACATCTAGTTTATTAGAGGAGTTATTTAAATTTGAAAAAAATTACAAATTAAAAAAGGCTCTGATAGGAGGGATTTTAAATTAATGATAATCTATATATTTTTCAAGAAAAAAAAAAGTAAAAAAAAAATGTTAAATTACAAAACTGATATCTATATAACATTCATTACTTTAGATAAGAAGTATCATGTTCACTTAATATATGCAGTTTATTCAAAAAAAGAAGCACTTCCATATATTACACCAATAAATAAAAAAATCTTTTTCTTTTTAATTTTGTCTATAAATACTTAATTAGCACTGCCTAATTCCAATAACCTTAAATTTTAATTGTACCAAAAAACTACTAATGTAATTGTGAATAATAAATCTTGGATGTCATTAGCTTTTACTCCTAATATTAATAAATATATAATGAAATTTTTAAGGCCAAGATTTCAGCTTGGCGTGGAGGACTCCACCAAACCTGAGTAAACAATTACAAGATGATAAAGAGCAAAGAAGATAAAAGTAATGCTGTGTATTCTATTGTTATGCCCACAACCAGGTTGTAATGCAATATGGTGAAACTAAGACAAATATTAAATATCATATTCAACAACATAAATATATGTATACAAAGGCAATGAAGAATGATAGTTTATTCAGTTTTCTATATTCAACAAAGTATTATTGGGCATGTATGTTATCCACGAGAGTTTGGTGTATTAATGTATGAAGTACATGATAAAAAACATAAGATCAAGAAATCATATGCTATAAAACATTCTTCTGGTGCTATTAATGCAAAGTTAATCAATTTTCCGATTAGTTATTCCTGGTCAATATAATGAAATGTTCGAGTTTATCGCTTATACAGCCTTGGTAAGGACTCAAATGAGTCGAAAATGCTTTTCAATAGTGTTTTGTATATTATTTTAATGTCTTTATGTTTTAAATAATAGTCATATTGTTATATTGTGATTAATAAAATATTAGTTATTAATTAAATATAACTTTAATAAAGTTGATAATTCTGCAGTTACTTCACTGTATATTTTTTCTTATTTTTATTTATTTATTTAATTCAACAGATGCAAAATTATTCAAATCAGGTCTACCATTTCTTCAAGATTGCGTAAAACGTGTCTCTTTTATTTAACGAGTCCGCGACTAAATTAATGAAGTAGGCCTCCTTAATTTTTCTTCTCATTTCGTGTCGCTCACTGCACATCATGTGTGGATTACCCGGTATACATGGGTGGCCGGTAGTGGCTTTGTGTTGTGCAAAGATGGAAAATCTATTTTTTTTTTCTTTAAACATGTTTCTGTGTTCATTTATTGATGGCAAACGTCACTTGCATGTAAATAAATAGAGATTTGTATCAATTTCATGAGTTTTAATGTATCGATGCAAATTATCGATTTCTAGAGCCCATGTGGATCTCATGGGATCAAGAGTAGATTCCATTATAACATTAGGAGACGAATTTCGAACAGTATCTACGTGGAACAAACCAAGACTTTCTGGTAATTAGAAGTTATAATGTTTCAGTATTTGGAAATTCAGACTTTTAATAACATTCATAGTTTAGAAGTTATAAATATTTAATATTTAGAATGCGGTCATCACAATACTGAATTCTATCAATTTTACGTTTATTGAGCATGTAGATTTTTAATTAATATTTTTTTCAATTTTTTCCTTTACTTTTTCTGTTTAAGTGCTCTAAATTCATATGCTTTGATGTAAATTTAGGTAACAAATCTGAATTTAATTTTGTCACATGTAAGTATAACTGTATGAAAATATAATTATTGTTTAAAATTAACTTCAAATATTTGCGAAATTGCATTTTACTTTTTTAATCACCTGATTACATTTTTTATAACTATAAAAATTGTTTTTTTTTTATTATTACCAAAAATGCTTGATAAACTGCAAATTTAAACTAGCAATCAGCCTTTGCACCGTCATTATTTTTTGACATTCGTATTTTATAAGTTATAATCTTTTGGCATTTAATATAATTTGTATCTTAAATCTATCAATTGTACGTTTATTGAACAAGTAGGTTTTCAATATTTTTTTCAATTTTTTCCTTTACTTTTTTTGTTTAAGTACTCTAAATTCATATGCTTTATTTCATGTGGGCATATCCTATTGATTGTCATGTGTAGATGGTTAAATAAACTAGTAAACTTAAATTTGATTTTTTTAAATGTTGATGTAAATTTAGATAACGAATCTGAATGTAAAATATTTGCTCGCCTTTTTTAGTCATATGATTCCATAAATAAAACTATGAAAATATAATTATTGCTTAAAATTGATTTTTTTTTTATTGTCATGAGTAGATGGCTAACTAGCAAACTTACATTTGATTTTAAAAATTGCAAATTTTGTGTTTTAATTTTTTAATCACGTGATTAGATTTCTTATAACTATGAAAACTGTTGCTTTTTTTTATTATTTTTGATGAAAATGATGGTTTTGTAATATTGATGAAAAAGTCTAATCAAATCAAGTTTTTATTTTTTAATTTTCGATGAGAATTGTGAATTTTGTGTTTTAATATTTTAATCACGTGATTGTTTTTTTTTTTATTGTTGATGAAAATGGCAATTTTGTAACAAATGGTTAAATCATGACAACGTAAAGATTGATCGATGTGATTTATTGCTTGGATTTGTCAGCCTGGGTTTTGGGCAGTTCTTATAATTCAAAATGGCCGTGAGCGCATACTAAATCAGCACCCAATCCCCAATCAACTCTTAAGCTAGCAATCTCAACCTGTAGTCAAGACAACCTTCTTTAACAATAAAGGTCGTACCATCTTTATTTTATGATCTGATATATTTATATAGACACTAAAGATAGCAACTTGATCAAGGAATGTAAGATTAATAATACAAAGAAGTTTAAACAAATCTCTTTAATCAGGCATATATAACCCGTTCTGAAACAGACTAATAAATAATCATTTATAACTTCCAAATTCCATATAAAATATTTACTTACTAAAACAATGAAGTCAATTACTGAATGCTTTAATAAAGTTTATGAATTTAGATGATAACAATCAACCCTTAAGTTATCAACAATCTCAACTTTTAGTCAAAGCAACCTCCTTTAACAATAAAGGTATTACCATCTTTATTTATGGTCTGATATATTTATATGTAAATACTTAATTGTTTTAATAAATATCAAATATAACAATAAAATATTAAAATAACTTTGCCTCCCTTCCCCCACTTAAATAGTAGTATTACCATACCAGTTTGGCATTACCATTTTATTTGAGAGCAAAATCTTGTATATGAAATTAGTTAAATTATAGTTTGCCCATGGTAAAAACCAATTAATTTGTTATTAAAAATTCAAAATATAACTATAAACTTTGAACATCTGATGATAAAAAAGTTTAAAATTGTGAATCCTTGATAATTAATCAATAAATGTTTTGTTAAGCATACTACTAATAAAAGAAACCCTACCAGTGCATAAATATAATGTATAAATTATTTATTAATAAGAACAATACAACTGCCATGCATTATTTTTCAACATTAATTCTTAAAACATTTTATTGGATGCAATAACTATATTGTTGGAAAAAATTTTAAGGTTGACAATCTAGTGAGTTGTAATTCATTAAATTAAATTAAAACAAAAATAAATAATAAGATAGCATAATATAGATTTTATAACTGATTTTGGTGCCTATTATATGATCAATCATTTTTTTGTTTATTGTAATTATGTAATATATATAAAAAAGTTGAGGAATAAAATATAAAAAAAAAAACTTTAGGGATAAAATTAAGATTATTATTTCCTAAATCATTAAACTATGGCAAATAAAAACTAACACGGTTTACTTAATGTATAGTTTATTTTTATAAATTTTATATGTGATCAAAATTTTTTTAAATTTTATAATAAATAAAAATTTAATAATGTTTTGTTTGCTTACTTGCTTGTTTAAAATATAATTTTATGCTTATGAAAGTAGGCAATAAAACTGAAATAAGTAAATTGTATTTTAGTTAATGAATACATACTTCTCATTTTAAGTGAAATTTATTACTATATGGGCTAGTTTTTTTTTATAAACAAAATTTTTCTTCAAGTGAATCTTATCATATGAGAAAGATATACTGTTTTAATAATATCAGTATCCCAATAATGGCTTTTAAAAACGTAATCACAGATTTTGAAATATCATTAAAATGATTTAGTTATTTGCTTTTCAAAATAGTATGTATAAATTGATAATGATTGCTATGGAAAATCTCTATACACTCCTCATACAGTAAGTGGGGGAAAAAAACAAATTCACTTAGATTGCAATTTTCTCTTAACAGCAGGAATTCTGGCTTTATTCTGTCATTGTGCGGGCTATTGCATTAGGTATTGTTCAAAATAATGGATATAATTTTGTAATGATTCCTATATGACAAATTTTAGCATTAAGAATATGTTAAAATGTGATATGATACAGTGTAAAAACTAAATAGCTGAATCATACTTAAAAAAAAAAATTAACAATAATTATTTATACTACTTTCTCTGCTTACATTCAACAGTTGCATTTAGAATCATTTACTCTACTTCAGTATCCATTTAATGAGTAATCATGACACTAAATAATACTGCTACATTCACAATTCCAGACTGATTTTTAATAATTGGTCTTTTTTCAGCAAAGAGTAAAATTACATTTACAATTTAGCTATCACCTTTAACTTTTAAAACATACTATCAAGTTAACAATCTAAAATTTCAGAAACATTTTATAGTTTGAATCCAAGACAACTATTTATATACTTATGTAAGTTTCACACTAAATTAGTAACTATATTTAATGACCATTTTATACTAACTGTAGACTCAGTTACAATATACATTTTCAAATCCAATTCTTATTCATTCATATAGAATAATGAAAAACATAAAATAATATATTTTATCTATCAAATGTAATTTACTAAGAAAAACAAAATGGAGTTGGGATTTTTATAATCACTGATGCTCACTAAATTCACAAAGTTAATAGTATGTGCCATAAAAAGTTAAAGTGATGCTATTTTAGGTACTGATGAAACAGAACTATGAGCCAATTAGTCATAGTAAGTATATAACAATATCCAAAAAGATATAGGATTGTTTCATGCAGCAAAAAAAAATTATCACTCTTTTTTTTTTTACATTTAATCTGCATTTGAATGAGTAATCAATAAAAACCAGTATAATAATGCCAGATCCCAAACTAATATCTGATTATTTGCTTTCTTCAGTGGTGAGCATTGTTTGTATCTTTGCACACAGATTATTCAGCGGTCATATTTTATTTATATTATATTAACCACTAAACATCACATAATCACCATTTCTTATCCTTGTTCATAACTGCTATTAAAACAGGCAAAACTCTCCATACAGCAGTGATACTCAGGGCAAGCCAGAGTAATCAATTCATGTCAGATAAAATTATTATGTGGTGCCTACCCATTCAATATCCCCAGACTAGTTTCTAGCTTGTGGCTTTCATCAGATCCAAAACTCCTCACTGATGAAAGCCACAAGCTAGAAACTAGTCTGAAGATATTGGATGAGTAGGGACTAGATAGGGATTTTATGCATAAGCCTTCTGGCATCCAGTGATTACTTTGGGCTGCACAGTGTGGCATTACTGTATGAAGAGTTTTGCCTGTTTTTATATATTATTCAACTTGGCAGATAGTTATCACTTATTTGACTTCTATCATTTCTAAATCCAAACTAGTTTTTAAAAAGATACTTGTTTAATTTAATGGAAATCCATCTATTGATTTGCTTTTCTTCAAAAGTATTATAACTGTTAAGAGTAATGATTTATAGCTGCTCTACTTTAGAATGTGTTTTTATGAACTTTTATATGTTCTACAAAATTTTAAAAGAATATGAGGAAAATGAAATGATTCCTCCAAAGCAACATATTAACTGGTATGGAATGCTCGAATGAACTGCAACATATATAAGTTATGACATAAACAGTTTGCAATTTGCATTGTCTGATTATGTCATCATTGTTCACTATAAAGTTTGCTAAATGTTTTTTGCAGTTTGTATATAACCAATTCTAACATTTTACATTCAGATCTCTTACTTTTTATACATCAGTAATGCATATTTTTATTAATAAATAACTTTAATATACGTTCAATTTTTATTAGATGTTTTATTCATTCATCTTTTACTATAAATAATTGTTTATCACTTTAATAATCAAAATGGATAAATTTATTAAATAAAAACACATTTTGAGCAAAGTAATTAGACCTGATATTGTTGAAATTAATTTATATATTTTATTAACAAAGAATTATTTAAATACAGTTCTTTTAAATATAGCATTATTATTAAAATTAAACTATAGGGATTTTCATCCTAATACATGCGCTGTACTATTCTTTAAATTAATTCAACAACGATTTCTTGAGTATTCATCAATATTCAATAAGACATCATTGAGTTAATATAAAAAACTGTACAGTGAATGTGTTAGGACAAAAATTCATACTGTTTAATGTTCATACTATTTGTGCTCTTGCAAATAAAATTAAATATTACATGTATTATTAAAATTATTATTATAGAATCTGCAATTTTTAATATTGATTTTAGTATTTAGTATTTTATATATATAATCAAAAGTATTTCATGTCTTTAAAGAGAATTTAAAAAACCACTAGAAGTTAGAGGATATTTAATAAATTTTATATTACAAATTACATTACAAATCTCATATAATTCTTTCAGAATATTCAATTAAAATCCTAATTTTTTTATGTTACCCATTTCTATTTCAGATAAAGCTTCTAATAGCTTTTTTTTTTTCTTCTATCATATAATACTCACTTATTTTATCCATATCAACATGATATTGTTTTCTACTAACATAGATGAAGGCATATCATTTCTTTCATTTATAAATCATATTGACATTGAACTTGGTGTAGATAACAGATATTAAAATGGCATTCAGATGATAGTTGTTTATAAATAATTAATTTCTGCCTAAGATTTTTTCTATAGATGTTGGCTCATCAAAGGTTAGATACTGCTTTTAATATAAAAAGCCTTTTTGTTTAGTTCTCTTTTTCTTATTTCTTTATTTTACTGTATTCAGTAAAATTGGTGTAGATGATTGATATGAGGCTCTTAGTCATTCATCATCTGCACTGTTAGAATGTTAGATAACATATCCATCTTTAATTATAAAGACTCCTATCTCCTCTTTTTTTTTTTCATTCACGATAAAGCATACAAAATTTTTGATGCTGAGAAAGCAAAGATTAATACAAATTTTGTAGATTGGACTAATCTTAGTTGCAATCTTGCATGAGGCAATATCATCAATAATGAATTATTCTGGAACTAGCTTTGAAATAGTTACATTTTTGTAAATGACTATATATTTGAAAAGCCCTATTTGGGAGCCACTGCCTCCACTAATAAAGAAGAACTTATAAAAAGGTTACCCTGAGATGGTCTATCTCACAAATTCTGCTAAACTTTCATGCCTGGTGGATTGCAAATTTAAGTAGGAGAAACAGCTGCAATAAAATATCAGTAATAGCAAAGCAGAATGTAATAGTAGTAATATAAGTAAATATTTCTTTTTTTTCTCTAAGAATTGTCAAAAGTTAAGAATGATCTAGCAGTTCTTAGTGAAACTAATCTTTCACAGAAGTCGTATTAATCAAGTACTGGATAAAAGAGATTTTTTTGTTTTCCTTTCTAATTTTATCTTCCCTCTGTTGGGTGCCCATTTACCAAATAATAATAGATAGGATTAGCAAAAAGTTGGCTATCTGAAAAAAATTTTAAGCTTAGATATTTTTCAAATGCCTAAGAAAAAAAAAATTGGCTCCCAAAATTATAGGCAAAACTGACTTATACAGTAGCCACTATACCAAAAAGCAAACATATGTTTTGGCAAAAAGTATATTGTTAACAAAATATCATATATGTATCTAAAATGTGGGAAGACAGTTAAAAAGATAGAAGCTAATCTCTTTCCGAATGCACAAATGAAATTCTTCCTTTATATGTACTAAATGCATAATATTGGATTCTAACATTATTATTTCAGTAAATCTTTAACCTAATTAAGTAATATAAATTAATATTCTGACAACAATTTATTTATCTATTAATAATGCAATACCCACATTTATTGTTTATAACAAACCAGCTTACAATTAAATATTATTTTAATTAAATGTAGTAGTTATAAAAATTCAGTGATCTGTGTATAGAAAAAAACAAAATTTTATTGGAATAGTACTGACTAAATTTTAATGGTATAACCTGTCAAAATTTGTATAAATTTAGTTGCCATAAATAAAAATTTTTAAAAAAATTAAATTTGTTTGGATTTTTTACCCCATTTTGGAAAATATTTGGTTTTTGAAATCAAAGTACTTTTAAAAAAGGAGTTGAAATTAAAATGATTTTTGAATTATCTTAAATCAATGGAACAGTGTTTAAGTTTGTTGAGGATGACTCCAAAGATAAAAACCAATGTACTAAAAGAGCAGAAGCAATACTGAATGTATACAAAACATTTAATATGATAAATTATAAATGATCACCAAAACCTAATATGCAATAAATCTGCTCTTGGATATAAATATATATTTTAGTCATTTTAAAAAATTACATATTCATAAAGTTTTTGTGGGGGGGAAGGGGGGAGTATAATATTAAAAGATATTTTTCTATTTTATAAATATTAAATAGTTATACTGATAATGTGATAATAACAATAATAAATTTAAATTGCTGTATCTCTTAATAATTGTTCAATTTAAAACTTACAATATTATTGCAAAATCACTTTGACATGGGGAAAATAGGGGAGAATATAGCAGTTGAACTTATTTATAAAATAAAACTTTTTAAAAAAAAAAATCTTTAAAAATAACTTTAAAAAGAAAAAATAACCTAAAAATAAATTGTAAAAACAAGACTAAATCCATTTAAACAAATTCTGTAAATATTTTTACAAAGCTTAAAAATGTGCTTGGCCTAATTATACAAAACCTGCACTTAAAGGCCTCTGTGAAAGCAGCTCCTTATAGATGAAAAGTAAAGAAGACAGTCACCAGATTAACAAATGCTGGCTGATGAGATTTGAACAATTTTCTATCCTTGTCTGATTATTGTATATACTTACTCAAATATATTTAATTTTGACATTAAAATTTTACTATTTAAATTTTCTTCCATTATATAAAAATAAAAAACAAATACCAATGATAGATGTTATTTTTTTTAAAAAAAAAAAAAGTCAAATATTGTATAACTAAAAACTGAAAAAGTAAAAATTGAAAAATATTATAGAAAAAGAGTAATCAGCGACAATAATTAGCAATTCATTTAATAATCAATCATACTTAAATATGGTCTATTTAAATAAACTTATATAAGGCTATAACCTTAGTACATGCCCCTTGAGTGCTTAATTTATTACAAGAGAGACCTCTACAAATCTTAAACGCAAGATTCAACTTTATAAAGATAAGAACGGTCCACTCTTATCTTCAACCTATTTTTCTAATTATATACGCAAATCTAAAGCATTTTGATTTGAGAGCATGAAGCTAATAAATTCTTCACTGATTAAGTCCATTATTTCTGTTAAACATTAATGTACGCAAAATCTTTCAATTTACAACGAATCAATAGTCAGATCTTAAATTTAGAAATATTTTGAATCAATTTAAAGTTGTAAATATTAATTCTTATTAAGCACAATGTCATCATGTAATACTTAAATAAGGCTATAACCTTAGTACATGCGCCCTGAGTGCTTAATTTATTATAAGAGAGACCTCTACAAATCTTAAACACAAGATTCAACTTTATAAAGATAAGAGCAGCTCACTCTTATCTTCAACCTATTTATATGTAGTAAGTAAATATATTTAAATACAATGAATTAGATGTTGAATCAATAGACACTAATTCAACTGTGCTATCCCCAAAAAAAAATGTAAATAAATGAAAAGTAAAAATATCAAATATTAGTAAATTTAATAAATTTTACAATATAGCAGCAGCTATTTTTCCATCTCGGAGTGTTGTATGTGACTATATTTATTAATAAACTTTCTTCATCTAATAATGAAAGGGCATATATTTTATTCTTTGCTTAATTATCTTTTCAGAATGTGATACGAATAGTATTTTGCATAATAAATGTTTTCTAAGCATAAGACTAAAAATAAATTTGAAAAATATTTTAATGTCGGAAAAAAAACTATAAATCATCATCTGAAATGAGTAATAGCAAGCAGAGTTGGCAGTATAATCTGGACATTAAAATATCAAAACAACTAGAGAGGCTGTTGTCTACTGATAATGAGATTGCTATCTTAGTTTCATACAAAAAAATTACTGAAGACCAATGATATTTCCCAGAACTTATTTAATTGCTATGAACATTTGGTATTTCACTATTCATTTTATTTTTAAAAATATACTATAATAAGTTTGCCTTGTTTTTATTTTTTGAATGAATGTGAATGGATGGACACACAATATAAATGTGCTCTCCACATTATTTTTTTGTTTATAATCTTAATTTATATATGCATATTATACACAGAGAAAAGCATTTTTGCTGTATACATATGTGCATGTTGAAAAGTACTATATATATATATACAATTCTGCAAAAATAAGTATACTCCATTGTAATCAAGGTTTATCAACAAAACATGAGCTATTATACATGATGTACAATGTATGCAAGGGAGCTTGGAACAAAATATAGGTATTGCAGTTCTACTGCATGGAATACAAGAACAAAAACATAAAATATATAAATGATTTGATATTTTAAAAACAAATTAAAATGAATGGATATTTATAATAGGAAAATGATATTGAAACATAAAATAATTATTAAATATTAAAAGAAAATCAAATGTATTGGGGGAGGGTGCAAAATAAAAAAAGTATCAAAATTAAATAAGACTGAAAAATAACTTAAATTATGATTTAAATTACACACCTGGGTCTCTTTTTACGCGGACTTATTTAACACGATTTTGAAGTTACGTGATTCATGTTTCACTAGAAGTCGAACTCCGATAATGCGCTATTACTTTAAATAATAAATGTTGCGCACTTACATTATATTGAAAGTAACAGCACATTATTGGAATTCGACTTTCATCTTAGTAATTTCAATATTTTCAATGCTTTATAATAGTAAGATTTTATGCAATAATGAAATTAAAATCATGATTTCCACATTTTATGTATACACACATTAAATTTTACAATATTATAATGTAAATTTGTTCAAACATTGTGCGTGTTAATTTTGCATTTTAAATCACATTCTGTTTTTGCTTTTTAAAAAAGAACGTAATCAATTATTAATCATTTAGTGTCCACAAGTTTATTTTTAAAAGATCAGTAATAGCAGTGGACACAATTAAATTTGACAATTAAAAATTAAAATCTGATTTTTAATTGTAATTAACAATTTAAAAATTACTTACGGCGACTTGAAATTAATGTGATGTGAAATTTGATTTTTAAACGGAATTGAAAATTAAAGACAAAAATAAGAATTTAATTTTTAGTTGTTAGTTTCATAAACAATTAATAAAATCATCGTCTCAAAAATTAATTACTAATTATGTTGTCACCAGAAAACCATTGACATAACATGAGTGTGAAGTTGGCACTAGTTGTTTGCAAACGAACATGTTTTTCGGCAAATAGCTATAATAATTAAAACGTGTATAAAAAAATGTAAATTACTGTACTGTAAATTATGCATAAAAATATATTATTTTAAATAAAATTAAATATTATAGTTAAAAAAAGTTTGTCTTGTATCAATTTTTTTCAAATTTGAAATTTTTTATTAGTCATATTTTATTTCCTTATTTTTTTTTTTTTTGCGTGAATTTTAAAGTAATTTTACGTTGGTGCTTTGCTTTTACGCGAATTTTGAAAAATCACAGACCGCATCCCCCCTTTTTCAATGTAAGTTACGTCTATTTTTGCGCAATTTCATTTGTGTGTGTTTTCTGAGGAACCTATCTATCGCGTAAAACAAGACCCAGGTGTATATTCAAAAAGAATTTAGAATTTTAAAAATAATTTACTAGATTTTATTTTGTTGTGGTTCCAGCTAACAATCATAACATTTTAACTATCAAAGAATATTTAAGCAAACTTTTCACAAACTAAACTGAGTTAATAATTTTATACATTTAAAACCCTTTAAACAAATTTCATCAATCTAGGTTATAGATTCTGATGAATGTTTGAAAGACCATCTTCACAACAATAACAAAAAAGCTGTTATTAACAATGATTGCAAGATATTTTTATATATCGTTTTCAGAATTATGTGTAAATTAATTGTAAAACAAAAATATTTTAATTTAAAAACTAACATACCAAAATATATAATTTATAAATACATTTAAAACTAATAAATTTAATTTTTTTTACATTTTTTGCTTTTTTTTAATTTTAATTTTGTTGTGAATGTTGTTGTTTTTTAAATGGAATGTCAGCTTTATGAAGCATTTAATATTAATTTTTTTATGGTGTATTATTATGTTCGTGTGAAAATTGGATCTTCAACAGATATATAAAAATATTCAATATAGTATTGCTTAAATAAAAAAGATTAATGTATTTTTTTATCAGTAAGAACTATTCTTACTCTACAAAAAAGGATCAATGGTGAGTTTATGATAACTATACTGGCCAATACATTTGTTAATCATAAACTGGTCTTTTTAGTATGTCGATATAGCATCCTAGGATACCATATTTTGATTTTATTTAGAGTAAACTTTACTTTCTGAAAGATAATATTTTATTTAATTATAATTCCCAATTACATTTTATCTTCAATCTCAATTTTTAAAAAGCAAACAATATAACACATCTTTAACATCTTATTCAAATAATCTCAATGTTAAATAAGGTCTTTCTCTTCCATAAAGGTCAAACTTCAATTCACTAAAAAAAACTTTCTATTAATTCACTTCAAATACTTAATTCAACAAAGATATATTTACAGTAATAGATACTAAGTAATATATATTAAGGCTATAACCTTACAACTATACGCCTAGATGCGGCAGTAGGGACCTCTACAAATCTTAACACAAGATCAACGACTTTAAAAGACAAGAGCGGCCACTCTTATCTTCAATTTACTTTTTAATTATATAGGCAAATCTAAAGCATTTTCATTTGAGAGCATGAAGCTATCAACTACTTGCCTTTTAAAGTCGTTAATCTTCTGTTAAGATTTGTAGAGATCCATATTGTCACATCTAGGCGTATAGTCTTAAGGTTATAGCCTTAATATATATTACTTAGATAATGAGTATGTGCTTAACAAATTATTAATTACAACTTTAAATAATAGATATTATATTATTACACCAAAAAAACTGAAGAAGATACCAAATAATCCTTTGATTTTCTATCAGTTTTTTAGGATATTATCTGATAAAATTCTTTTTAAAAAAATCTGAATATTATTTCCAATGCTTCTAGAATATATTGATAGATTTGTTTTTTATATCTCGGCAATAAATTTTTTAAAATATTGTCTTATAAACAATTAACTTTGGTAACTTAGTTATGTGAATATAATAAATAAGCTAATATTTTGTCATTCAGAATTATTGTATGATTTTTTTAGCAAAGTAGTGAAATGTCTTATTTAAACCTCACTAAATGCAACAGTACCTTGAAGTTTTTTCTGTATTTCAGCATTAAATCTGACTTTCTATTTTAAAAAACTATTAAGATATTTAAACTAATTCATATTCTCAAATTAATAAATATCCAAACTAAAGTTTTGAAGCTTTTGCTTCCATCACTATTTTTAACACATGAAAACACTAATTACAAAACCAGTCTTTACAGATTGCATTCAAAATATTAAAAACATTCTGTAGTTCATCATTAGAATTGATAAAAATTACAGAATTATCATTTTAATATAAATCAAGAAATAAAAAGATTAAACTTTATATTTTTGTTTTAATATAATCAAATTAAAAACTTCACTATGAAACCTGTAGTATATTGATGTCCACTTTCAAAAAAAAAAAAAAGCTTATTAATAATTATTGTTAATACAATTATATCTTTTATGTTGTTATTATTTAATTTTTTTCCATTATTATTTAGTATAGAATATGTTTATAACATTAAAAATGTTTTAATTTTAAAACTAATATAATTAAATATACAAATTATGATTAAATTAAAATTTGATAAATTTTAAAATGTTTAATTTTTTTTTTTTTTAATTTATACTAATTGTTATATTTTCTTTGCTTTAATATTTTTATAGTATATTAGTTTTGTGGAATATTAAATATTTAAATTTGCATGACACATTAAGATATTGTGAAAATTGTATCTTCAACAGATGCATAAAAAAATAGTTAATGATGTTTTCAGTTGTAATCCAGTTAATATTATAATTTGATCAATCAGTTATTTCCATGAGATGAAGGAAAATATGATAGTATGAGAAAATGTTATCAGAAAAAAGGATTGTGAAACCAGTAGCTACATAATAGTCAATGTCCAGTTAAAATAAATAGAATGCTGATTTTGATAGTTTTATGAAAAGAAGTTAATATACAAATGCTTGATTTTTTTATTGAAAAAATATATAAAGTATTATAACTCAATAACAGGACAGGTTTGAATAGTAAAGTTTGTGAATATTGGCATGAAAAGTAATTGCTTATAATAAAACACTAAAATTGTTACCAGTGTTTTATATAAAGCCTATTTTAAAGTCACAGTCATTGTAACCCCTGAGTCTACTAATCTAACCAACATACTGAGCTTATATGATGGTACTTGTAAAAAATAAAATATATAACAGCTATACAAATATATTGAACCGGATGGGATAGTAGATCGAATAAGAAAACAAAAATCTAACATGAAATTTTTACTCTTTAATAAAAATAGAAATTGTGAAAAACAAAATTGTAAGACTAGAAAAATATGATACAATTATTATTATAAGTTTGATCTACTCCCATGAAATTTACTTATTGCTCAACACCTCTCCCTTAGGCAGAAAAGCATAATACCCAGAGGAAACCTATGACCAAGCCAAAGCTATATAAAATACATAACGACTACATTTCAAGGCCATAGATCTTCTTGACTGCTAAATTTAACATCTATCATTCAAAGCACTTTTTCGTTTCGAAGTATAATTTCAGGCGCCAATTAACTACAAGTAGCTAACATGCTCTGAATAACGGTAAACTAATTCAGCACCTAAGAAATCCCAACTAGCTTAATCAAAAAAATGATAATAAATTGCTGCTTTAACTTCTCTGCTAAAGTGTCTTTTTTAGTAGTATAATTAAAAAATTGACCGACAAATACTAATTCGTAGAATAATTTATTTTAAATAAAATGTTTAATATAACTTGTAACTAATTTTATAAATCTTTTAATTAAATATAAAAATGATTTATAATATCTCAGGCACACACATATTACAATAAAATATACAATAGTAATGTAAGATAAACATAAAGCATTAAAGATAAATACAAGCATTCAAACACGCACATAAATAGTTCGTTTTATGCAAGCTATAGAGTTAATTTATTAGACTGACTCTGGGAAGCTTCAAAGATTGCAATGATTACCTTAATTAATATCAAGAATTTGGAATAAGAAATACCTATAGGATTTTTGAATGTGGTGGCTTCAAATTATATACTGCTGCATATGTTTTACCAACCGGTTGGATTTTAGGCTTGTTGTGGTCCTGGGCTACTTCTATGTAGGCAGTTAAACATTCCTGGCAGATTCAAATTATCAGATGGGCAAACTGTTGATGTTCTTGTGGATGGAACTCATCGCATGCTCCGAAAACTGCTTAGCACTGCATCGTATTCATTGGAAAAAATGTCTAACAAGTGATTGACTTTAGATACATGAATGGCTCTAGATATCTGAATGACTCTAGATTTGTGAATTTTTCATCCTATTTATATGATGACTTTGTTGTTATCCTTTTTAATTAGTTTTTAAATTCTTCCACTGCTTTGATTAAATTCTTTTGATAAGATGCCTTTTAATTAATCCTAATTAGTAGCCATTGTTAATCCTGTTTTTATATAGCTTATGAGTATTTGCAATCTTTGAGGGAAATTTTTATTTATAAAGTTTCATTTATTTTTAATATTTAACTTTCATATTTTATTTTTTTAACACGTACACATTTTACTATTTCTTTATGTTTACAATCAACTCACTATTTACACACACATATATTTTATTTTAACTAAATAAATGAATTTTTTTTTTTTATTTCATGTAAAAGATTTACTTTTAAACTTTTATAGTTTTAACTTTTCTAAATTAAATTCTCTCCCCCCTCTATTAATTAATTTGTAAACTTTACTACTGACTTTTAGCAAACTGTTTTAACTAATAATAAAAACTCTTTAAACTTTTATGGATTTCATCTTTTTTTTCCAAATGAAATATTTTAATTTCAAAACCTTTCTGTCATTTAAATATACGATTTTATTTTAATGATTGCAAACAACAATTTTATATGGAGCGCTATTCAATAGCGGTACAATATACATATATTGATAATTATACATAAAAATATTTTTCAGCAAGTGGTTTTATGCCCTTATCAAATGTTAAATATCAATTTTAAGATTAATCCATTACTGCATATGAAATACTACATAGTATTTTCTAATAGAAATAAAAATAAAAACATAATAAAAATATACTTTATACAACTTTATATATATATTACCTTGTTATATAATTTTCAATTTATTTTTAATTGACTAATTACAAACTAAATTTATTGAAGTTTTATAAATATTCATATAATTATTTATGTTATGCTTAATATAATATATTTCATATACTTGTCTCCCTTTTAGATTTTTAAGACAGCTTAAAGATTTAATACTTATGTAACATCTATTTTAAGACCTTATGTTAAATAGTTAATGTATAAAACAAACTTTTCATCTTGCTTATTAAATGCATTATTATTAAATATGTAAAATATATATTAAGCATAACATAAATACATATATGAATATTCATAAAACTTCAATAAATTTAGTTAATTAAAAATGAATGGACAATTATATAATAATATACATATCATCATCATCATCATCAACCATTATCAATCCACTGCAAGATGAAGGTCTCTCCAAGTTCAAACCATCTCCAATCTTTAGCTTCTCTTCTCCACATTACACCTGCACACTCTTATTTCATCCATCTAGCCAATAAGATAGTATATATTAAGTTGTATAAATGTATGTTTTTATTTATTATCTATTGTTATATTATATAATTAATTATTTCAACATTTATTGATCATAATTTTATTTTGTTTTATTCATGTTTTATTTTCTATTATAGAAGCCTAAATAACATTCTATGTGCAATAAAAGGTAAATGTTAAAATAAATGTTTAATGTTTGACAAGGGCATAAAACCATGCATAAAAAGGCTTTTTATATATAATTATTATTGTATATATTTTTATATAACTGTTACACATGATATTTTTATTTTTTTTTTATATATATATAAAAGCAGCAATAGACTTCATTAAGTTCCATTTTTGACAATATTATTTGTGTAATCTCCACTCATATTCTGATTCATAATAAAAAAATCTATAAGATGCCATTATTTTCAGATAAATACATTCAAGTTTCTTTATAGCAATTTTTGAAATATCAGCTCCAATCATCATGTTAATTATGACTGCCCACTATATAAAAAAATTGAATTATTCTGCATTGTATATGCACTCATGAAATAATTTCCATTATCAACTGCTTTAAAGCATTTCCAACAATCCATGCAAATGTGTCACTTAGCATATATTAATACAATAATAACGACCAACTTAGTGACAAACTATGATCATTTAATATATTAGTCTATTTAAGCATGACAATATATTAATCACTTCAAAATTAGATTCATTTTATTAAAAAATATTAATTAAAAAATCCAATATCAAAATATGCAATAAATAGATTATAGCATTTTAAATTTGATGTAAATAAATTTTTCAAGACTTATAATTTCCCATTATTGTGTGAAATACATTTTTACTAGCAGCTTCCATAATATATGAAAAAATTGACAAATCTTTTCAGAATATTTGCATTTCAGGAAAAATGAATTTCCTTCAACAAGTGCCTTGGGGCATTGCCAACAATCCATACTAATGTAAGTTGATGTCATAGTAATACTGCAATGATTGACTTAATGACAAAACATTAACATTTAGCCATTATGGCTACTTACTATAAATTAGTTTATTTCGATATGATTATACATTAATCAATAAAGAAACAGATATTCATTTTACTAAAAATTTTAATGAAAAAATGAATAAATAAGACAATGCACCTCAAATTAAATAAATATATGAAGAAATGTTAACCACAATTATCATGTCAATCCATGCGCTACATAAAATTGTAATAAAAATAAAAAATCAGACCACTTGAATTGATAGAGATAATTTTAGATCACAGTTCATCATTCCTGACAACACAAGTAATAAAGTGGGATGTAATTTAGAAAAACAATTCATTGTTCCTGACCATAGAAGCAATAAAGTTACACAAATTATGATGCAAGATGCTCCTGAGGATCACAAAAATTACTGGAGATCTCAAAATATTTAAGAAATTTATATAGAACCATAATAAAATTTAAAAGCAATAGTTTTTTACTGTTAAAATAAAAATAAAATGAAAGTATATATAAATCAAAATTTTACATCATATTTATATTCTATAAGCATTCAATAATACTCTTCTTAAACTACTGTTTTTCCAGCAATATTTCTCTCTTCATGAAACTATATCTAAAATTTCTCACAGTAAACTAGACTTGGAATTCTGTGGATTACATTATTTTACAACATAGATACATTGTCCAGTTTTGGTATATCATATTTCGTATTTTTTAAGCATGTAGTTTTTAATATACAGTATATTGAGTACTTAAAGTTTCAATTTAACAATTTGTTTCTTATCAGATTTATTATTATCAGGTATTGTTATATTTGTTATAAATATTGTAAATTATATTTTTTATGGCAACAATTAAAAAAACTCCTTTCTAGTTAACCATTGTTAGTTATGTAATAAATCTACAAGAAAGCTTTTCAAGATTATTAAAAAAAATTCTAGATCAAAAAGATTTAATTTGTGATCCATTTTCTTTTTGATATTTTACTGAAAATGTCTATAAATAAAAGAGCATAACTAATTGACAAATTCTGACTGTCAATTAAAAATGACTATTCTGATTTAAAACAACAAGAATATTAATACAATTTGCATTAAAGTATTTACTTAAAACTGTCTTATCAAATTTAATTACAATCAAAATAAAATATTGGTCATTTTCAGATTCAAAAACAAAGTAAGGTTATTTTCAATATAATTCCAAAAAATATATATGAACTCTATGAAAATATATCTATCACATTAATTATTAAATTAAAATTTATTATAACCTTTTTTTAATCTTGTCAATATGTTTTATAAATTTTTATTAATATATATATAAAAGTATATATATATCAAAGATATTAAATATAAAATTATATATATATATATTAAAACCATTACAAAATATTACTTTCCTTCAATTTATTAAGACACATAAAATTCTTACAAAAAATGGTATCACAATTATAATTTAGGCACCATTATATTAAAGCTCCAATAAAATCAACAAATTAAAAATCCTTTTTCTTTTCAAAAACTTTATTTTCTTATATCAATACTGAACATATATATAATACAAAACTCCGTTTCAACTGTTTTTATCTTACAGTCATTTTCAAGGATCTGCAACAACAATATGAAATACATATTTATAAATAAACCTCAATTATATAAATATCTTCATCTTACATTAATATAAACAGTAACAAACATATTAAACATACATAATTATATTTTACTTACATCTCTCTCTCCCATTACTCTTTCTTTTACATTATTTAATTACAAATCTGTTTTAAAATCATCCAAGAAACTTTTTATACAAATTTAAAAACCAACCCTAATTTCAAATAACTTCCCCCTTTTTTTAATCTTATCTAAAACCCATCTCAAAACTACATTCCTAAACTATAGCTTTAAATAAATATAAAACAAATATAAATATCTTTTTTATACAAAAAAACTTTTAACAATTTATCTAAACCTATTTAAACATTCCAATAAAATAATTCCAACTTTTATTGATACTGATGCAATAACAAACAAAAAGTAAAATCTGTTTTAGGTGAAGTTTCCGAATCTAATACTGAACCATAAACACTGATGAAATGGGATCAGGTACTAACATAAAAATCAATTTTTTAATATCATTAGCTTTCATTGGTATAACTAAGAGTTGCAAAAATGGAAAATATCAAATTAGACTTCTCAATAAATCTGAACACCAGTTAATAATCTGCTCTTTCAAAAAAAAACTATAATCATATATATAGAGAATTAAATTTCCATTTGAACAATGTGATTCCCTTTACAATTCAATGCCAACAAAGATTCTACATTTAAATCTTAAGATGTCCACATCAATCAAAGCTCATCTAGAAAAAAACTTAAAACTTTTATTATCATCAACTCCTGCTTTACCATCACTATTACTGATATTACTAAATAAAAGAGCCATTTGAGAAGCATAGTGATTAGATTTAGCAAATAATCATTTTTAATCTATCTTTTCAAGATCTTTCCACATTTATGAGAAGTAGGAAGATTTCTGAATATTTGATCAGAGACATTACTGTTATAAATTCAGTTTTATGCAACTCTGCAATATCACAATTAAGAACTATCCCTATACTAAATCTGATATTGCTTTCTCAAATACAAGAATTTTGTATTTTTCCCATACATATACACATTTGCATATAAAAAAAGAAAAAGACTGGAATTTCAATTATCAGCATAAAATTAAAAAATAAAAATGCACAATCCCAATCCAGAGGTGATCACTGACATAAAAGATTCATGATCACTGGGCTTTAGATTAATCTTTTTGACTAAAAGCAGTAAGGCAAAAAAAAAGACTGAAATAATATGAAAAGACCAATGAAAAAAAAACAAAAAACAAAATGTTTGCATCAGAAACATCTAGTCTTTTTGATGACAATATCTTATCCTATAAATCAGCAGGAGATATTTGGTCCTTAAATATATCTAATTTGTTTAATTTTGAATGACATCTTGGGCTTTAATTCCAAAATCTAATTATCTACAAACAACTTTTTTGGTTTATTTAAAATCACTAAGCAGGAAATGTCTGTATAACATGATTTCAAATAAAAAATTGTAGAGTCAGTTGCTTGGGAAGTCAACTGATGTTCAAGCAGTTCAAGTACCATGTAAAAGACAACAGTATCATCAATTGACTGAATTGGACAATTTTCTTTTTTTAAATTAACATAGTTTATGAACAATTATTATAATTTTATTTAACATGGTTCAAATTTTTTAACACAATTTTTTTTCATAAAGTATTAAAATTATATTATTATAAAATGTTATTTAAATGATCTTCTTAATGTTTTATATACACAACAAATGCAATGGATTCAGAACTATAGCAGAGGTAATAATTAAAAAACAAATCTAACTATAATATCCCTCATCTCATAACCACACTTTCAATTATTTGTAATTTAAAAAATTGTAAATAAATTGTGGAAAATTAGAAATTAATAAAAAAAAGATTTTTTTTTTTTCATTTTTTTATTCACACTTCATATACAATACAGACTCACACCTATATATTTTCATGTTATATGTTTTCAATATTTATATAAACACACTTTTATATATGTATGTTAAAAATGCATACTAAAACATAGTTTGCTATTACCCATGAATTTCAATATCCGTTTAATAGTTGGTAACTAAATGTTGTGAATTTAAAGGGACTATTGTATATATTTATATACTAACTTTCTTCGGTTTTTAAAATTTGTAATAATGTAATATCTAAATAATTTATTGTATTTTATTATTTAAGTTAAGCTACAAATTATATTAACTCGAATCATGTAAATTTTGCAATTATTCAAATAAATTAAATTGTATTAATTCACTCTGATATTGAAAATTAATTAATATATTTATATAATTACAAGATTAACATTATATTTTTTTGCTGTTCAGCAGATTTGTTTAGTTATTAATAATCTTTAAAATTAATGCACTTTGTAATCTTATCTTACAAAAATGTATTTAAAATATAGATATTTTTTCTTCCAAATATATCTTAGGAAATGAGATGAAGAAAAAAAGAATCCTTTTTTTAAAAAATGATAAGAAAAAAACAGAATCACCTTTTACAAAGGCAGACAAAAATAAGCATAAATTATTTTATACAGCTATAGAAAAAGCATAATCAGCCCATGAAAAAAAACTACAATGATATCAATCAAATAATCATTTTTTTTTAGTGTTCTCTTAGGTATGCGTATTTTAATAGCTTTAGCCATGAATCATAAAAAAATAGAATATGAATGTTGATTAATGCCGATATTAAAAAAGAAATCATTTTGAAACCAAATTATGGTAAACATGGCAAAAATCTAATGTTAACCAATAATTCCAATAGTTAATATTATAATGAATGTAAACTACCGGATGATACAGCATCCCAGTACTTAAAATTTCTGTGTTTCAGCTTTGAGCAAAGCAAAGACAACTTTATCAAGTTTGTTAGCTTAAAAGTTTTTTTTTTTTTCCTGCAATTTGTTCATTTTTACAAGACTTTTTTTCATAAGCATACAAAAAAATAATAATTTTAAACCAAATTATGAGCAAAATGGCAGACAGCTAAGTGCTAAACATGGAATCAATAAATCAATAAAGTGTCCTTGAACTGAAACAGCAAATGTATAACAAGAGCTACTGGTTGATTTAATAACATTTGGAAAATCTTTCAAAGCATTTCAACTTTGAGTGAAGATTCAGATGTTTTAATCACGTTTTGTGAATTTATTTGCACTTAATTTTTCTTATTTATTCATCTTTATTGGGGGGGGGGGGTGTATTAATTTTCCTTTTTATTTATGAGCTAAACAAATAGTCAAAAAATTGATGAATGATGAAGTGAAAAAAAATAAATATTCTAAAAGAAATTACTGCATAGTGTTACAACATGATTAGATTGCTAATGGAAATAGAACTACTGCTAAACATTATCTTACAAGAAAACAGAAGTTTTAAAATTAGTCATCTGTGGATTTCTATTATATGTAAGTTTGTTTATATTTTTATTATACTTTTACTGATTCAATTATTTGATGCAGTTAATTAGCAACATTGCATGCATATAACATTCCTTGTAGATAATTTATTCCTCTTTCCAACAGTATCTTAAAAATGGTTATTACTTGTATTTTCCCACAAAAGTTGTATTTCAAAAAGTTGTTATAAAAATAAAAATAAAAACAAAGAATTCATATATGACATTTTTAAAAGAAAGTTGATAGATACTTTTAGATATGTATAATTTAATACTTTTGTTATACTAAAATTATCTTCATGGAAAATTTCTTTCAATTATAAAAAGAAACTAATTTTATCTCCCATACAAATAAACTTTTTTACTGTTAGTTTATAAAAGAAATTGGTCACATAATAATATTTACCATGCATATATTTTTGCATGCAATGCATATGTGTGCACGTGTATAAATTGACCAAATTCAATTAGTAATTTATTTTTGTTTTCCATCTTTATCAATGTTATTATTAAATAAATGCCTGAAAACAAATTAATATATAATTTAATATTTATTTTGCTAGAAAAGAATGATCCCTACTTTTATATATTGCAAATTTTATGTACAATAATTTTAAATTATTAGAAAAAAACTCTTTAAAACTATCATATCAAAAATAAAATAAAATTACGAATAAATTAAAATTAATAACTTTAAAAATGTTTAAATTATTTATTTACTTTAATTTTTTAAAAATTATTATATTTGCTTAACTTTATTGTAGTATGTTAGCTTTATGGAGCATTACATATATATTATTTATTATATAATCTTATATTATTGTAAAAATTTTGTCTTCAACAAATGCATAAAACAGTAAATGTATTTTCAGCACTCAATAATTAGTTCAAAGTGAATTTTACTTTTCCATTAAAATGTAACTACATATACAAAAATTAATTATTTATATATTTTTACATAGTATATTTTTTTCTTGTTAAATTATTGTTTTGGGTAATAATTTTGATTTAGGCTTAGGCCTAAAATGAATTATTTCTAAATATATCTATTTCCATATAAGCTATGATGATTGGATATAATAAATGAGCATTTGATACCAATTAATTTATTGTACTAGACTTCACAGTATTATCATTAGTAGTAAAAAATGATTTTAAAAATCTGTTTGGCCAATAAATATGAAAACAGAATATTACAATGTAGTCCCAAGTAAATAATTAATAAAAACAAGAAAAATTATCTAATCTTACTGTAATGATTTTGATGAATCAAAATATTACTAACAATTACTCTGTTATAAACCTCCTGAATAACCTAGCAACTTAAATAAATATTAAGAGTAAATTATAACTATTAACTTTAATATTTATTGGACATACTTTTAGAAAATGTGGATATTAAACTTATTAGAATAATCAAAAACATTTACTGTAATCAATATTTTTTTCTTCACTATATTAAATATAAATATTACTAATAATACTGTACTATTAATTTCAGCAAATCTAATAGGATAAGAATACAATATTTTTAAAACAAAAAAAAATGTAAACACTTTTTTCCTTCACTTTCTTTTAAAATATATGCCAAATTTATTTAGCAACTTGTTCCCTCCCCCTCCTATGCTTATTTTTTGATAATGTTCTGTAACATTTAGCAATTGATGCTTTTCTTCTTCTTTGTGATAAGATCAACTGCTGTAAATGTTTTTAAAAAAGATAGCAATTAAAGTTTTCAGATGCTACTCTCTAGAAAAAAATGAAAGGTTTGAATTAGATTGAGTAATTGACAAACTATACAAGATAAAATAGAAATATGATGCTCATGTCAATTACTTATTAGTGTCGATATTATTATTTTTAAAATGTGTTCAAGATTAAGTTTTTAAAAATGTAAATCATAACTCACACTATTAAAATAATAAAAATTTGGTGGTGATGAAAATTTGAAAGGCCTTCACAATGATGTTCAGTTTAAAAGATTTGTCAGAATATAAATATTGGATTAAATGTGTAGCACAAAATTGAAATTTTTCTTTTTCAAGCACTGTTATAAAAATTTTAAAAATAATAATAATAATAATAATGAGAAATATTTTTTGATCATTTTTCAAATCAATAAATAATCTTGAAAAAGAAAAAAAATATTTTGTATGCAATAAAATGTTAGTGGCCTGTGTATTTTAGTGCAGTGGTAGAATGAGTTCAAGAACTAAAGGATCTTGGATCAAAACTCAAATTTATCACTTCCAGAGCTCAAACATAATTATTTAACTCTTGATATATGGTAGGAGGTAGGTAAAAATAGCTTTTTAAATAGCTTGCATGCATTCAAGTATAGACAATGAAAAAGAAAGGATTACTCATCATGTTTGCCAATTCAAAGTTTCGGAGTTTTCAGTCATTTTATTCTTCTGTTAAGAACAACTAAATTCCCATTTACATTCAATATTAGATATAAACTGATTTGATTATATGGTACCTATATCAAAGAAAAATCTTGAGTGAAGTCTGTAAAAATGTTCCAATTTCACCTGACCCAGATTCAAAGCAATTTATATAGATGTCTATATACAAAAAGTATAATATAAAAAAATATTAAATTTGTGAAAACGCATGCTCAGAATAAATAAATCCTTTATTTTTAAAATTTTAAAAATTATTTGTTTATTTACATATACGTTTTTTTTTTTTTAAATTATTTATACAGAGATTCGAGAACAATTTTAAATAGAATTGCACAAAAGTTTACAAGTTTTTCGTATATGCATATTTCGCGCGAATAAATTTTGAACAAAAATCATAATTTTATTTGAGAATGGATTGAGTATTTTATAAAATGTTAAACTCACTTTGGTATCTGGAAATAGTTTTTTACTCCTCCTTGCGTTAAGATTTAATTACAATAAACAAAGAGAAGGGGATGAAAAAATAGTTAATTGGATAAACTTGAAACTTTTTTATTATCATCCTGTTTACACTTTTAATAATTAACTCTCACAAACAAAATAAATATCATTAAATCATGCATTTAAATGTTAATTTAATAATCTTTTAAAAAATTATATTTATAGAAAAAAATAAATTCGGACTGAAAACTGTTTTTCAATGTCTCGCAAATGAAGTTTCTAAAATACATTCCTCGAAAGAATAGTTGGCGTTATGGGCGTGACCAAAAAATTTCAAAATTAAATTAGCAGTTAAAAAAATACATTTAATAGGATTAAGATAAAAAGTTCCTTAAGGCTTGAAAGATCCCCAAGGCACCATCTGCTTCCGTACCTTATCCTGGGGATAAAAAAATGTCAGTAATAACTTGCTAAAAGGGAGGGGGGAGATAATATCATTAAAATATAACAGCAAAGTAAAATAGTAACAACAAAAAAAAAACTTAAAAAATTAAGTAAATAATAAAAATCATTCAATGTGTCTACTAAAATTATCACCTGTTTGTAATAAACAAGTTCTAAGAAAAGACAAAGAAAAAAAGTAATAAATTATTGAAATTTTTTTATGTATATGTTGTTCTGTAATAGTGAAGAAAATAAAGCTTCCTTGGAATAAACAGTTCGTTTAGGGGAAAAAAACGTTATACCTATACCGTATACGGGGAAGTTCGTAATAAATCAGATCATTTAGTAAATAAAATCATAACTCAGTACTATTTTTTAAAAGTTACAAAATTATCCAAAAATATTAACACTATAAATATTAATGTTTGGAAGATTCAAAATCCAAATTAATCAACTAATATTTTTTTGAAACAGTAACCAGTTTTTGAATTAAGAGTTAAATTTCTATAATTTCAAATTTAAATTTTAACACACTTTTTTGAATACTGTATTTTTTTCATTCTATTACAGTGATATCTTAATTTAATTATAGGATAACTGCTCATAATTTCAAATGATTTTCCAGTACTAAGTGTGCAGCACAATAGTTTTTTTTTTTCAATTATCATATCATTAGTTGCTTGGGAGGTCAACGGATGATCAAGAACACAAGCTAACAGGTAAAGCATAAGTTTCACTAGAATTTTCAAACTGGGATGGTTTCTTTTTTACTTGGGTCAGGTGAGAATTTATCAGGAACATTACATTCTCAAATCTATTATTTTAATATTGGGATGCCTACATCTCAGACAGATACCTCACCCTTAATTTCCTCAAGTGGCAATTAAGCTATTTTATTTACTCTGCCAAAAGTTAAAAAAAAAATACTGAAAAAGTATAAACATTTCCTTTAAAAAAAAAAATGAATACGTCCCCTTCAAACAATGCATATGCTCAAAATTATAGATGCATAATGTTCAAGAAAGGTTCAGAATGAGTTGCATTTCTTTTTACATTGTAAATAAAAGCTTATGAAGCTCAGTCTTTAATAAATCCAAAGTGACATCACTTCAGGCTTAAATGAGTATAATGAAGTTATACTATAAATTAAATCAAATAAGATTAAATAAAAATTATTAAAATCTGTATTCTATGCATATTATGATTAATAAAGAACTTATTTATGCATTAGCATAGACATGCATCGTCTATTTACTGATCACAGTAACCTAATAAGCAATCACTATTACTAAACAAAAAATGCCAATTGTGAAAAATCAATAATGAATTTCAATAAAATCTACCTATTTTTTAACAAATTTTTCAAGGATAAAAAAAAACTGTAATCATTTTTTTAAATATCAAAAATTTGCCAAACAAATTTATGAAATTATTTTAAATGCAGTTAGTAATATTGTTTCCATAAATGATAACAATGAAATCCTATTTAATATATTGTTTACTGATGACAGGTATATTTAACACACTGCTTCTTTCACCACACCCAAGAAATTTTTGTTTGTCTATATGCATTTCATTTTTATTGCAAATTAAAAATATATCAGAAATAAATGCAAATTACAGATATTAAGCATATTAATCAAGAATAATGAAAAACAGGAGTGTATCAGAAAACTAATATTTATCCTCAATTTTTTTTTTAAAAAATCAATAAATTAAAAATTATTATTAATATATTCACTAAATAAAAATTTCAGAACAGATAAACACTATCTAGTCACACTCTGTCATGTAACCTAGGAATGCATAGCAATCACCAGTCTCAAACAAAAAATGCCAAATATGAAAATACTATAACTAAATTTCAAGATAACAAATCTACTTGTTATCAAATTTCTCAAGGCAAAAAAAGATATAATCATTTTGAATATCAAAAATATAATCATAATAAAAATTGGCTATATGTATCAATAGAATTCAATATTTATTTCAAAGAGAATATAAAATGTATAATATAATTCACAAAACATTACTAAATACAAAAAAAAAAAAATCACACAAAAAAAAAATACTAGAGTAATTATTAAAATTTTACATAAAATACTCTTCATTAATCTTCTTAACATGCTTTTGTATAACTAAATTTACATTATTTTTATATAATTCCAAATTAATTTTTAACTTTTCTTAAAGCAATGTGATTCAGTAATAAACACATACAATATGATACTAAGAAAAGCTTGTTTATTGGTTTTTAAAAAAATTGCATGCTAACTTCTTTTAACATAACATGCTAAGCATGCTGTTGTTGTTGTGACTATGACTACAATTTAGTTGAAAGCATGTTTAACATACTATGTTAAAAAGAAATTAGCGTATTATTTTTTTAAAAACTAATAAACAAGCTTTTCATGGTGTACACCTTGTATGTGTTTATTATTGATTTATTTTTATATAACTAAATTGTGACTGATGCATTTAACCATCACTAAAAATTTGCTTTATAACTTTCAGTGTTACGTCTTTACAATAAGCAAATATTTATTACACTGAAAATTTCAGCAATTCCTCCAAGGATTTCTACTGATTTTAGCAAACTTGAGATACTGTAGCTAATATGTTTTTTTCATTTATTGAATATAATTTTCTTTATATTGCAATTTATTCAAATTTCATCTCTTCCTCTAATAATCTTCTCTTTCCTTAATTTTATTACCTATTTTGGATTGCATTTTTCTTTATTTCATATTTCTTAATTTTTTTACTAATATGTAAATTGGTAGCAACAATGCAGAAGTGATAATTAATCAGTTATATCAATATTTAAATACCATTTCAACAATATAAAAAAAGGCAATTATGAAATATCTCTGTGTATTATGCTAAAAATCATCAATAGTATGACAAGGCAAAATAACATTATTGCTGGAATTTGGGTTTCTCAAGTGTATAGGCACTTGACATGTTATTGAGAAAGAACTAAATATATTTACTAATGTCTTTGGTACAAACGCTTGTATGAAGCAGTTAAAGCTATTTAGACATTTAACTGCTGGTGGTTTCATACAAAAAAAAAAACCCTATGGCCACAAACAAATCATCATTGATACCTAGAATCTATATGTTATGAATCAATGAAAATTTTATATAATTAAAATGGAAATTAAACACTGAGAGAGTGAAGTAAGGTTGAATGATTTAGAGAAAAAATGATGGGGGGTTTTTATTGTCAGAAAAGATATTGTATGTATTACCATTAGATCAGCCTGTGAATGATTGGTATTTTATTTCATAGGAACTCATTCAACGTGAATTACTATAATACAAATCTAAACTCTGAAACTCAAGCAAGTGAAGCAAATTTAAATAACTGTATAACCAGATGCAGATAAAATTTAATAAACCCCCCAAGCAACATATACTTTTAGCAATCAATGATAATGCTAAAATTAAAATAGAATGAAAGAAAATAGATTTGGAAATCACAGAATGATTAATATGCTTTTACGAAATGATTAAACTTTTATTACCAATACATTTTTTTTATTACCCAAAGCATAAACCATATTCAGACATTACCAGATGAAAATCATAAGAAACAAAATTGAAATCTTTGCTTTTATAAAAAAAAAAAAATAAGCCATAAATTTACTAATGCATTATATAAATTTACTAATATATAAATTTTTACCAAAGCTCAAATAAGACTATCCTCAAAATCTAAATACATCTAGAACATATCTAATGTTTTTAAGAATATCAAAAATCAATTTGAGCTTTTAAATGCACATGATGATCAGATATACTATGATAGAAGTAAAAAAAAAAATAGTAAAACAGAAATCTAATAAAAATTTAAGCAAAATGAAAAAAAAAAAAAAGAAAATCAAAATATCATAAGGATTATAATAGTGATTGCAAAAAAAAAAGAAGCTAATATTAAAATGGATAAAAATGTTTTAAAGGATTAAATGGGAAATTTTAAAGAGCATATATGAAAGATAAAAAAAAAAAAAAGTTAAAAAAACAAAAGCTATTTTTCAAGGGATTGAGGATTATAAGAAAGTTTCAGCCATAGTAGTTTTGATGAAAAATATCAATGGTAAATTATGATCTAAGTATCAAAAATCAGAGATAAAAAGTACAGGCAAACCATTGCCCAAACACATTAACAATGAAAAATCATCAATAATGAAAGTTTAACACAGATTAATCTTAAGATCATTACCAAAAAATAACACTGCATCAGAAATTTTAAAAGAAGTTGAAAAAGAGTCAATAAAAAATATTAACTAAATTATATCTATTAATCAAAAATATTAAAGAGCCTACAGATAAATGGGACAAAAAAAAAGACTTTTTTATTTCTATATCAAAAAAAAAAAAAAAGGTTTGACAAAACAAATAAAATTATCCTGAAATTCAACAGCATTGATTAATCTTAAGAGAAATCATCTGATGCACAGGCTAGTTCAAGAAGCAATCAAAAATTAGCAATCATTGCTGATATATGTTAGACAATAGAAAAGGCTAGAAACTATTTTAAATAGTCTATTTATTGCTAGAAAAAAAAAAAGCTGCAAACAAAAAATATGTTAAATTATTGAATGTTCTTAGGAAAATAGAGATACCAGAATATTCTATTGTTCTTATGAGAAATTTCTTTATGATACTAGAACCTACAAGTGAAAATAGGCTGATGGTAAAATATATAATTTCACATTAGCAAAGAAGTTATAGAGCTACATACTATCATTCTATCTATTCAGTTCATATGCCAAATGTGAATTGGGAATTGATGGAAGAAGCATCAGTAACCTATGATACATTAATGGCATTACAATCATTTCTGAAAATATAGAAAAACTCAAGATTCATTAACAAAAGTTAAAGAACAGATGAAATGGCTAAATAAGAAAACAATAATTGAGATAATAGATAACAGGTTACCAATAACAAAAGATCTAGTAATCAAGATTCACTATAGACTAACATCAGTCAGAGTAACAATGAAAAACCTGGAAAAGATTTTTAGACATAGAGTCAAATCCATTTAAATAAATCATACTTTTTCAAACTGTAATATTTCAATGACTCTCTACAGATATAGATTTAAAAATTGAATACTGAAATGGGATTGAAAAAGTACTGATGCTTTTGGATAGTAGTGCTGTCAATGAATTTTGAAAATTCTATTAACAAAAATACAAAAAAAAAAAAAAATGAACACTTGTTCAGATTAGACCAGAATTTTTACTTGAAGCAAAAATAACCAGATAGACATTGTCATATTCTGGTCTATAACCTAATTCATTAGAAAAGTGTATAATGTTTGGAAAGATTGGTGGTTAAAGAAGAGATTATCTTTCCTAGATATCTTCATCACAATAATGAGCAGCTTGAAAATTCAAACATGGTTATTCTGGAGAAATTATGTTCTAATAATTACCAGAGTCAATATCAACTTGATGGTGCCTAATAATAATAATCTTTAAAAACAATAAGTGGAATAAAATGAGGAAAAACAACTTCAGATAATCTGTCAAATTTTTGAGAACTGTCCACTGTTTCTAAATTTCCTATTTCTGTCACTTTCAATCAGTTTACAAATACATAAATTGTTTTTTAACTATAAATAATAAAAATTGCTTTTCAAAATCTCTTATAGATTAAAAAGTTTCCTGGATTTTGTTCATTTACTTTTAGATATATATAAACATTAAAAGCCTAAAACTAAACTAGTCCATAAAATAAGTAAAATTATGGTGGTATTAATAATTGTAATAATGTGAAGAATAAAGAAAATTACGATTTTATTTCTTAGCCTTTATAATTATCTTCTTATAGAAATGTAGGTAAAAATACTAATTTGTTTGGAAAAGAAATTGCTTGGAAGATTTATTAAATAATGCAAAAGAAATTTTTGATAGGAAGACTATACTTGGAAGAGTGTATATTATCCCTTATTTTTGTAAGATGTTATATATAGGTCAGAATAGTTTGAGCTTAAAACAAAGAATAAAAGTATATAAAAGTAGAGTTAGAAATAAATATATTAGTTCTGCTTTATATGTGCATGAAAGAGATACAGGCCACACTATTAGTTTTGATGAGGCTAAAGTTCTCTTTTTTGAAATAAATGAAATAAAAGGAATTAAAGAATCTTTATTATCAAAAATATATGTTTCTGAAGTAACTAACTTGTTTAGAGTTCTTTTAATATTAAGGGTGTATAGGATATATTTGGGAATTGTGGGTAATAGTATATATTTGTTATGTTTTAGTCCTTTGCACTTGAGAAGTCTGCTTTTAGTAGTGAAACCACCAGTTGTGTTAGAGAATATTTTCTTTGACTAGTCTGGTTTAGTTTTGAATTTGGGGTAATTTTAATTATATATATATATGCATATGTGGATATAGATAAAATAGCCTAGAAATAAAACAGTTTAAAATCTCTATCAATCTCTCACAGAGTAACAAAGAAAATAGACAGTTATCATTAAACTTGCCAATTGACGACTAATAAAAATTTGGATGTTCCTTCATTAGTGTTTTATTTACTAGCAATAATAGCTAGTTGCTAATTTATAGATCAATGTTAAATGGTTACTAGATTCATTATTGGTTAGCTATCTGAAAAACAATCCTATGGCTGATAAAAAAAATTTCATGTTATGGCAAACGAATGCATTATCACAGCATGCTTCAATATATATATAAGCATAAGCACACTTTGTTAATAAAGCCACATTACTGGAAATTTCTTAAATTGAAAAATAATAAAACTTTATATTCATAAAAATACAGAGAATTTGGTTTTTTTATTTTCTAGCATTTTACATAGAGTTTTTCATTTTCTATATCAAAATATAATGAATTATTTTTTTTTACATGGCCTTTCCTTTGTAAAATAACATTTCATCAAAAAAAGTCAAAAGTGCATATACAAGAAAAAAAAATCATTTGCTCAACACCTTTTAAAAATTACTTTTTTAATCCTCCCTCAGAAATTGTTCATTAGCAAAAAAAAAAAATCAATCAAATTACTTTTAAAAAGGCATTGATTAATATTTCTAATATAAAATATCAAAAAATAATAATAATAAATATTAAATTATAATACTTTTTTTTTCTCATATGTCAAATGTGAACCTGGGCCAGTTGTTTGGAAGACAGCTATGCTAACCACTAAGCCATTAATATTTTAACAATACTTAAATAACAATTAACAATAAAAAATTTAAATAAAAATTAACGTTTTTATAGAAAGTGAAATATCCAAAAGATTAAGACAATCAAGTACAAAACAAAATTGCATAAAGTTTATGTCTAATACATAAAAGTTAATATATATAAAAATAAATTCCAAATCATTTCTATTTCTACTAAATTTCAAACAAGAATGAAGAAAGTATCTCACAAAAAAAAAACACATTTTGATAAAATTTTCCAATAAGAAAAGATGCTTTGAAAATGTAAAAAAAATAATAATAAGTAGAGTATATGTAAGACATTTTTAAATCAGAGTAATTAATATTTTTTGTTTTAGTTAAGCATTTAAAAAAATCATAAGTAAAAGATTTTTAATTTATTGAAATCAACAAGAAGACTATCATAATAAATTATGAAGACTTTATTTTTTTTTTTTTGTGACAAATTGCAAAAAAAAAAATTTCTTAGTTAAAAAAAAAATATTTTAAATTTATCTAAACTATTTATAATTTGCTATAAAATGATATATTCACTATCTTTTAATATCCTACATATAAAAAATATATTTGAAAAAAATTATTTAACATTATGACACTTCAAACAAATAAAGACATAGAGAGAATTCAAATGCTCCTCAACTCTATTCTTTTCAACAGCTTCATCATAATTTATTATTTATCTTTCATATCTTGCCATGATTTACTCATCAAGCATTATATTTCACATACAAACTTACAGTTACCACCTTTAGATAAATATACTGTTTATTTATTAAAATAGACTAAACACTAAAAACTATGATACAATCTGGGTCATCTTAAGGTACTAGTTCGACAGAAATACATCTTGGAGTTCATCTTTTTTTCTAACATCTTTATTTTTTGTGTAAGTGTTGACTGATTTCTAATGACTACTCACAAACCCATTTAGTCTTGAATATTATTACGCTTATTATTTAAGTAATACTTTGGGTACAGTTTGAAAATTATAATTATAGTTTGTAATGTTATAAATAACTATTTATTATTCTGCATTCAAAACAGATTATATTTATCTATTTAAATAGATTTATTAAAACTTTTTTGTATCAATAATTTCAATCTGTGATCAAGTTGCAATCTTTAATATCCATATAATTAGAAGGGATATGAAACCAGACTTGCTTGAAAGTATATATAATAAGTATTTATATAAATATATTAGACCATAAAGGTGGGATTCCATCTTTACTATTAAAAAGAGATTGTCTTCATAACAATTTGGAATTGTTGATTGTTATTAATATTGGGATTGTCTACGTGTTGACTAGTTTTAATGATAATTTTCAAATATACATTTAAATATTGTTCATGTGTAGAGAAACAATAACATTAAATTAATAAATATATACATATATATGTGCTTTGTGCACAGATAATGAAGCTGTTAAAAATAAGTAATATTATCCAAAAGTTACCGCCAAGCGCTTTCAGGACAGTTTATAGTCCCATATTCATCGCTACTGGAGTTTAGTTAAGAACTTTAATATTAATGCAAATTTATGCAAATTCATGTGAAGATGCTAACCATTTTCGAGACAGAGAAAAGCGGGCCTCTCTTCTATCGATTGCCGCTGGGTCACTTACTGTGTAGTAGTAGCTTCCCTGATATGATATTGCCAAAATAATTAATAAAGTGATTTTGTTACACAAGTGATGATTCATTGAAGTGCTTAAGGAATGATTTAGATAATATATTTCAAAAGACTGATATGATATTGCCAAAATAATTAATAAGTGATTTTGTTACACAAGTGATGATTCATTGAAGTGCTTAAGGAATGATTTAGATAATATATTTCAAAAGACTGATATGATATTGCCAAAATAATTAATAAGTGATTTTGTTACACAAGTGATGATTCATTGAAGTGCTTAAGGAATGATTTAGATAATATATTTCAAAAGACTGATATGATATTGCCAAAGTAATTAATAAGAAATGATTTTGTTACACAAGTTATGATTCACTGAAATGCTTAAGGAATGATTTAGATAATACATTTCAAAAGACTAACCAATTTTAAACCAATCAAAATTTACCTAAAGTAACTACTAATGATCTAAATAATAATGTACAATCTGAAAAATGTTCCTCCTTCCAACAATCTCAAGATAATTCCTAAAGATAGAGAATGGATGAAGAAAAAATGAACAGTATATCAAAGATTGCTTTTGCTAACTCTGAATTTTCAAATTCATTAAACATAATGAAATCTCTATCTGAAGAACAATGAATTCTTCAATGTGATCCTATTAAATATGAAAATCTATAACTTTAGCCACCCCTCAAACCAACTTTTTCAAACTAAGCAACTTGGTCAACATTAATGTGTTAAAAAAAAAAAATACTGGAAAATAATTTTTTATCAATCCTTCCCATCTTGGATAATTTGAATAATAAACCATTATTTTCAAAGTCTATTCTAGATGATTATTTCAATAAACAGAAGCTTATTAATAATCATAATACTGTTACATTTACTTTCTGTGACTTCGTGGAACATTAAAATACAGAACAATCAACAATTAGACAAATATTCACAAAAAGAATTATCACAGTTCCAAAAATCCAAATGAAATTTGCCAAATAGTAAAAGAAATAACTCCTAATTTCTCTAAAATTAAATATTTCTCATTGTATAACTTAAAAAGTGACGTTTACTGTCATTATTATCACTGGCCTTTAACTTGTGCTTTATGCCCATGCCTAGGTTATATTGTATGGCAGTGTCAGATTAAGTCTATATTAGATCATTCATCATTATAAATGAGAACCATTCTAACTAAAAGTAATTGTTGCATTCAAGAATCTAAATGCTCAATTCTAACCTACATTTCCTGGAATAAACTATTTCAATTTCCCACAAAAAGAAATAACAATCGTAACTGTAAAAAAATAAATTCACTATAATAAAAACACTCAAAGAAAATTAACATATATGAATAACATTTCTGCAGTTTAATTTTCACTATACCACTTTCATCCAAGGTAAGGATCGGTTTCTATCTGCTTTTAACACCTTGTGGAGAGGTGTAATCATAAACATATGATCCAAGACACATGAAAAAGATTGTCGTGTTTATGACTACATACCTCCACAGAGTGTTAAAAGCAGATAAAAATCAATCCTTATCTTGTGTGAAAGTGGTGAAAATTACACTACAGAAATGTTATTCATTAATTGGATAATCTCTAGTCTAATGAATGACTAATAAAAATTATTAAATTAACATATATTCTTGCGGCATAAATAACCCAAACTTAGTTAGTTTTATCATTTTTCTCCTTAGTAAAAAAAAAAAGGAAAGAGGGGCTGGATATTTATTACTCATTAACTAAAAAATTCATAGAAATACAATGGAAAATGAATAATTCAAAGGAGTGTATTCTATTATACCAGCAAAATATGCAACTTAAGCAAAGAAAACCAATATTAATAGAAGTTTCCCCCTCTTAAACCAATATTAATAGAAGTTTTCTCCTCTTAATCTAAAAGCACAAAAAATGAATTATAATCCCCCTTTTTTTAAAGACTTATTTTAAATTATACTACTGAAGTTTACTTCACCAAAGAGTCAGACATCTCATTAAGAATTCCCATTGTACAGCACAAAATTCTTCAAACTCCATATAAGAGACTTATTTAAACTCTCATAAATCTTAAGTAACAAAAAAAATTGCTATTCAATCACTTTTATTTTTCTAGCCTATTACTGTTTTTTACTTTTTCTAACGATTTCTTTTTTTTTCTTTTTACCTGTTCAAATTAAAAGTATTAGTGCATTATATTGTTTTAAAATTACAATTTTATACTTTTTTTTTCCTTCAATGCTTATAATTATTGTTACTGTTTTTCTTTTTAACTGCTATCCAGTCAAAATGTTGGATAAAATAAAAAAGGAAGTAATAAAAATAAAACTTATAAAATTATAATTTTAAAACAATATCATAGACTTTCTAATGTTAATGGTTATAAATTATCTATTTTCATAGTGTGTCAATCAATCTTGTAAATATAACTTTATCACGTTTTACATTATCATAAATATTTGACACTAATTATTGGTTGTCAATATTTCTCTTATCTATTATTTATATTTTCACTATTTTTATTTATTCATAAACTATACATTAATTCTCATATTGTTTTAAAACTAAGAATAATGAATTCAAAGTCTATTTTTACTTTACTTTGACTTTAATCTCCCAAATTATTCATTCTTTCTTTAGTCTTAAATTGGCTCAGTATTATAAATATTTCACTTGGACTTTGGGAAGACAGAAGAAAAGGCAACAGACAATTGATTTAAAAAGTGGACATTTATTATACTATAAGGCACAAATATTAAAAGCACTGGTGAAACAGGATTCATTGTAAATAAAAAAAATGGAAGAACATTGTGGAGATTGATGGTGTATCAGACAGAGTGGCAAGATTAGTTTTTAAATTTAATGGAAAATAGCGATAATTCAGATTTATGCTCCAACATCTCTTTATGACAAATAGAGGATTTTTATAAAGATGTACAAAAAGCTTCTGATCAGACCAAACACCATTTTAAAATTGTCCTAGGAGAATTTAATGCTAGAGTATGTAAATAATTGAAAGATGAAAGTATTGTAGGAAAATTTGGTTATGGTTATAGAAATAAGAGAGGATACATACTTCTGGAGTTTACAAAAACAACAACTTTATATTATGAATTCTGTCTTTGAAAAAAATGTTAAATGGAAATGGATATGGAAGCATCCATATGACCGTACAGAAGAATTAGAGGTTTTATTTTGGCTAACTGAAAATATTTATTTCAAGAATATAATGTTTTTAATAGATTCAGCACAAGAAGTCATCAATTGTTGCTTCACAAAGTCCAAATGAAATATTTGTAGTATTGAACAAATTTAAGACTAAAAAAAGGTAAATATTTTGGGGGATTAAAATCAAAGTAAAATAAAAATAGACTTTGAATTAATTATTTTTAGTTTAAAACATTTGTAAAAATAAGTAAAATTCATTTTAACTTATTCATGCAATGTTTGAATCCCATTCTTTCAACTACAACAGTTAAGTGTTGGTTTTCGAACTAAACATAACAATTGGCACAGCCAAAGAACCTGTATGTCCATAGCCATAACAATTGGCGCAGTCAGAAAACTTGTATTTCCAGAGTTTATAACTTCAACAAACAATAATAATTTGAAAATAAATAAACAAATAGGTATAAAGCTAAAAAATGGCATCAACACAATATAGCATAAGAAAAATTGATGTAAGCAATGTTGCAGAGTGACAAATATAGGTAAAACATTTAAATAAATATTTTATTGTCAATTCCATAAAAAACAATGTTAATAAAGTTGTCATTTTATTTTTATTTCCAGGTCCCTGGATTATAGAAATAACAAATAGATTCCCAACATATAACTCATTTATGCTTGCACAGTAGATGCCAAGAAATGGGGGAATATTGCAAAGACAATATAGTCTCAGCAAGAAAATGTTCCAATAAAAATATCTTTAGGAATTTTTATGGAGTATATCTAATATAAATTTATGACAGCAATACTTAATAATCCCCAAAGCATAGAATATGAACTGTTTCTAAAACATGCTAGAGAATTCATGAATCTTGTATAAGTAATGTTAATGAATAAACAATAATTCTTTGCATATCCAAATCTAAAATTTGTCACAAATAGAATAAGTAGAATGCTATCGCTGTGGAAATCTAGAATATTTAGCTAATGACTGTAAATAGAAAGAGGCAAAGTGTAAAAGTTGTGGCAAATAGGCACCTAACAAAAGTTGGCTGTACTAAAATTAAAAATTTCCACAAAAAAAAATATATATCCAAAATAAAACAGATATTGGAATAAATTATCTGCAATAAATTTATTGCATTGGAAATTGACAATGGATCAGGGTATCTTTTATATTGCAGACAGATTGGAAATTCATTATTCCAAAGAAATTAAGTTCCCAAACAATAATGAAAACAGATATGAAGACTAGAGATGCACATGGAAAACCTATTACAAAGAAATTAAAAGTTTCCCAAAAATAATGAAAACAGATATAAAGGCTAGAGATGCAAATGGCAAACTTATAAATATAATGTATCAACTAGAGATACAAATGGCAAATCTATAAGATAGTTAAAGTGCTAGTTACAGTTAAATAGCATCAATTATTTTACAATTAAATTTTTACATTGTAAAAAAATAAATTGAAACCATTACTAGACATGAATGGTTCAAATGTTTAGGCATAAAAATGTGCCCTTGGTAAATAAAATTGCAATGGAAAGAGAATATATCCCAAATTATTGACACCAGACCAATGGAATATTAAAACAGATCTAGTCATTATTGAATGGCATGAAGATGCAAACCTCCAACACTGTAAAGCGTGCAAGGTATTATTTGCATTGGGAACACAAGTTGAAAATGTTTTGGATTACCTTATTAAAAAGCAAAAATAATGCCTGTAAAGAATGCAAAATGGGCTATTTCAAGAATTATTATTGCAAAACCTAATGGACAAATTATAATATGCAATGATTATTGATGTACTGTTAATAAAACTTTACAGAAGTCTTTACTCAGTTCCCAATGTAAGAGATCCTAACCAGTTTCGAAAAAGCTAAACTCTTTGCAAAATTAGATCTTAATGCAGCTTTTCATCAAACAACAGCAACTAAGGATCAGCTAAAATCCTAACTATCATAACACATAAAGGGTTATTTTTACAACCTTCTCCTTTTAGAATGACTACAGCATCAAAAATTTTCCCAAGCAAAATTTAGCTCATAATTAAAAGAAATAAATGGGGTAACACCATAAGATGGCATATTAATAACAGCTAATTCCAAAGATGTACTACAAAAGAGAATTAAAAAATCATGTAATGAACTCTGATTTTGGAGCTACGTTAAATTCTGATAAATGTATATGGTGCTCTAAAGAAATAAAAGTTCTTAATGATATTAACTCAGAAAAAAATAAAACTGGTTAAAAATGCACAGAGGCCAAAAATTATCAAACAATTGCAGTCATTTTTGGACTTTATAAACTTCTTTGAGATTTCTTTTTTTTTTGGGGGGGGACCAATGTAACCACACCTCTATTTGAGCTACTTCATAAAGAAAACACTGGACATTAAACAACACAGGAAAGGAATTTCATTAAATCAAAAATCAATATAAGATCAACTATTGGTTCATTTTGTTAATAAGTTGGAAGTAATCTTGGTAACTGATGCATGTCAGAAAATGGACTTGGAGATGCACTTAGCAGTCTTTCCAACAATGGTGATTGTACAATAGCTTACATGTCAAGAATAATGTCAAAATCTGAAAAAAACTAGAGACAACTACATAAAGAAGCACCACCTATTGTTTTTGCTGTAAAAATATTCCATCTATCTTTACAATCATCAATTCAAAATAATAATAGATCACTGCCCATTACTGGGAATATTCTCTAATAAAAAGATTGCTAAACATCACATGATTACCATTCTTTGTCTTACACAATCTGTTTACGCAGAGGCATTACTGTATGAAGAGTTTAGCCTCTATATAATAAGACAACACCTGAACATTTTAAGTCCATGAATTGTATGCTGATATAATAAATTATCAGCATACAATTATGAATTAGAATTTAAACTGAGGTATGAAATAAAGCATGCATATTTCCTCTCGCAAGTCCCAGAAGCAACAGCAAAATCAGAAAAAGACATAATAAATCATATAGATAGCTGGGAAGTCAATGCTGATATACAGACAATCTGTAGCAACAAGAATGAAAGATGATCCTGGTTACTAAATATCGTACTGGTCAAAATTGTATGTTGACTCAACACGATTCACAGACAGAGTAAAAATACCTCGGATCCAACCATACGCGAGATCAAAGATCAAGAATATTTATGAATTCTACCCTGTTTACCCACTCTCTAAATTGACCAACTAATTAATAACATTTTCGAGGCAAGCAATTAATCTTCTCTAAACTCCGGCCGACAGCATCAACGGTGGAACACGAGCCTCAACTAATTCTAACATTTAACTCTTACATTTATTCTAATTACACCTATTCATTAACTTCAAGATAGGAATAGTTTGTGTGTGACCTTAAATCATCAGATAGCAGCATAATGATTAAATGGAAATGCTAATTTTAAAATAAAATTAATGGAAACGAACCACATGTAGATTAAATTCATATATATATTTAATAAAAACATTTCTATAATTCTTTAATGTCTCGCTGATTTATTTCATTGTTTGTTAACATCAATTTCAATCATGTCATTCATTATGCCTCATGTAAGGGAGCGGTATAGTTTATATGCCAATTTAAACACGATTAGAGTTCTATGGTAGATGACCACTCAAGTATGTGATATAAGAAACAAATATTTTAAACAGCCGTATTTTGAGTAACTTTAATCTAAGTAAAAATTTATTCTAAAAGAAAAATAATTCGATTATATTTTAGGAATTGGCTTCGAAGAGAGTGTGACAATTAAATGTATAAACGGATTGCGATATTCGCAACTAAATACTTCATGGATAGTAAAAACAAATAATATGATCAGACCATCGTCTACCCGCCATGATGTGCTCAGGAACAATAGAAACTAGACAGCCCCAGCATTTGACATTACACAACTAGCACAAACTCAATTCCTCTGCCCCGTTCTAGTGTGATGCCAAGAAATAAAGATGAATGGTCTGCGCAATTAGCAAACCTCAAGATATTTCAGGTGAAAGATTAGGAATCACCAAGGCTTGCTAAGCTCAGCTTACCTCGGGTCTTCACATTTTTGTCTTTCATATCCTGACTGAAATTTAGCTGGTGAATGTATCACGTGTTATAATTCTGACTTAGCAATCAAAGAACAAAAACAGGTGATCAAGCAAAGTGCTGGCAAGACAAAATACAAATACTGGAAAAAATAGATTTTTAAAATTAAATATGAAATTTGTACTGAGCCATGAAAGATTATACTGATATTATATGAATTGACCAAGATCGGATCAACACAACAATAACCTAAATATTATTACGGATATCATTTCTCTGAGTGTCACGTCTCTCCCTTCAAAACAAAATCCCATCAATATTTTAAATTTAAACATTCATACTCTCTCTTACAGTTTACAAGAAGAAACTTTCTAACCCCCCCCCTTCATTCTTTTAAAATGAATTATAATTAAATAAAATCTCATATTTGATCCAGCACCTTCCCCAAAACCAAACCGTAAACGCATAAAATATTTTCGAAATATATAAAGTAAAACAAAATTATTTCATCTCGACAAAAAGAGTGCTCCAAGTAATAATCATTTAGAGCGAAAGAGTTATTTATTTACCGACAGACATTGGTCAGAAAATAGGAAGCAAAATTATTTAATTATAAAACTTTTGTCGAGATGGAACAAATTGGCATATAGATATCATTTTAAATCAGACGTTTATAAATCTTAAACAAATACATTCAGGCGCAAATAATAATAATCTTTCTACACTGCTTTAAGAGAAAAGTTTTACATTAATAGAGGCATAATTTTAAGACAGACAGGGTTAGAGCAGAGACATTAAACTTAAATTTATAGCAAGTCAAGGTTAAAGAGTTTAGTTAATAAAACTTTTACAATTAATTAAGGAGAATTTCATTTAAGAAGACATTTAGAGGTAGCGAAATTACATTATAAGGTCAACTGAAATTTGAAGAATAAATCAGGCGGTTAGTAATAAACAATTGAAAACATATTACTTAATTTATTCCAAGTTCTTTTTGGAAATTTAGGTTCCACGACAAAATATGAATTTGGAGTGGTCTTTCATAATTTCTGCACAGGCATAGCTAGCTATGAGTTTGATTTAAGAGTTCAACAGTTTGGCAGTCCAACATTTAAACATTTGATGAAGTTTCTCCAGCTTATAGTAGCTTATAGTACTTTGGCGATCATACTTGGGACAACGGGAAACAGGCAGGCTAAGGACCATTATCCCACTACCATGCTTTTACACATATCTATATTTATTTAAAAATTAAACCGGTGTGGATTTGCCATACACTGACTGAACAAATCTATGATTGGTTGACTCCTATTGTTCTCACAGGCCATTTATACCCTTTCAGAATACTTTATGGAAATTCCCCTTTTCATTCGCCCAAGGTTAAGTGGATACATAAAATTCCAGTGACCGTAATCGTCGATCTAAAATATTTTTGTATTGTATTCTTAAGATCTACTCTCCCGATAAACCCAATGATTTTATTGTTTCAAATCTATTTTTAATTTAATGTAGATTTGAAAAATTTTTCTTTCAAATATCTTTTCCGTTTTACTTTTAATTTAATTAGAAATTCCATTATTATTTTGTTAATGTACTTTCTTTTGTTTTACGCTAAACAATGTTAGCAGGATTTATCACGAAAGTAAATCTTTAGAATAAAATACTTTGACTTTAAAAAAAAAATATTAAAAATTTATTTATTGATTTTTATAAAAGTTTCCGTCTGTAATTATATATATATGTATTTGCGCATATATATATATATCTGAGCCCCTCCGATATTTACAATTAAAAATTTTAAATAAAAAACTTTGATATTTTATTCACTTATTAGCTGATCTAAAAATTAGATGTATATGAGATGGAAGATGGAAAGTTTTATAAACATCGTTACACGCATGGATCTGGTTTGATCCTAGTTTAGCAATCTAGAAAAACATGCAGCGTGGATCTGGCCTACAGATCCATTGCTTCAATATTTACAAAAATTTATAAAAAATGTTTGGCTGAGAAAAGAAAATCATAAATATTTAAGGAATTTACATAATAAATTGCCAAAGATATATTTTAGCTGCTGATAAAATACTAATATCATCTCAAGAATGCTCTCAGGTATTGGAAATATTGGCACAATGGCCATTCTGGCATAGTAAGAGTAAAATCAATTGCTCGCAGTTATGTATGGTGGCCTGGATTAATTCAGGCATCAATTCCAACATAAAAGATGCAAAAGAATATCAATTATCAGCAAATGTATTACTAAAGAAATTTATCCCAAAGATCGAGAGGTCAGCGACAGCTGCTTTACAAGCAGTTGTCCCGGGTTAGCGGGTTCACATCCCGGCTGATGCTATGGCACATGAAAAAAAAAAAACCTCATGACGAGAAAGAAGTTGAATAATTTTAGTCAACCTCCTATGTATTTTGAAAACTAGGGGGAAACAATGGGAATATTCAAAATTTTCTAAAGTGAGCTGAAGTAATGCAGTTTATGCTTAACATTTAATTATTATTTATAAAGCACACACTAAACAAAAAATACAATAATGAAAAACCTTCACCTGAAATAATAATCACTATAGCTGAGACTTTAAAATAATAAGAGATTAACTACTGAATAGTAAAGCAACTACTTGATTTTATCTAGTTTATCCCCACTGAAAGTATGGAAAGAATGTAGGACTCAACTAATAGGGTTACTTGGTCATTGTTGTAAGTTATATAATCCTCCAAGGCTCTTAAAAGATAATTCAGATAATTATTGTCCAATAATAAATATTATAACAAATAATAGACAAATATATTTACTGATCATTGATATCAGCTTTGTTATTATTTAGTTTATAATTATTAGTTGAAATTAAATTCATTTTAATTTATTTCATTCTGGAGTTTAAATTGTTTTATGCAGCATTGAAATCCTATCCTATCAATTACTACAATTTAATTCATGTACTGCAAGCTAAACATAATATGAAGGATACTTTTCTTGTTCTTTATTGCTATATATTTTTTTATAGAACTCTTCCATAAATATTTTTGATAGCAAAAGAAATATGATTAATGTGAACTATATATACTAATTAAATTTACAGAAATAGGAAATAAGCTACTTACATTGATAATCACCTAAAAGATCTATAACTACCCTCTGGCTGAAATACTCCTGAAAGAATAAAATAAAAAGATTTATAAACTATAACAAAACAGGAAATATTTTCTTCTTGGAGACAAGCTTAGAAGCAAATGCCATGAAGCAATGGAAAAAGCAGCAGGGGCATCTTTTCCCAGCATCTTGATCCTGAAAGTCATTAAGCTGACTAAGGAATTAAACAGGTCGCCCCAACCTTATTATGATTTTTATAAGCATTAAGAGATGTATAGACTAAAGGAAACAATTTTAAAGATAGTAGGCCATTATATATCCTATAAGTATATTAGACTGTAAATAATATGGGAAATAATATTAGTGGATAATCAAGTACAGAAAAATAATTGCTGAACTCTATATTAAGAATAGAATGCATGAATATATATATATAGTTTATAAATATTGAATGTATTAAATTAGCAGAATCATAAAACATAATAGGGAATCAGGAACTAAGACACAGTACCAGTATTGTCCCATTTAATATTAGTTTTCATCGATTTCTTACAATCTTCCTTCACTTGAAAAGTGATCTGCAGTTGTAAATACCTAAGTAAAAGGCCATCAGCAAATGGCAGCCTAAAATCAGCAATCAGGGAATTCTATACACCCTACGCTTTTGCCCACCAACAGCTACCTTTGTTGGTAATAGATATGGTAATGTTAGAATGTAGTTAATAATATTTAATATTTCAATTAAGCAATATTTTTCCAAATTAGAGTGCATTGCACAAAAATTTGTTATTCATTCCAAAATGTAAATATACAATGATCCCTGCACACAATCTTAACAATTATCATCAATATGAACCATTACTTTTATTAACAATCAACTACTTGCTACAGGAATCTAAAAAAAAAAATTCAGAGATGCGAACTATGTTGCACCTAACTACATGATTTCAATTATATAAAGAAACAAAAAAACATTAAAATTCCTCAAATTTACAATATTTGAGTCATTTTGCCTTCTCTGAGTGTCGGACTTGCAGTTTAATTGAAAGCACATACACTTTCTTTTTTTATTATCCTTTCTGAATTTCATGTGCTGTATTTTACACAATAAAATATTTTCTGAGTGTAATGCTAAAAGTTTTACAAAATTTTAGAACATGTCAAGCATTGGTGGCCTAGCGATTAGCATAGCTGCCTTCCAAGCAGCTGGCCCGGGTTTGCTTCCCGGTCAACACTTTGACATATATAATAATAAAATAAAAAATTTAGAACATACTAAAAATTGAAATTGACTTAATATGTAAAAATAATTAGAGAAATCCTAAATTCTTAATGTCAAAACCACTATTATGTTTTTTTTTTTAAGAGAAAAAAATTATTGAAAAAAAAAAGAATATCACTCAGAGAATATTTATTTGTGAATGATAATTTGACATTTCACTACTGATTTTATTTTAAAAATAAAAATGTTTTTTTTCTTATTCAATATTAATAACTATATTAATATCATTATTATTTTTAAACTATTTTTTTTTATACTATAATCTTGATTTATAATGCTAGGTAGCTTGAAACAAAATGTAATGTACTTTGCAGTTCCATGGGAGTCTTGATAAAAACAAGTCATTCTTCATAAGATTAAATATGACATTCATCCAAAAAATAAAATCTACCCTATAAGATTTATTCAATGTATAATTATAAACAAACATAAAAAATATATAGCATTAAATGCAATTATAATCAAGAGAAATGTGTTTAACCTCATTTTTATTCACAACTATCTACTGCAGTCTGTAACACAAATTCTAACACATTAAAGGCAAACACTTCATCATGAATATAAACAATCTCTATAAGAAAAACTTTCACTATATACAGAATTAAAGGCACCCAAACAAAGTGAAAAATCATTATAATGGTAATATATACAATATAATTTATTTGTCTATAATGTCACAACTACATAAATAAATAATCAATCAAACAAGATTGAAATAAACAACTATTAATAACTATATTTAAATATTTATCAAACCGGCTTTCATCTGCATTGAGACCTTCTCAAGATATTATACTATACAATTCACACAACCAATTAACTATATTAATAGTTGATTGTAGAATGTGTATTTAATTATTATTTTGGGGGAAATATTGTAAATTTTTTTTTTTTAGATGTATAATATGTTAAATTTATTTATTTATTTATAATGTATGGGTACATGTTTAAAGGAAATGAAATGTAATGTAAATAGTGTCCAGTAGATGGAGTGAATATAGATAATTGCCCACAAATAACATTCAGTCTTCAAAATACATCTGTAAAATGTATTTTTTCCGATGTAATTTTCAGGGAGAATATCACTCCCTTAAGATTAAAAAAACTAAAAGAAAAACAAACGTTCAATTTAGTTGATCACAAAATTTATCATAAAATTTTTATTTTTGATCGTAAAAAAATAAAATTTACCTTTCTGAAACTAGTAAGAAAGATGGAAATGAAGACGTAAAAAGGGCATGAGTAGACTGCATGGATTTCTATTAATATTAAGTGAAAACCAGATGTTTATAATTTGAAAAGCAGATGAGATTAATGACCAAGGGCTTGAATCTGTTATTGAGATTTCATTTATGTCTAGGAATATCAAATCTGGCTGCCTTTTTTGATGGATCCAAAAAAATAAATTTGGTTAGAACCTTGTAAGAATTCCAATTTTTATGTCATAATTCTTCAATTATAGACTTTTGGTTCAATATTCGAAAATGAAATCTTAATTAGATATTGAATCTTAGATGGTGAAAATATATCTTAAGTTATTAGAATCAATATTTTCTGTGAGACAACTTTTCTTAGGATATCTGAAGGAGAAAATACATAAAAGAACAAAAAGTCACTGTAAAGGAGTATATTTGACTGTTCTAACGATATTTCTTGAATATCCATAAGCTTGGTATGGGATTTTTTTCCCAGACACAGCCATAGTATTTTTCAGCAGAATATGCTAAGAGTTAAGGAAGCTGTCCATAAAGCACTTGCATGACTACCACAAGTAGTACCATTTAGCTTTCCAGAAAAGTAATTTTTAGAAATTAATTTTGATCTAGTATTAGATAAAAAAAAAAAAGAATGTTATGCTTTCAATCAGTTACTTCTATAAAGTATGGGATAAGATTGTGCTTCAATCTATTATTGCAAAAGTTTATATTCAGATTATGAGATGATTTATTGTTGTTTCTATAAAAAGTGAACATGCTAATTTCATTGGATTAGGAATAAAGCTCCAATCTTGAAAATATTTGTAATTTTTTAATATCCTTATCGAAAGATTTTTTTTTTTAATTTCAAGAAATGATCTCTTTTAAGAAGTTAAATCATATGACAAAATAAATTTATTTTCTGCATTTTGTTTAGGGAAGATCAGAGGAATGTATTAAATAAACAAGATGAGAAACTGAACTCAGTAAAGACATTCTGTAAAATTTTGTATCTATTATAATTATCATCAAATGCCATTTGAATTTTATATATTGGAGAACATTTTGTCAAGTAAATTAAGGATTTTCTGTTTTTAAAAATATTAGAAATTTTTAGAAACCATTTTACCAAACAAAATTGTAAGCTGAATTTAGATCAGTGAAGGTACTATCAGTTTTTAATTTATATTGAATGCCTTTTTAATGTGAGTTATGGCCACATCAGTTTTTACTTGACCTAAAGTCAAGCCTGGTTAATAGCTAGATGGCTTTCAATTATTGATAAAATTCTTGTGAATATAATTCTTTCAAAAAAACTTGTAAGAAACACATAATAATAATATTGGATGATAATTTTTTGGATCATTTCTGAGTATATTTGTTGTGTTTGATTTTAAGTCAGTATTACAATTTTTAATATTTTCTACAATTTTGTAAATTTTTAGCATTATGCTCAGAAAATATTTTATTATGCAAAATGTTACACATCAAATTTGGAAATGATATTAAATGAAGAATAAAATATATGTGTTCTTAACATAGTCTGAAGAAATTTTATCAATACAGATAATTGTGTTTAAAGCTCCAAAATGGACTGGTGCATTGAAATCATTAGTTAGATATAGCTAGTTCACAACTCCACTATATAATTAAACCATTTTTACCATGTAGTAGTTTTTGGTAAACCATCATTATGCCATTAGTAAGTATAAAACTGTTTTAATTATATTTTATCTAATATTTTTTTTATATATGCCATATTTATTAGAGAGTTTAGCCCAACTGATTGAATTTGATTGGTTGAAAGGCATTTTGGAAGACTGATTTGCTTTTTTCTATGCTTATAGAAATGTGTTTGAACTATAAATATAAATTATGAATTAATTAAAAGGAAGGAAATATGTATTATTATCTCATTATTTTTGTTTAATGTAATTTATTTATATAATTCATTTATATGTATTCTATATAGTGCTTTGTAAATAGCTGCAAATTAAAAGCAAGACAATATTAAAAGTGTACAGGGGCAGGTAGAGAGAGGATAAATTTGAATTCATTCTGTAATGCTGGGATACATCAACATACTCTCCTTTAGCTGTTTTATTTCTCTTTGTTTAAAAAATATTATAATTGGTTAAAAAGATAATAAAATGCTTGACAGTTGTATATTTAAAAAAAATTGGGGTTATTAAAATAAAATATTAAATCAAAAGTTATTAAATTAATATTACATAGTTTGTTTCAAAATGAATTCAAATTTTGAAGTCTATATTTTCTCTCCTTTTTTGTTTATTGAAAAAAAAGAAAGAGAGAAGAAAAAACATATAATTAACAATTGATTCATGGAGAATAGTTGGGTTTTTCTCTCAGAAAAAGATAATTGGTCCACTGCTTTAAATCATTGTTTTACCATTACAATAATTTGTTTTAGTGTAGAATGTTTTTTAATAATGTAGATTCTCCCTTACTGCTTTTATTGATTTTTTAAATTGAAAAAAGTATCTGAAGAAGTCAGTATCATATAGACAGTCAGCTAAAAATGAACAGTTTTTATATAATATGATTTAGCTAGAATTGTATGGAAGGGAGTGGCAGTAGCAGGGTTAACATATGGTAACAATGCATTATGTGTTAGTAAAGGGGTATTAGATTACTTAGAAAAAGTACAAAGAGAAATAGGAAGACATGCATTAGATGCAGTTATGTGAACAAAGTAGGCAACTCAGGGAGAAAAGGGATGGTCAACTTTTTATATGAGAAATGTAAAAAGCAAAATGAAATTTTTGACAGATTGCAATTTATGGATAATAAAAGAGTGGCCAAAATAGTGTTCAATTGGGTTATGAGTAAAAACTTGCAACAAGATAGTTGAGGAAGGTAGTATGGTATGTAGATTTGGATAAAGAATTTATGTCAATATACTTATACAAAAGGTAGGAAGATTGTGATAGGAGAATTGTGGAGTGTTATAGTGGCAAGGAATGGGACAGAAGAATAGATGTATTAATAAAAAATAGGGAATTGAAAAGATGAAGAAGTGGTATGGAGAGTTAAAAGAGTTTAAATATATATATATAGAAGTAAATGGAATATTAGGTGCAACTTAATTTACGATAATAGCAAGGAAAGTAATGTACTGTGTAAGCTTTGAACAGGATCTTTAGCAACAAGGGAATATACACATAAATGAAAAAATATGATCAGTTAATCTGCAATTTATGTAAGGAAAGCATAGAAAATATTAGGCATCTATTAATTAAATGTAAATGCCTGCAAGCAGAAAGGGTACAAATAATAAAATTGTGGGAGAATAAATATAAATAAAGTGATTATACAGATATTTTTATGTTGGGTTTGAGGAAAGATAAGGTGGATTTAGATATAAAGGTCATAGATTTAACAAAGATTATGTTATGGAAATGGGATGGAGCAGAATAGTGAAGAATATGGAAAAAACTTAGGTGGGGAATGGAAAGGGAAGGGAAGATGGTAACAGGTTTCTTTGGGCATTGTGGCTGAGAAACTCACTCCGAAGGAGAAACTATAGTATATCACATCACATGTAAATTGTATAGTATAATATCTTAAGAAGGTCTCAATGCAGATGAAAGCTGGTTTAATAAATATTTAAATATAGTTATTAATAGTTGTTTATTTCAATCTTGTTTGATTGATTATTTATTTATTAGAGTGAAAAATGTTTACATTATCTAAAATACAGAATAATTTATTTGACTAATTTTTATTTAATATTCTCCTATCAATAGAAATTATATCTCCAGGCAATAATGCTTCATTATATGCATAAATAATATTGACAAAAAAAAAGATGTAATTATTTACTATTAAAACTATTGTAATCAAATATACATTTCATTTTGTTCTAAATTTTTTTTTAATTAGATCATTGATTTTTAAAATACTTTTAAAAAATAATGCTGCAAAAATAATTCAGTTTTATTAATTAGATAATTACAAAAAAAAAAAACATTGATAACATAACATAAACTGCACTTTATCAATTCATGATTCAATAGACTATTAACTTTGTAATTTCAAACAGGCCATTATCAATTATAAAATTATCACTTTCAAAAATGGCCATTCAAATATATTATTATATGCTAATTTTACAGACTAATGTATTTTTAATTAATAAAATGTTTACTAAAATATTTATTCTTTAATCAGTTTTATTTTTCCAATTTTAAACTTTTTTTTGTTGTTGTTTTTAATGTGCTCATTATTTTTAATTATATATTTTGAATTTGTAGTAGAAAAACATTATATTTACTTTTTTACAGGAGATTCTTAATTAATGAGTCATTTTGAGAAATCAACTGCTCTCATTATCCAGGGTAAATTTGTATATGCTATTTTTTTAATAAAAAAAATCAGCACATGCTCTGTGCAGAATTTCTTTAATGAAAAAGCAATACTACAAAACTGTGGCATTATCTAATTAAAAACAGTATTAACAAATAAATTATTAATTTTCAAATTTAAATTACCAGTTCTACAAAATTTAACATCTTATCTAATTTTTATCCTTGTTCATACCAATCCAAAAAAATGGCTTAATATTAGCAATAACAGAGTTAATTCAATATTATTTAATTTCCCTAAGCCATATGATGGATAATAACTAGATTAAGCATTAGATATATCAACAGACATATACAAAATTTATTTGATGTCCCAAAAATTTAAAATAAAAATTGTGTATATAACAATATATAAGTAATGCTATTTTTTTAAAAAATACATTAATAATCAATCTATTTAGAGCAAAGAGGATGCTACTTTAAGGTTTCTTCAAAATTAAGTCAAAGTTCTATTGTCTGGCAATCTTTCTTCCTACTATATTTTTTTTTTCATTGAATGAAAAAAAGTGTAAGTACTTAAATATTGCCATAAACTTTTTTGATTAATTGAATTAAATGCCTTGAACAAATTGATAAAATTAATATCTAAATCTGGCTCTGCTAATGCCATATTTTTTTACTATTGCCTGAGAACAAAAACCATGTCTAGAGTGTCTCTTGATATTTAAAAATCATATTGAATTTCTGAACAATCTATTCAATAAAGTCTTTGACACTATTTTAGACTTAATGGATAACAATGATATTCCATTAAAATTTTATCCTATTTATTTTTAGAAACTGAAACACTATAAACATCTTTATGATTTGGTGGCACTTCATGAACCCAAATATAATGAAGTTTGCTATAAAACATTTCATTCATATTATTTGTTCATTGCAGCTCATAATGAAATATGTATTTAAGGACAATCTGTTACAGGCCTAGATTAAAATAATCATTTAAACAAAAATAAACAAAAAGATAAATGTAAAATTACAACAAAATTATTCTACATACTGTACAATTAGATTTTAATCAAAACAGAAATTCATAAAATAGCATAAAATTAAAACATAAACGAAAATGAATATTTCTGTATTCATTAAGTAGATAATCTGTAATCTAATGAACAACTAATAAATATTATGTCTTGCATTGGTGGTCGAGAGGTCAGCGTGACTGCCTTGCACTTGCAGGCAGTTGTCCGGGTTGCGGGTTCGCATCCCGGCCGATGCTATGACACTTTAAAAAAAAAAAAAACCTAATAAATATCATAAACAAATCTACATATTCAAACAAAAAAATTCACAGATGTTGATTTCAGAATTTCATTTTCTTGAGATAATGGTCAGTAACAGTTGTATCTCCACAATCCAGTTTTTTTTTTCCAAATTCCAGTGAATTCCTTCAAAAGAACAGCTCTGATATTAAGAATCGTAAAAAAAAAATTCAAATAATTGTTTGACCTTTTCATAAATGATCACTTCATTGACACTATCATCTTCCATTTGCTTTTGATTACTCCACATTAGGAAGTTTCCATTGTACTATAATCTTATAACATAAACAATCCAAGCTGAAAATCCTTTTTATCTGTGCATTGATTTTTTTTAAAAAAAAATTATACAGATGAATGATTTAATGATGTTATATTCAGAACATAATGCTGACCATTTTATAGCGTTATCTTTTAGAATATTTTTTTTCATTCCAATGCTGATCAATTTTTTGACATTTATTTTATAGTTTATGATAAAAATTAATATTTATACATGTACAAAAAAAATAATTACAAAAAAAAACCTAGTAAAGTCAAACAAATTGCAAAAAAAAAACTAAAATCAAAGAAACTCACAAAATGTGATAAATATATCTGATGCTTTAAACAAGGCTGAACTGCTCTGAAAAGAATTATACATTTGTCTGCTATATTAACTTGTGTAACATTTTTAAATTTTAGCCAATGGTATTCATCAAATTAGTGATTTCATATTTAGCTCTTAGATTTCCATCATTTTATTATACTTTGGTTCTGCAGATTTTTTTTTTTTTTTACATCAACACTAATCAGCTTTCAAAGTCTATTTTTATGGCTCATGACTAAACTTATTCCAGTATATACACAGTAGGAAAATACTTTTTTATTAAAACGTACATTTTTACTCTTCCGAGATTTATACAGAAAAAATTGCTGTCATTCTAGTATTTACTTTTTGTCTTTGCATTTGTTGTATAAATCTTAATTTAATAAGTTTTCAATCTACTAGATATTCACTTTATAATTAGATCCCATTAATATTCCTAAAAAATTCCAACAGTATAGAAGCTAAAAGTTCCTACACTATAGAAGCTGTAATGCAACTCTATTTTAAAACCTACCTTTCTATTTTTAAGATTTAAAAAAAGCAGTTTTAACTTTATAAGGTAAATATCTCTGTCAAAATCTAGATGAGATACAATCATTTATAATATCACTCAAAAAATATATTAAATAATCATATATTATAAAGTGTTACATATAAAGTTTGGCTACAAAACGAAGAATTGCTTTTGGTAAAATAGTAATGAGCACCAAAAGCAATTATTATAAAAAATAAATGAGATTTGTCCAAGACCTAAATGGCAATCTACAAAAGTTTTCAACTAAATTATCAGAGCAATCTCATACACAGTTATTAGGAACATTTTTGAATATTTAACAACAGCAATAACTAAACAAACATCTTATAAAGATAGATAAAAAATAAAGATCCTAAAAAAAAAAGGTCTCAAACAGACAACAATAAATATATATATATTTTACTAGTGATTAAAAATAAAAGTGGGAGCATTAAATATAATTATATTCAAGAAGAAAATTGTAGAGCATGATTTGAAACAAGATGCATCCTCTACTCTTTCAATGTTTAAAAAAATTCTACAAAATTCGGAATAAGTAAATCCCAAAATATATATATATATTATACTTAAATTGCAAGTCAAGAGATTATAAAGGACCTGCAATGACTATACATGAGATAAATGGATGAAAAAGAAAGGTTACTAGTGTGATGAAAAGTAAGATTATGAACTGGAAAAATTGAATTAATCTTGAAGAAATTTTCATCCTAAAGTGGATTGATGTTTGAAAATAGTGAAATGATAATATTTATAACAAAATATATTCTACTTACTATTTTTCATATCATAATAAAATATGAAACTCAATTAAGAATACATAAGAATGCTAACAATCAAGTGAAAATCATAGTTAACAACTATTAATAACAACTATTATCATACTACTGCTTCATTATAGTAACTATTACCAAATATATATATATTGGAAAGTTTGTTATCCAAGCAATAAGCAATCATATAACATTAACAAGAAATTAAAAACAAATTAAAATTAAAAATAAATGGTACAGTAATAAACTGCAGAAATAAAATTCATTCAGAAGTGATGAAAGTCTTTTAACTTTGTCAATGCTAATTTCTTATCAATACTAAATACTGTAACATTATGGCAATTATTTTAATACAAAAAATAAAAAATTGAATAAAATGTATTAATAACTATAAAGTTTTTCACAGAGGCAAAACTCTTCATACAGTAGTGACACTCAGTGCAAGCAGAATAATCAATGGATGCAATAAGGTTTGTTCATAAAATCCTATATAATGCTTACTCATCCAATATCCCCAGACTATATCTTAGGATCTCAGATCCGAAGCTCTTCACTGATGAAAACCACAAGCTAGAAACTAGCCTGGGAATATTACATGAGCAGGCAACACTAGATAGGGATTTTATGCACAAACCTTCCTGCAACCATTGATTGCTCTGGCTTGTACTGAATAGCTACTGTATGGAGAGTTTTATCTCTGTGAAGAACAGCTTGTTTACGCATAATGAATGAGGATCATGTGATGTTTGATGGTTTAACTACAAAGTTTCTTAGCATCAACTTTTTAAGTTTTAAAAAAAAATGAATAGTTGATGCTATCGCTCATTGAATCAAAAATATTTCAAATCAGATTACAATTGTGTAATACTAGTCAAAATGAATAGCAATATAATATTATCCAAAACAACTCATTTTTTATGTTATTACTAACATGTGTTTGTCAATTATCAGCTATTCAAGAATACTTCCTATTAAATGCATAGGTATTACTTATAATAAAATATTTAAATATATTCCATCATATTGAAAAGAGGAAATCTGAAGATTGTTGGTTAGTCAAAACTATCAAAAATATTATAATAAAAAATACTATTAAAAAATGCAAGAGGAATGTGTGTTGAATTGGTTTCATTTTAATAAACTATCTTTTACTTTAATAACATCTAATCAGAAAACTTTAAAATGTTAAAATAAAATGAGCAATAGTTCTATATTTATGACATTTTTTTTACTTTTTATATTAAATATCTATAAGAAATTACAATAAATTATTTATGCTAATAACAAAATGTTATGTGTTAATTGTAAAAAATGTTAACATTTAAATATAAAAACATATTTTAAAATAATTCATGGATTAACTCAATTCACAATTTAAAAACAATATCTACTAATGTTCTACAAAATATTCAAATTTCATAAATTCATTTCCTGAGTTCTTCAACAATTTTTCAATTGTGAAAAGAGATGTTTTTAAATTATACTCTAAAATACATTTAAAGTGGATTTTTACTCTATAAATGAGTGATAGAAAAATCTTATAATGCTGATATAAATTTATTAAAAACTATAATTAATAATTAGTAAATCTTAATCCTGAAGAAAGAAATGTGTGCATGTTAAGTTAATGTTTTGGAATGTAATGCAGTATTATAATCTCAATAAATAACTGACAAACATTTCACTATTAATATTAAATTTGTTGTGAGTAGATATAAAATTATGTACAGTATACCAAAAAATTAATAATTTTACAAAAAAAAAAATTAACTTCTGCATAAGGACATAACTGATACTTTTTTCAGAGAGAAAAACAACACATCCTTCTATAAATGCCACAGAAAGTTTATCTGAATTCGTGAAGACTATAGGAATTATTAAAAACATAATTCAATAAACTATAACAGAATTTTGAACATGGCAACAATAAATAAATGTTCTCTGCAAGTTAAAAATTTCAAGGAACAATAATATAATTTTGTAAGATTACTAAAAAAAATCATGAAACTTTCTCTTGGCAAAGTCCCTATTTTTTCCAATTAAAAAACAACTCCACATGGAAACTAGTTCCTTATCTCAAAAAAAATTCAAAACTAAGCAAAACACTTGCAAAATTAAGGGAGAGGACAAAAAATGTTAATGATTTTTCTGCTAATATTCTTTAATAATTGCAAGTAGCAATTAAAATGAAGCTTGAAAATTAAAGTTTTATCAAATAATTTTTTGCATAGGTCATTACTAATAATGAAATCAGGTTTCAACTTATAAATTGTCTTCTTTATATTAGATTTTGTTCCTTGTGATTATTATTTTCTTCAAAATAAGCTGAAGAGATAGTATGTTTGCTTATCACTGGTTCCTTAAAACCTAAAATTCAAAGTCCAAGCAGAATTTGAAAAATTTCATGCAAACTAAGGATATTTTCAATAAGTAATACTAAAGTTAACAATATTAATCAATTAATGCATTGTGTACATCCAAGTATCCTTAGTTGAAGGCAAAGTAAAAATTCTGATATTCACAAAGTTAATGGTGATATCTGTAAACAAAAATATAACTGTAACATAATGCAAACTTCACAATGTCTATAAGTGTTGAATCCAATTTATTTTTAAAAAATAACCTTCCAAATGATGAAAAAAGGATTTCCATTGTCAATGAGCAACTTAACAACTAAGAAAATTTTGCAATATTCCCTGAATTAGGTGCCTTAATTCAATGTCATTTAATTCTGTTTTAGAATTAGCACTTACAAATGAACCTCATATTGCCAAGTTAAATAAATGTTTGATTAAATGAGACTATGTGCATAAAAAAAAAAAAAGTAAAACCAAAGTATTCTTCAATTAAATAAAATGCCTTTTTAATAAACAAATCATTATAGGATAATAGTTTATCCAATAGTTCTTCAATAAAAAATAATAAAAAAAAGTATTAATTACAAGGCTTGCCAATTTGTGGATAGTGAAGATTTAAGCAATTTTCCATGCTTATCTTCTATCAAGATATAGCTGCATATTCATTTACTGATAAATGTTACATGTTTAACTGAGTTGGCTATAGGCTAATTATCTAAAAAAAAAAAAAAAAGAAATCCTAAACATCTTGAAAAAAAATTTATTTGGCTGAGCTTTGAATATCAACACTATTTCTTTTTTAAACATCCAGTTAATTCTTAATTTACAATTCAAATATCTACTTATCTTTATCTTCTTAATATATAATTTGCCTCAAAACAATCATTTTATTATGCAGTTTAGTTTATCATACACATAAAAAAAAATTAGCATTAAATAATCTATTCAATAGCCTTTTTAAATAAATTATAAAAATAGAAATATGGTGGATGAAATTAATCATAGAATAAAAATATTTAGGAGGAAGTTTTTGAAAAAATGGTTAAAAAATATATATGACTATATACTTGAAAAAGAATTTATTAGTGTTTGTTTATGGTTATGAGACATGGACATTAAACAGAAAACCAATACAAAGATAAAAATCCAAATATTAAGAATAAACAGCACATTGACATTAATAAGAGATTGAAAATGAAGACATAATTAAGAAAATAAACAGGCATCATTAACATCACTGAAAAAATTGAGATTGAACTGGAACTGTATTGAAGGGATCAATTGAAATCCTACACTGAATCCCGAGAAGTTTTCTTGCAAATGATTTTCATTTACTTTCCTTGTATTTGTATTAAGTAAGTGATATTATATTGCTTTAAAAAATCCAATTTTATATATTATTTTTAAAGCTTTTTTTGTTTTGGTTTCCTTATTCAATGTTTTAATCACTAGTAGTCCTCTTAAGAGATATAATCATAATTATTTTAATTAAAACAATATGTAAATTAAAATATTGTCTTTACAGATTTGAAAAAAAATGCTAGCCATTCAAAATATTGGAAACAATATTTTAAAAAACCAAACACTCCAAATAAAAATATAAAATTGCAGTTTTTATAAAACAACATAATATTCCAAGAAAGTATAAAATTTAGAAAAAGATCATATAAAAAATGGATGAATATGATGAAGTTTTCTAAAGTAATTCATATAAGAAAATTTGAATAAAAAAAAACTGGACTCAAAAACATTTGTCATATAGGTAATTTATAATGATTAAAATAAAGAAAAGTAAATTATCATTACCTGAGCTGTTCAAAGAACAATATACCACTTTAACTAAAAAATAATCATGCAATATTAAAAAATGCTATCACAATATTAGTGCTAATTTATTGTTGAATCCATGGATGTTATACATAACTAAATAATACCGGCAATACCTAACTATAATCACTAATCTAAAAAAATATTTGGTTCTTGTAAAGTATTCACTATACAGCCTGTGGTGGCGCTGTTTCTGGTTAAAAACATAGCGATATAATATTACCGGGCCTCTAGATTTTTTTTTTCTCTAATATATCGTATTTTGACATACAGCTGTAGTTTTTTCTTTTTAATATATTGTTGTTGTTTGTTTTTTTTTTGGACATAATTATTTTTTTTGGTTTTCATTTGATAAATTTAAAACTATAATGGACACTTTTACTTTATTTGGATCTCAAAAGTACACAATTTTTACATACGCCTTTTTTTTTTTTTGGATTTCCATTCTAAATCTACTGTTTTTTTACAGACGTCTTTTTTTTTTTTTTTGGATTCGATACATTTCAAAGTATAAGGGACAGTTTTAATTTTTTTTTAATATCTCAAATATATACAATTTTTACATACGACTTTCTTTTCTTTTTTTGGCTTTTAATATACTGTTTTTTTAAAACAGACATCTTTTTTTTTATTTAAAATTAGAATCGACACTTTCTTTTTTAATTTGTTAAAAATGCGGGTTGCTGTTTATTGATTTAGCAAAAAAATCAAAGCTGTCCAACAAACTCCGCTTCAGATATCCGTATTTGCTTATAAATGAAAAGAATTTTTGGTATTTTGACTAATATATCGATCAAGAGAGTCGATTCTCTTCCAACCAAAAGAAGCATTTTGTTGATTGATTTGAGAATTCGAAGCTGTAAAACCAACTCCACCACACTCGGCTGTAAAGCCCTACCCTTTGAACACTGACATTCTGGATGTTAATTAATTGACTTACAGATCAAAATAATCACAAACAAAAAAAAGATTCTTTTAAATCAAATAAATTTTATTCACCACGTATGACTAAACCAAATAAACTGTGTCATCTTTTTCTCAGTTTTTTGGGACATCCCACAATTGCAATAACGTGGTAACCATTTTGTTCTTCTTTTGTTACTCTCGTTTGAGTCACGACAGAAACGGTACTTTTTCACCAACAATTACAATCGTCTGACAGAGACATTGACATACTTTTTTTGGGTTCCAAATAACAACAAACCCCAAAAAAAACAAGCTCGGACAAATCTCAAGAATACATTGATAATTACTAATACGCCAAAAGATCTCAGTTGGGAAATGCAGAAAATCATAAACATCAACAAACAAACAGTTGGAAAACATTCCACTGCACACATTCTCAGATTAACTTCGAGCGAGAATACAAATTTGGTCGCATAGGAATTAATGCCGCGATGAAAAAGCGGCAAACTATACGATCATATAGTGTTGATAGTTTAGACATAGGGTTAGGACCGCGAAAGAATTGTCCGCGGATTCTAACCACTACATCTATTGTCTCTTAAGCAGCTAATATGATCACTAGTCATGTATTAGCTGTAAGGTTTGGCCACGAAAGCGGTATTATTCTATGTTTTACACAGAAACAGCGCCATCGCAGGCTGTACAGTGAATACTTTACAACTACCAAATATTTATCTCCTAGAACTTTATTCATTAAAAAAAAGTCATATAAGTAAAGCCATTCCAACTCTAAAAGATAAAAATACAGGAATTAAAAAAAAAAAATTGGGATCAGCATTACTGCGTGTGCAATTAAAGGATAGAAATATGATATTCTCATTGCCACAGAATTTAAGAGATTATCAATGGCATTAGAGACTCATGATGAATAAGTTACTTACTAACAAATAAAAATGGAGGGAGAATTAGCAAAATAAAAAAAAATAAAAAATTACTTAATATACTGAGAAATAAATATCTAACTTTACAAGCTAGTAATAAAACTTAAGATTCTTAGAAATGCTATGCAATTGCTAATCCCTGGAAAAATAAAATTCTGACATACTGAAACTAAGGCTTTATTTAATTCTGAACCTTATTATATTGTTGTTGTTGTTTTTTTTTGGAATTAATAATTACAATATTATTCACTAATAAATGTAATTATGTTATCTTAGTACTTTGGTATTATTCCTGTTATGAAATATTACTCGGGTGATGTTTGCGTCTGGAAATATTTATTCAACGTTTCCATTTATGATGCCATGGCAACCAAGAATCCTGGTATGACTAATCCATGTCAAATAAAGCGACCCTTTTCTTTCCATTTTAAAAGATATTAAATGGTTTAGTCCACTAGAGGGATTTTTTTTAACCCTCCACAATATAATACATCTCTCGCATTATTTGTAAGTAATATAGTTTTATATTTAAAAATATAAATTTATAGCTAAAACTTTATATATTTGTATTTTTTTTTTTTACTAAAACTTTATATGTTTTTAAAAAAATTTAAAATATAACATTAAACTTACAGCTAAAACTTTGTTACCACTTGCCATTTGAAAAATGTTTCAGGGTTCTTTTTCATATTTCTCCTTTTTTCATAATAATATATCTCTCCATCATTGGAAATGAGTTTTTTTTTTTTAGATATGAAGTTTGGTATATTGACATAAAGTGCCACATTATGTTGGGAGGGGAAAGGATGGCTTTGATGACACAAATTGTTGTAATAAAAATTCACAAATGTGCCATATTAAAAAGTCACAACTGTTTTATTCATTATCGTAATGTGTTTTTTTTTCCTTTTTTTATATTGAATATATCTCTCCATTTTGTTTTTAAATTTGAACTTTCATACTGCATGTGATATGATATATTATTACTCCTGGTGATATATAATTCTAAGTTTGCGATATCTTTATTTTAAACCTATCACAAACTTAGAATAATATATCACAGGAGTAATATGTCATAGCAGGAATAATACCAAAGTACTGTTATCTTTGTTCATAGGATTGTAAAATTTTCTGTACTAATTTCTCTAAATCACTATTATTAAAAGAATGTTTAAGATGCAGAATATCTTCAATTAATACTACTATTATTATAAATATCTATTGTTTACAAAAAAAAAATTGATTAAAAAAATTAAATACTGAAATTAAAAAATAACTTATCAGAAATTTGATTGGATTCAATGTTCATAAAAATTTTAATTTCTTGTAGGCATAGAAAGATTTATAAATATAAGAAAACTAGACAATTCACTGGGATGTATCAAATAAAACAGAGATACTTGAAGTTTCATAAATCAAAAAAAATCATTAACTTTTTTTTATGTCAGTAAATTGAAAAAAGTCAATAAATAAATACAAATATCACTGAAATCAGATCAACTGCTATCTGCTAAGACACTGTAGCAGTCATATCCAATATTATTTTAAAATACTAATTTTAGATTGGCTTTTGATTAGTTATATAATGTTTGTTTGCTTTTTTTTTAAAAAAAAAAAAGGGGTGTCAACTGTAATTTTATATTAGTTTTTCTATTGAAGATGAATATATATAATTAATAATGCTATAAATATATTCATATTTCTTCTAATCACTATTAACAATAACATTATTGGAAATTTAGCAAATGAAGTGAAATTAAAACAAAAAATTAAAAAATATTGAATGGTATTTAATTAAAATTGGCAGTAGTTTAAGTGAATAGTCTCATAATGTCAAAGAGAAAAAAATATTCCAATACTAAAAATTGAATGCAAGTTCTATAGTTTAAAATCCATATAGTAATGACTGAATTTACTTTTACGCACATATAAACAAATTTCAATTGTTAAAAAATGGATATTAAAGCAAGGGGTGTATTGCTTCCTTCCATCTCCTCCCCACTCTGGTAGCACCCACTGACAATAATGTTCTATATATATCATTTTTGCTGCACTACAGAAGGGGACATAATTTCTGTCTGGAGGTGTAAAAAAGCAAATTCATCTGCCTGCAATTACAGTATATGTGTATGTATACATTTACATATAAGACAATCTACATATATTAGTACAGTGAAATCTGCTACAATAAAGGCTATTATAGAGAATAACTAATAAATTAAGATTTATATAACAAATACAAAGACATACAATAAACATTAGAACAGCAAATATCTTTGAGACGCAAAACAATAATCAATTTAAGTCTTATAACTTTCTATCTTTAATATTAAAAATGTACATATTCTTGTTTAAAAGTATTTTTATAAATACATATAATTTTAATCATGAGTCATAAACACACAGTTTGATAACATTTAAAAAAAAATTTTCAAAATGAAAGTTCAGCAAAAATTTCAAGTGCTAAAAATAATAAATTTAATTTATCTTAGTAGTAAAAATGTACTATTCATATTCTTATTTAAAAATGTTCTTCTCTATTCATTTACTGTAATAATTTTAGTAATTACCATAAAACCTAAATTTGAAAACTGATTAATGGCAATTCTCAAAAAAAAAAGTGAAATAAAACTATGATTGCAGCAAAATGGCAGAAATCTAACAACTAATCTAGAAGCCAGTTAAAACAACAGATGCCATTGTCTGAAATAGCAAATGTTATAAATATCATTGATTATCTATCTATCAGTAGAACAGCAGTCATCTTTGTCATTATGTTAAGAACTTAACATGCAATAACTATTGTTGCATATTTCTTCTGCAATTTTTTTATATTTCATAATCTTTGTGGGGTTTTTTTTTTCATTTATTGTCAATTTTTTTTCCATACAGATATAATATTCATTTTAGTCATCAGGCAGAGAAATATTATAAAATTTATTTGCATCAAAATGAAAAAAAACCAAATCATTTCTAAAAGAGAAAGAAGTAAAATAATCAGCAATTTAAGTTATAAAAATGGAATACCTTAAGTCATGTATATGTGCATATTATAATATTATGGAGCAAATAAAAAACCTTCTGCTAATAGACATTAATGAAAAGCAAATGGCAGATGATAGCATCAGTAAGGTGATCATTTGTGAAAAGACCAGGTAATTGTCTGAGGAATTTGTTTCTGCAAAACATTCTATTTTCAGCAAAGATTGATTCACTAGATTCAGAAAAAGAGATTGATTCACTAGATTCAGAAAAAGCATCAGATTACATAGCATTATAATGCATCATGAGGCTGTTAACGCAGATAAGACTGCTGCTGAACTTATTTTGCATGAAAGTGAAAGTTGTGAACTTTTTATTAGAATAACTATTTAAATATTATGATTTTAAAAAATGAAATTTAATTTTTATTAAAATCTAACTGAGTAATAATATAACAATTAATTTTATATGAATTTTTATATTTATAATTTTGATTTTTCCTGCTTAATTGTTTGGGGGTAACTTTGGTCTAGGTCAGTGATGGCGAACCTATGGCGTGCATGCCAGAAATGGCACATTTGAATTTTTTAATGGCACACGAACTATTTACATGTCATAATTTTCTGTTTTAAATTACTCAATTTTTTTTTGTTGCTAAAATCTATAATAAAAATTTACTGTAAACTAAAGGTAAAATAAATAAATAAAATATTAGAATTCAATTTACAATTGAACTCTGATTAGAAGCAATAAATTACAAAATTTGAAAAACATTAATTTTGGTATACTGTTGTATCATATTCTATAAACCTGTCAAATGATGCCAATAAAATTAGAAAATAAACTCAGTAAAATATTTTATAACTTTTTGAAGTAAGTTTTTGCAAATCTAAAGTAAAAGTAATCAAATGGTTTTCTGTCCTAGATCTTTTTTCATGTAAACGTGTTGATATCATTCATTTTTTTAATGTAATCAAAATCACAAACAATGGAACGAAATGCGTAATCAACGCCATCAAATGATGTTTTTTTTTGCTTGAAGTTTCACTGTAAAAATGAAATGTAAGGATAATAATATATTTTAATATATAATAAATCTTTGATTTATAAAATTATTAAGCTCATTTAAATTTACTTTTAAATAAATTTATTACCATTATATTAATATGACTAGTGAAAATAAAAAACAGAAATTGTCAAGTAATAGAGAATTTCAAAACTGGTATGGAATGATTAACAAAGACACCTAGGCAGTATGTGTTTTATGTTCTGGAACAGTTGTTTTGAGAACATCATCGTAAAATGGCATTCTGAGACCAATCATAAATCACTCTGTGAAAAAAGTAAAGATGAACAAAAAGAATATCAACATCGATAATAAAATTTATCAAAAATCATTCTAATATAACTGCTGTTAGTTTTTTTTATTTCAAATGTAATTGCCATACACAGAACCTTTTAATTATGGAGAATATATGAAAGAAGCTTGGATAAAATGTGAACCAGTTCTTTTTGAAGACTTTAAAACAAATCAAAAATTATTCAGAGCATAAAAGATTTAATATTGGCTAAAAATACAGTTAAAGAAAGAATCTTGAAAATGGTTAACAACATAACTTACCAACAAAAGAGATACAAAATCTTCTAGCATAATTTCTCTCTACCTTGATGAAAGTACAGATGTAAATGGGTCAGCTCGTTTGGCTATTTTTTATTAGCTATTGTATTGGGGATAATATATAAAAAGAGGAATTGATCAGTTTAACATCATTAGTAATAGCAACAAAAGGAATAGATATTTGCAACAAAAAAGAAATAGATGTTGCCAAAATTGTATCAGTAACTACAGATGGTGCTGGTTTTCTCAGTTTATTTACTAACCGTATTGGACATTCAATTTTAGGTTTTCGTTGCATTATACATTAGCAGGTTTTATGTACGAAAGCCAGCTTTAAGCCAGTGAATGATGTTATGAACATTGTGACTAAGTTAGTCAATTTTATATCTACACATTGAGGTAAACTTAGTATACAATGATTTATGTACAACAATGTGGTTAAGTCAAGGAAAAGTTCTTCAAAGATTCAGTTGAGTGAGTGCTTAAATGAAATTAGGCAGTTTTTACTTAATGAGATAATCATTGAAAAATATAATGAATTAACGTATGTTAAATGGCTTCCAAAATTATTGTTTTTTACTGATAGGTGTTCACATCTAAATGAATTAAATGTGAAACTGCAAGTTTATAATAAGACAATTGTTGTCATGTTTGATTTGATTAAAGCATTTGAAATTAAATTACAAATTTTCAACTATGATGTTATTTCTTACATCAAATATTTTCCAAATTTAAAGAAGTTCTTGACTGAATTAGAATGTCATGAGAAGCCAGATCAAGTAAAGTTGATGCAAAACTTTTGTGCTGATATTCAATCAATAATTGATGCTTTTTTTTTTTAAGATTTACTCAATTCAGACACTTTTCAGAAACATCAAAATTTATTTTATACCCAGACATAATATCAATGGATAGTCTCAAGTTACAAAATTTTGAGTGGCTTAATTTGGAAGATATGGAAATGCAATCAGTAGATTTTTAATCCAGTTTTATACGAAAACAGAAATTTTTAGATTTGAGAAATTAGTTAGAAACAATGGAAAATGATTGATTATTGGACATATGTAAAAAAAATGCTGAAGAGGAACTACTGAATGCCTGGAATGCTAGTCCTGAAACATTTAGTTGTTTTAAAAAATTAGCAATCCACTACATTATCAATTTTCTCCTCTACATATGCAAATTTAATTTAATTAAAGACAGTTCAAGAAATAGAATGACAGATGAATCTAGTTAACATGTACATTATTAAAAATGCCAAAATATGAACCAGATATAAAACATTTGGCATGCAATATACAACAGCAAAACTCTCATTAAATAATATCTATTTATGTTGATTTTCTATGTTTATTTCCAGAATTTTGTTTTAATTACTATTAACTTTTTTTACTATTACATTTTATTCAACTTGTGTTCTAAATAAATATCGTTCACTTGTATTTCACTTATTTAAAAATTTTGTATAATTATTATTATTATTTTGTTTTATAAACTTTTAAAAAAAACTGTAATAATTAAGTTCTATATATTTTGATTTAATAACTGTATGGCACATCAATCATTCAATAAGTATTTTTTGGATATTTTTAGCATGCACACTTAAAAAGGTTCTCCATCACTGGTCTAGGCCATAAGCCTGAATTAAGACTGTCACTAGATACAAGTATTCCAATATAAGCTGAAAAGAATCACTATAAAAAAAGGCATTCTGAAATCAATAAATTTCTTATAGCAGACTTCACTGTGAAAATATATACATACCCAAGTCAGTGCTGAAAACATATATGCACACACATACTATATATATAGATATTAAATTTAAAAATAAAAAAAAGCCAACATTAGCATTATATTTTTGACTTCAATATACATAATAGTAAAAATATATACCAGCACTAATTTTTTTTTTTCAGATAAAACCCTAAAGTAAAGAGACAGAGTAAAAAGCAAATGACAGAATATTATCAGTTTTATGTTTGACTTTAAAGAATCAAATTATTATTGACCAATTAACTGGAGAATAAATGTCAAAATTGTTCAACTGTTTAATATTACAAAATCAAAAAAAGGTGATGAATTTATTCTCTAAATATTGAAATATTGACACCTGTTCCAACAAACTGTGTTCAGAAAGCAATGTTAACTGAAGAAATCAATAAATATTTTTTAATGTATCTAAATATAGCAGAACAAATACTTCTAGAGGTCAACAAATGCCTGAACTTTCCAGTACCTATCAAAATAATCTATCACAAACTTCACACATATAACATTTATGGCTTAGTTGCCATTACTGAAAAATAGATGAGTAGAAGCATATCATACAATTAAGTAATTCATTATTTACATTTTTCCCAGTCAGTATATGTCTGATAATCATTAAAAGCAAATCTACAAATGAAATTGTCTTTTTCCAATTGTAATGATAAAATTATCATGATTTGGACAGTCTAACATAGTACTCTCTTGATTCACGATTACTCTGTACAACTCGATCATAGCTGTAGTCAATTTAATTACTTTGAAGAATCAGATTCATCAGTGCAGTGTATAAATATTATCTTATCACCAATTTATACAGCAAATGCATAAATTGTGAGAGAATAATGTTACACTACATATTTCCAATTGTTTTATCATTATTTAATTTAAATATTACTAATGTTTTTCTCTATGAGAAATGATTTAATATTTCCCCAAAAATGTTCAAATTAATCATAAAAGCCTAACAAGTTTTTACCTTATTCAAACCTTATTCTTACAATAATGATGTAAAGAATTTATTGAAGTTTGTAAGGACTGTCCCTGCAGCTTTGTTCGCATTTGTAGAAGACTACCAAATTTATTAAAACAATTAAGTACCATAAGTAAAAATCTATAGCCTAACAAATAAACTTTTCAATTTCATATATATAAAAGGATAAATGATGTAGGATCAAAGATATACAACAGTTGTCTTTAATATAAATATTCTTGAATTATTTGTTGTAGAGCTCTAGTTTTTATCCTGGTTATTAACTGCAGATCTTTTAATCCTTAATGAAATATATAAATTATACTATAAACATTTATTGCTAAAGCCCACTATCCACAGATAATCAATCCCTCAGACGCAGGTGTTTTCTAAATTACTTTTAAAAATAATTGTACATACATAATAGATTAACAATCAGTCCACTACAATATTTTAAATTATTCTTCAAATATATTTTTATTGCCTTATATAAATTCGAATGTATTGCCCCAATTTCTTAGTGTACACTCCCCCTCCCACCCAGTGAAATAATGTATTAATACTTTTTGAATTTGCTAAAAAATATTATTTTTAGATGATGAAAAATTCCCTGGAGATCATTGTTATTATAAACGTTCAAATTCTATATCCCCAATTTTGTTTGCATTAGTAGGGAATTCCCCAATTTTTTCAAATAAATACCATTAAAAAAAAAACTATAGCCTAGTAATTCTCCGAAGAAAAAAAAAAGAAAAAAAAAGTGTGCAAGATTCATCAAGATTGATGGAATATTTGTTGAGTTATTAAGTAATAAATTTTCAAATGTATATATGTAACAGATAATAAGGAAACCAAGCCATATGTCACTTGAGATTTCCAGTGATTAATATTATATAATACATTGAAATTATTATTCAAAACTACTGATTTATTAAAGTAAATGAAATAATCTCAATCCAAAGCACAAGACAAAACTTTTTGTTTTCTCTTTATCTCATTTTCATATATAGAGGTTTATCTGAAGCAGTATTAACTATTTGTCTGACTATTAATCTTGCTGTATTACATAATATTAATTATTGGTTATATCCTGTATTTACATATTTCACTCTTCCAATCGATACTAATAATGTGTAAATTGAAAAATTCACAAATGACAATTAAAATATAAATCAATTTCATAAATAGTTTTAAAAATAATATAATTGATTAAAAATTCATGCTTTCTTTCCAAGTGCTTCAGATAAATCTCTATATAAAAAAATAATGAGATAAAGAGAGAAGACTATAACATTCCTTTCTTTAAAAAAGTTTTGTCTTGTGCTTTGGATTGAGCATATTCCATTTACTTAAAGCAGTAATTTGAAGTTTTAATCTTGATATATAATAGGATAATAGATAAAATAGACAGACTGTGTTAAAATAAATAATATAATGGCTTTATTATTTGAGAGTTCATAAAAAATTTGAATGCCCTAAGTATCTGCCAGAATTGAGTTAAATCCAACATCTTTTCATTTCAGGATACCTAAACCATGCAAGCCATAATTTATGTTAAAGATAATAAAAAAAAGGCAAATTACCATTGACAATGACGAAAGATTTTATCATTTGGTTGTAGGTCCCACTAACCAGTTATTTCAATCTGCCTTGAAACAGAGTATCTGCATACATTTAGAAATAATAAATAGATTAATGCTCCTTAAATATATGTAAATCTGAAGATGTCACCTCCAATTGTGCATAATATTTTTGTTTTAATATGATTTTAGTAAGTCAGTATACTGCAAATACACACATGGTCTTTGAATAAGCAAATCTACATATAAAATCTACCTTATTATAGAAATTCAGAATAATAAATATACCTCACCAGAATACTTTTATTATTTCCTTAATTAATTAAATCAAAACTAAAATTATATTCTTACAAAAAAACAAAAACGAATGATTAACAAATATAATTTTACCACAAATTATTACATTAATAATTAATCAATTACTCTCTTCCTGTAAGCCTCTGGTTAAAGGAGAAATAAAAAAAATGGGGTAGCCATAAGCATTAGGACTTGTCAAAAGCAACAAAAATAATGTTTAATTGAAAACAATATAAAAATTGCTATTTCTACTTTGTAATAATTGCAGCTGCCCAATAATGTTAATTATACAAAATCGTGTTGTTGTTTTTTTTTTTTGCCTACAGTTATCTTCTTTTTTTCTCCAATAGGAGTGTTTGCATAATCATTTATTGAAAATTTAATTTTTATCTAAGAATGTGTGTTGTCCACTTTAATCAACATATTAGTGGATTACAATTATAAAATGTGATTTGTTGCAAAATAAGTCTAATGATCCCAAAAAGTTATTTGAAAATGATTAAAAGTAAATATAAATTTACATTCTTTTTTTATCAGTACACACCTCTCTCTCAAAATTTATTATATGGCAAACATTTCCTAGCACAGAAATTCTAGATCCCCTCTCTCTCATCATACATGCATTTCATTCATAAACAGCCTTCATATTTATTAAGTAAGAATCATTTATCAACATGATATACTAAATTTTTGTAATATATTTGAAACTTCCCATAGCTATAATGTTTCAACCATATTCCCCCTTTAAATAAAAAATATCCTGAATTTTTTACAGCCCAATGGATTGCAAAAATTTAGACAATTCTTTATTTAAAGGGGGAATGTGGCTGATTTGAGTTAGCATTATGCATTGTTTCTATATGTTTATATATATTGTATACTATTATATATAGATTAACAATTTTTATTAGTCATTCATTAGACTAAAAATTATCCAATAATTCTGTAGTGTAATTGTCTCTGCACCATTCTCATACAAGGTAGTGCTGGTTTCCATCCATTTTTAATAATAATAAAAAACTTAAGAGTGGGGAATGAAAAATTAAGTGGCTAACAGGTTTATCTGGGCATAATTGCTCAGATATTCTTGACTTCGTTTAAAAAAGAGAAGCCACATCACATCACATACCTTGTGGAGGGTTGTAATCATAAACATATGATCAACAATATGTGAAAATGATTTACAATCCCCAAGAATCCCATTTCATGCTAAACCAGCACTTATTAGTTTGCCCAGACCACAATTTCTTACACATATCTTTATCATTGTGCAATATATATAAAGATAGCAAGTTATTACAGTTTATTTGATGTGTCAAATGTGCTGCCCTCACAAATTTTGATGCAAATCACTTAATGAAAGTATATTAATAATTGTTTAGTCATTTGTTAGACTACTGATTATCCAATAATTCTAGTGTTGTGTGAGAATGATATAATGAAAATTAGACTTATTGAATAATCTCTAGTCCAATGAATGACTAATAAAAATTACTAATATACTTTCATTAAGTGATTTTTGTCAAAGTTGTGAGGGCAGTGCATTTGACACTTATTAACTAAACTGTAATAATTTGCTATATATATACACACTGCACAATGATAAAGAGAAGTGTTAAGAGATTGTGGTCTTGGCCAATTGATGAGTGCTAATTCAGCATGAAATGTGCCTCTTGGGGGTCATAGATCGTTTTGGCATGTCTTTGGTCATATGTTTATGATTACATCCTTCCACAATATGTTAAAAGTGGATAGAAACAAAATGGTGTAGTGAAAATTACACTACAAAATTAATGATTATGTATACTTTCTCTAGTAATTTCAATTTAAGAATTAAAAAAAAGGTAATCATCTGAAATCCGGGCACGCCGCTTGATGGCGTTGTTTATGTGTCAAAACACATAAAAATGCCGTTTCTGCAGCCGGCCTTACGGATAATACATTTATATTGTACTACCAATTGCAGGACGCTTTACATGACATTGCACAAAAATATTACGGCCTGTTTTGTACTTTGAAACTATTTATGCATATTTGCTCTATTCATAGCTGATTACCGTATCGCTTGAGGGTGTTTTAATTGCAAGTCGGTACAACTTTTCAAATCTCCATAATACAGTAATGTCATTTATATTTAAATAATGTAGTTAATTACTAATAATTGCCATATGGCCCCCCACCCTTCCCTAAAAAAATGTTAATATGTAAAAAATTGGCAAAGGGTATGTTCAAACACGCTTCGACAAAACTCACGCGCTAAGTCATGTTTTAGCGTGGAAAATATATGAGACCAATAAAATGTCCGAGAAGAACTTGCAATTTTTAAACTTTTCAGAATTGCCAAGTACAGAAAGTGAGACTGTTTCCTTTTTTCAGACACATAATGTCCTCCCAAATACCAGACTGTTTTTATTACATCAATAAAATAATAAATAAAAATACGTCCAAAGTTTTGTATTTTTTTTTATTTTATTAGAAATTGACACAAGTATATGGATTATCTTTTTTCAGCAGGGTTAAAATAAATTATTATTTTTGTTTACTTTTTGTTAATAATAACAAAGTATGAAACCCCCCCCCCCAAAAAGCAGTTTATTGTAGAAGCCAAAAAAAAAAAAAGTAATTCAAACAAAATATAAATAAAAGTAAAAAGTGAGAAAAAGTTGTTGAAAAAAAATATTGACTTTTTGTTACAATTATTTATCTGAGGGTGGGAATGGGGGTTTCAAAACAATTTTTTACACCCCAAAAACACGAAAGTTACTTTTGATTTAATAAGACGAAAAACAATTTAGTCAAACCAAAAAAAAAAGGTAGAACAAAGTTGAAACAAGTCTCAAATAATTGTATTATATTTTTTTGGCGGGATTGTATTATATTTTTTCGGCGGGGTTAAAATAAATGACTATTTTTGTTTACTTTTTGTTAATAATAACAAAATATGAAACCCCCAAAAAATGCAGTTTATTGTAGAAGTAAAAAAAAAAAAAAGGTAATTCAAACAAAATATAAATAAAAATAAAAAGTGAAAAAAAAGTTGTTTTAAAAAAAAAATTATTGACTTTTGGTTGCAATTATTTATCCGAGGATCTTTCAAAACAATTTTTTACCTCCCAAAAACACAAAAGTTACTTTTGATTTAATAAGAAGAAAAACAATTTAGTCAAACAAAAAAAAAAAAGGTAGAACAAAATCGAAACAAGTCCCAAATAATTGTATTATAATTTTTCGGCAGAGTTAAAACAAGTTTTTTCATTGTGAAATGGTCAAAAGCAAAGATAAAACAAGTTTTTTCGTTGTGAAATAGTCAAAAGTTTTAAAATCAGAAAAATAAACACAAAGATAAATTACCAAAATTTGTTAAATAAAAAAAAATGACAGGTTAAAGAAACAACGAAAATGAATATAAAAATTTGTTTAATAAAAAAGAAATCATGTTATAAATGAAATAAAAATTTGTTTAATCAAAAAAAAAAAAATCATGTCATACAAAAAAAAAGTTATGGCCCGGTAACGTTACATTTGATTGATTTTGTATAGCATAAATGCCATCAAGAGACTGTATCAGGATTTCAGATGATTATCAAAAAAAACTATCAGACTGAAATTATATAAAGATATAAACAAAATGCTATTTTTATATTTATAAATTTATTTAAAATATTAACTTCTAATATCACGAGACTATTACCATATTACTTTGAATATAAGATGCTTTTTTTTTTCAAAATTTTGGAGCCTATAAAGGAGGGTTGCATCTTAAATTGGGAACAATAATTTTTAAACATCTTATTTCTGCAGATCTTTGCTTTATGCTATACATGCATATAGTATTACAATCATTAACCTGTGTAGAATAACACATTAAATCTTTTTTAATCAAAAGAAAAAAGATTTAACATTAATATGAATATTTGTTTGAATTAATTTTGTAAACAGCTTTAATTCTCTCAAACAGCTATTTTTAAAGTTATTTTATCAATTTTACTATTATTTTATTGAGAAAACTATTAAATAATCTTTAGAATTTTTTGATAACTAATAAATCAATACAATGAGACAATAACCTGCCTTTGCTCTGAATGGTTATTTCTTGTTGTCTACACATGAGAATGCTTGTCAATAATTTTGATAGTTCCAATATCTTCATTTTGATTTCAAAATAAAAATGTTTTAGAATCTTTTTTTTTATAGTTTTATAATTTTTTTCAGAAAATATTTGTAAAAATCTATGTTATTTTAGAAGAATGATTCAGATTTTAATAGAAAAATTTACTTTTACATGAAAGCAAATTGAGAAAGAAATCAATGACATGGCTGCAATTTGTAATTGGATGACAAAAATACATTTTATATTAACTGCTATAGATTATTTTTGCCAATTATAAAGAGAAATTTATATTTAAAAAACTTTTGTTTACTTTAATAATCTGACAAATTATTAATTTGTATTTTAGAAAAGGTTTTTAATCAAAAGAAAAAGGATTTACCAGTAACATTAAATGTCAATATCGTATTTTAAAATCTTTATTTCTTTGAAAAAAAAATGTTATGGTATCTAAACTAAAAAAAAAATATGTAATACAAATAATATACGTATAATTTTAAATGGATTTTGCAGACTTGGAAAAATATACCTGAAGAAATTATCAAAAAAATCTTTCTTAAAATGTTGCATTGCTAACGGTTTAAATGGCCTTAAGATAATTTATCCTGATAGAATAGTCAAGATGACAATTCGAATTCCGAAAGTGAAGATATAGAAAGTGAAAGTATGTCTGAAGAAAATTCACAATAAATTAAGTGATCTTATTATATTTAAGACACCTCTGAATTTAATATGCAGTAGGATTTTAAGCCAGGAAAATTGGGAAAAAAGTTTAAAGTGATGAGTATTTCAGTTGGATAAGAAATAAAAGATATGTGGTCAAAGACAATAATACTTAACACACTTTTATGAAAAAGTTTAACTTATTTGTAAATTACATAAATAATATTTATCAATTCCCGAGAATGAAGAATAACCAAAGCAAAAACTTAATAATTTTATGCTAAAAGTTCGCACTCAAAGTAAATAGAAATAATAATAATAATAGCAGTTTCTAATTAGGATATTATTACATCAACTAGACAAGAAAAGAAAATATCTGATCAAATAAAATAATATTTAATACACTTTTACAGAGTTTACTTTTATGTGCACTATGTGAAATTAATGTATTTATTCCATAACTGTGTATAATACTTGAAAACAAAAAAGTTGTGCTAAAATTAAAAAAATATATATATCTAAAAACTATAACATCAATTTATATGAAAAGGCAAAACCATATGAGAAAATAGTGTAGTATCAGTAACATACTTTTAAGTAAAGAAATGGGTACTTAATGAATAATGCATATTGATTTGCAACTCTACATGATTTAAAAATCATGAATTTTACAATTCTATGCTTAAAATTAATTTTAGAATCAGCTTTAAACAATGTGACACTGTGCATATATATATAGTTATATATATGCTGGCTTCACCATTCACTGTGGAATAATTAAAGACCTATAACCGCAGTGAATGTGTTTAAACTAAATGTTGACAAAGTCACAAATAATTATATAACAGAAAGTAGTTGTACATTAAAATTGCTTAAAAGGCAATAAAAAAGAAATAGGAAGTTTAAACTGTTATTTTGTTTGGTTTTGTTAAAATATGTTTTGACAAAATTATGATTTTAACGTATAAACAGAAAAGATTGTATTGATAGATAAACGTGAATTCCAAAGTTATAGATTCCATTAGGGAAGGAATCTAATTTAGAAAACCAATTAAAGAAAAATTAATTAAAATGTAAGATAATAGGGGAAACTAAACAATAGGCATTGGTCACTATTAATTAGTAAATGGAATGTAGAAAAGCAATTAAGCAGAGTATAAATAAAGAACTTTCCTTTTGTTCTCTCTCTTACCCTGTGCTGAAGCTCTTGTTAAAGACATTTTATATTTAAAACAAAATTTTTGCTGAGGAAAATCTTTGCGAAAAAATCTTACTGAAAACGGCCACGAAGCTTCCTCTGCTACCCTGTACCTTGAACTGTTAGTGATTTACTTAGGTGAAATGTACGGTACTATAAAAATGTGTGAGTAGAGCCTTTGTCTCCACTCTCCCATTCATCTTTGGGCCAGGGTAGGACGAATGTAGCCAGCTAGAGAATGTGGGAGAATTGCCTAACCAATGCCTACAACCTACCCATGAAGAACTACCATCAAAATGTGCTATAAACCTAGTAACCTAAAATGCCATACTTAAGATGGATTATCCCTACATTGCTATATCAACCTGCTATATATCACCACACACCCTCAGTTACCGAAAACTTAAAACTTTCACTTGCATTTAATTTTCATCTTAACTTAAACATAAATTTACATCATTTATGTTTAATTGTATATATGCATTTAAATTATATAGTCTGATATTTTTAATATTTTAATTATTTTTTATTTGATAATGTATAATGGTGATTCTTACTCGTATTTGTGTATATGTAAATCGTTCATTTTAGTCGATCGCCATTATACTCTCTAGATATATATACTTATCTTTATTTCGTCTTATAAAGAAAGAAACGAGATGATTTCTTTCTTCTAGCTTGGAATATACATATATAATCTATCTAGGAGGAACTGGAATAGAGAAATAATAAATCTAAATTTATTTATTTTTTACTTTACTTATTTAACCCACTATACTGAATATGGGAATATTAAAATTTTATAACAAAATTCTTTCAATAAAAAAAAATCACTTTGTCCAATTCCCTCCTACCAAATTTGTTCTATTAATGCATTTTTGTTTAGAGAGCAAATGCAATAAGTGCATTTTGGCTTTTTTGAAATAATACAATGTCTCTTTAATTTATAGCTAGAAACAAAAGATATACGATTATTTTTGATAAATATTTTATTTTGTATTTTAAAATAAAAGATTCAAGCCTGCACCATGTAATATGCTTCTTAAGTCAACCTGGGGTTTACTCCTAATATATATATATGTTTCTGTAGAACGTAAATAAATTAAACGTTCGTAATAATTGTTCTATGCAAAAAGGGGGGGGGGGGGCAGTATGTCTGTATATAAATTTGTTTGAAATATTCATTAGCTCTGTGAATAAACTAGTTAAATGATAATCAATTATTAATATGCCCATCTTTCGTATATTTTATATTAGTTAAAAAAGGGGAAAGTAATAATTATTTTAATAGTGGATATTTTCTGTCTCGTAAAATTTTTGATTCATACTATTTTATATATATTCATAAATAAGGTTTTGAGTTTAATGGTCGTTTGACCGCATTTTCTTCATATTGTGCTGCTCGGTGTTTCGTAGGGGTCTCAGCACTTACTTATCACTCTTGTTGTCATTTCTTCATGAGCTAATGCCTCTCTGGGATTGAAATTGGTTGACAGATTGAATCCCGCAATCTTCAAATACATAATTGGACACAAGCAATTATACTTTTCCTGAATTCGGTTCACGCTACAGCAAATGAGTTCCTTTTCTCTAACTAGTTTAGAGACAGAGTGCTATCCAGTTTCAAGTTAGCATCAAATGAACCTATCATGCCTAGAGACTCACATTTTAAACTCACAAATTTAATCACCAAGGTCCATGAGTTTATTTTTCAATATATACTTAAAACCTTGCTTTTATATGATCAAAATGTTACTGTGTAAATCTGAAAAATGTCTGTTGGGTTTCTCATTTTAGTTTTAGGACTTAAAATAGGGCAATACTTAAACATGCCCTAAATTGTATTGAATTCGTTTAAAATAGTTATCTGTAATTTCACCCTAGAGCTATAAATCACTGTCTCTCTCAAATGAAAATAACCTAGTTGTAGGCTGGGCGTATTATTATTTTATAAGTACTAATTAAATTGTTTACTCAAGTTATTTGATCTCATACATGTGTATACTGTTGCAAGGGAGATAGCTTACAGCATTTTTCTCAAATCCTTAAATTATTTTACTAATATTGAAACGGAAATCTCCAATCCCTTTCCGTTTCACCATCAACCTAATGACCTACTCGTCTGAACTAGTTTCGAACCTATCTTAAATGTAAAAATGTCATATGTAAAAATGTTATATATAAGTCGAGCTGGAAAACTTTGCTATAATAGCCGCTTAAATTGCATCATCCATTTACTTACGAAAACACGCTATAATTAGACAGGTTTGATAAAATTATAGCGGAGAAATGCTCATAAATTATTATAAAATGTTTTATAAATTTTCAGTCAATTTTTAATTATATTCGCTATTATATTCGTATGTGGATGGATAATTTAAACCTTGGAATAACGGCAAAATGATTCATATATATTTAAGTTTAAATAAAAGTAATGTAAATGTTTTCTTTAATTTATTTAACGGTTTTCTGATTTAATGTTTTACATATATAGTTGAAACAAGTATTTTCTTTAAATTTGCTTTTTTTTTTTAATAAACAAATATGTTAAAAGTTATTTAGTTTTATAAAATAAGAATTATCTGTTCGCAATTAAAAATGAGAATTTTTGTAAACAAGATATCAATTAGTGACACACCCGGGTAAAAAAGTAAAATCTGTTTTCTGATTGATTTTTGTTTGCAACAAAAGACTTTTTCATTAAATCAGAATACCGTTCCTTCTGCTAAGTAATAACACCTGAAAAGGAATTTAATTAATGAAAATGAATCAAATTATATAGTTTATATATTTTGATACATTTTTTTAAGGAAATTAAATATAACACCTCGGAGATTTTATCAGTTGTTGTAGAAATTGAATTATATTATTTTGCTTTAATTAAAAGTCAATTGGTCCCGAGGCTTACGAAATTCCAGAAAGGTGTTAAAGTTTAGTAGAAGGATATAAATAGGCCTTATTTTAAGCGGGAAGGAGAATCCATCTTACTTTTGAAGAGAGTCAACAGGAGAAGTTTTATTATTGTTCAACCTTAACATGTCTGGCTAAAGTCAGGCAAAATTTTGCTGCTTTCCCGTGATGGAACGCCTAGTTCAATCCATCAAATGCCAAAGGAACAACCAAGCACACCAAATAAAAGATGTCATAAGCCGCTAAAAGAACGTGCCTTCGTTCCAACACCATTTTAAATCATCTCGCAACTGAATAAGAACATGCCATAAGCCGCCAAAGAACTCACCTGCGTTCCAGCTCGAATATCTCCAATTCAGCTATAGGAGAACTGTTTTAATATTATTTAAAATCGCAGAGCTCTGTGTGAATTTCAACAACAATCATTATTTCTTCAAAATCAGGTTAGCTAACCATATTATTGTAATTTCTTTCTAAATTATTTTCCAAATAATATTGTAAATTCTCTAAAATGAAATACTTTTGCAAATTTCTTTATTAATTCAATATTGTAAGCTCTGTCTAAATCGTATTTGAAATCTATAAATGAAATATTTTTGCTAAATTTCTTTGTTAATTAATATTTTGCTATATAATTTAATCACTGCAGTTATATTTGGCTTTTCTTTTGCTTATTTTTAATTATTGTTAATTATGCCTATGTTTCGAAACAGCGTGCATTTAATTACCAATATGTTTTTTAAAAAGATATCATTTAAAATCTCCGTAGTATTATTTATATAGCGTCATTTCGTGCGCTGTTTCGAAACCCAAATTCATATTTTTGTCATTTAGTAAATTAATTAATATAAATATAAAATGTGGCTTTTCAACCTTTATTTACTATGTTACTAAAGATTAAACTAGCCTGGAGTGCAATCATAAGTATATTTTTTTTTAGTTAAGTATTCGTAAGTCCCCTATTAAATACACTTTTCCCCCTTTTAAAAGTTGAGTAGTTATCGAGATTGAACGGGATAAAGTAAAGTTTGTATATACATTCCTGTCAGTAGCATATCGTATTTCTTCGGCTTGGCGGATGTGAAATTTATTAATATTTTCTCGTTGTGCTGTTTCATATATAAGATGGAGCCACGGCGTTGCCAGCACATCTTCTCTTATGGGTAGTGCAGTAGCGAAGTCTGAGCTACAGGCCAGATTAGCACGTAAGTCCCCGCCTCTGAACCAAATAAAGGTTCCCCATTAGCAGCATGACGACCGGTTCTTGGGTAAACCGTTGTTTGTCACAAAAACCCTAAAACTATTCTTCCATCCGCAGAGCCACTTTATTATTATACTTTACTTGTGCCTAGCGTATTAGTAAAATCGTTATAGCCAACTCTTTCCTCCCTAATATGCAGTCTTCGGCGTTGATCCGAAGCAATCTTGAAAACCCGTTCGATCTAAAGCTATCTGGGACGCTTTAAAAGCCCATAGTTAATATAAATTTATTATAATTAAGACGTATTATTAGCTTCACCCAAGACTTGGTTTGATTTCACGTACAATAGCCACACGAACTGATGATGAAAGGGCATAACTGGTAAAAGTTAATGTAGTGATTAGTTATATAGTAGGGTATTTGTTTCCATTAAATAATATTGGAGCAATTAAATAATAGCCAACGTATCAATTATTGGCCTAGAGTAATGTTACTTTATAAATAAAATGCCTGCGTGCATTTGCCAACAACAATTGTCAATAAATATATTTTAATTCATCATATATCAGTTTCTGTCTCATTATTAAATCAATCCAATTCACTAATTGCCCATAAGTATTCATTAGTAAAGCCCCTATTATTTAAATATGTTAGATTTTATCTGTGGAATGTCTAGTATTTAAGTTGTTTATATATATGTTTAAGTCCATGAGTCTTATTGTTTTTTCCGATTTGCGAGTGGGCCGGATGAAGAATTAAATCTCGTGTGCTACCATTGTTATGTTATCCATTGGGTGTTAGATCTGGGGCTTGGAGAGTGGGTTCGAATCCAGGCTGGTCCCTGACCAAAATCTCGGGCTCGACTGGGTTTGAAGTACATTTTGTGAGTTCCACCTCGTGTTAGATGGATAAGCATGTTTTGACTGGCACAATATATATAATAAACTTTCACTTACTATTATTATAACCATATTGATTGTCTGTGTCACTATACATATATAAACCTGATTATAATCTGTTAAAATTTCCCCTTTTCAGAATATCATCCCTCCCTGACCACTGGGCATACATTAAAGTATTAATCCTCATGAGGTTTGGGGAGTAAGTCGCTTAGTAGTAATCTGAAAAAGTAGGCAAGATTCGAGCCCCCTCTGCCTATATCTCTAGGTTGGGTTAAAGCAGTTCTACTTTTCTTATAGTTATAGGTTTTTGTATAATCCAGCATCCCAAGTGTGACCTTACTGTTAGAGATAGACCCTGAGATGTTATACATGGGAATTTGATGATTAGGATTTTTTTTTTTTGTAAAAGCAATGGTAAATGATTCAAATGTACTTTTTTTTTCTCTTCGCTTTTTTACGATTTTGTTTTGCTGTAACATATATATATTCTAAAATAAGTTAAACCAACCAAAGTTTTGGTTGAATATAAAATCAAATTAGATGTTAACATTTTGTTCTTTCTTTTGCTGTAAGGTGAACAGATCGATTAAACAAGGAGCAAAGAAGAGAAGGCGTCAAATCGTAATATTTTTTCTCTATTATTAGTATTATTATTATAGTGAGCTGTATATTCAGTAGACATAGTTACAGGGGGATGGTCACATAGGTCCGGTAAGCAATATGAATTAGAATAAAGTACAAATAAAACTTAAGAAGAACAAAGCTGGGATACCAAGAAAGGCAACAGTTGCAAGAACGATTGGGAGAGGGAACAATTATTTGAAGAAAACAAATTTTTAGTCTGTGAATATCACTAATGCCAGAGACAAAAGAACGGGAAAAGAAAAAAGAGTGACAAAATAAAAAAAGGAGAAAACATTTTTTTGTTTTTTTCAGGGAATATGAGTACGCTAAAACCACATAAGGATAGAGAAAACACAAGCCAGTATAAACTAGAAATTGAGAGGAATGGAGATAGTCCACTCATAGCCCGATTTATCCAGAACAAAACTTTACGAGGTATAATAGGAGAAAACCTGCTGATACACTTATGAAGCCTACATGAACTGTTTTCGATTCATGAATTAAGAGGAAAGATAATGGTCCCAGTGCATTAATAAAAAGCGGACAACATTCGGAGACTACCGTCTCGCCTTGCTCAGGATCTTTTGGAGTGAGTAGAGACAGGAGAGAATATTGCACCGCATATTGCAGGAAAAATATTCAGTTTCAAAAGGAGAAACTTACACCCACTTCTTCCTTTGCCAGGCGTCACTACTGAAATCATTAGAAGCTTTCTTGTGGTCACATGGGCAGATTATTCGGGCTATAAGATACAACATATCCTCTCATATACAATTGATGCATGGAATGGAAGAAATGGTGGAATTGCTGACCTCAGTAGACCAGTAATTTAAATAAACAACCAATACAGAAAAAAAAAGGACAATCCCCGGGAGAAGGGGAAACATATATCAACATCTATGAGGAGAAACCACATCACCAGTCACTATACCAAGTCTCCGAAAATTAGGGTATTACTAGACGTCCTGGTGATTGCGTTATGGACATCAGAAGCCTGATGTCGCTTGCGTCAAAAGGGTGGTATGAGGCTACAGAAAAAGTAAAAATATTGCCTACCTTGCAGGGATGGGTTGCTCAAGCTACGTTCAACGAATGAAAAAAAGGCTAAAATAAAAACCTGTCAATTGTGGCTGATCATAAAAATAGGATCTACCAGAGTAAATCATCCATTTCTGGTAATGGCGGGTCTAATACAAGACATACTGTTAGGATCTAACTTTATGGGAGGATATCGATCTGAGATCAATTATGCAAAAAACATTCACTTTCATAAAGAACTTGTGTTCTGTGATAAGACAAATCATGGCACTAGGTGAAGATCTTGGGATCAATAGAAAACAAAATAAAGGAGTCATCACTTGAAGTCGAAGATGATAAAAGGAAGCAAGTCAGAATGCTGACAAAACGCATGAAGCCAATTTCAATTGTATGGGAATCATTCAGGGACATGTGCATAGGATCTGAGTCAAGGAAGAGATGTACTTCCATACGAGTACATATCATATCTTGTATCAGTATAAGAAAGAAGTAGAAGACCAAGTAAAAGACATGATAGAAAGGGGGACTCCTCCATATAATAGCCCTATAGTATCAGTTAAAAAGAAATGGGTCAATGTGGGTATGTTTGGATGCGTGCAAGGATATTACAATCCTGAAAGAGATATACCTCCACCCCTGCAAGATGTTTTGCATTGCTAGCCAATAAGGTTTTTACCACTTGTTTAACATCAAGCTATTGGCAAATTGCTCTAGATCCACAGGATTGGAAATATACAGCGTTTAGACATAAAGGACATGCATATGTATTCAGGAAGCCCTTTGAACTTATCAATAGTGGTGCTGAGTTAATATGGTGTCTAGATCAGGCCCTATCAGATAAAATAAGACTGTATTATGTAAATGATGTGGTCATTACCTCCACAGACATAGAAGAACACCTAGTATATCTAAAAAGGTTCCTCCAGGAATGTGAAGAAAATAACATTACAATAAACTTCACTAAAAGCTGCTTTACCTTTTTGGAGTATTTGGTAAACAGACAATGGATCTTGCCTCCAACTGGACAAAATAATGGGCATTAAGAATTTTCATATATCTAAAGAGATTCCTCCAGGAATTGCCTCCACTGACATAGAAGAACACCTTGTATATCTAAAACAGTTCCTCCAGGAATGTGTAGAATAAAACATTACAATAAACTTCACTAAAAGCTGCTTTAACTTTCTGGAGTATTTGGTAAACGGACAATGGATCTTGCCCCAACTGGACAAAATAATGGGCATTAAAAATTTTCTAATACCCACTAATCATAAGCAAGTATGGACGTTTATGGGCATATGTAATTTTTACCATAAATTCTATAAAAACTTTTCACAAGATGCATTACTGCTAGTTGAGCTCTTAAAAAAGAACCGGTGTTTGAAATGGTCAGTACAACATGAACACAATTTTTAAAAAATCAAACAAAACTTCTTACAAACGGCAGTATTACACGATCCGGACTTCACCTGTTCATTTTATTTACAAATTGATAGTGGTAAGATGGGTCTGGGAGTTGTGTTATTTCAAATCAATCAACAGAACAGAATAAGGTCTTGCACTTCTGCAAAACCCTCCAAAGAGCAGAAATTAATGATACAACAGATTAAAAGACTGGTGATATTATGAGCCTGCCAAAGATTTAAACAATTTCTGTTAGGATCAGAAGTCATCATCGTCACTGACCACCGGTGTCTCAAGTTTCTCAACAGAGACAGAATATCTAACCAATGACGGCCTAATCAGATGGATTTTGTTTTTGCAATAATTTAATTACAGAGCAATTTATTGCCCTAGAACAGAGAATGTAGTAGCAGATATCTTGAGCCGCCACCCTGTGGAAATACAACCACAGAACTTGGAGGCAGAAGAAATGTGCATAGCAGCAATGTTTATTGGTGTCGAAGACTAGGTTGAACAAGATTTAAAAAACTTGACCCAGTTACAAATAAGTACAAAATATGGACCTATTATTGAGACCCTGGGGAAAGGGCAGGGGCCTGACTTGAAGGAATGTTACCAGATGAAGGATAACATTCTGAAGGACAAAACACATACTGCAGGATGTCAGCAAATTCACAATCTATGTGGACATTATGGCTCCTGGAAAATTGAGTTCATCTGCCACCAATTCCATTGGAAAGAATGTATTCTAGCATCTTAACCAAACTTAGAGAATGCCAGATATGCACCCAAAGTAAATACCCCAACCAGTCTTACATGGGAACTGTCACCCCGATCCTACCCATGACTCCAAATGAATTGTTAGCAGTGGACCATTATGGACCATTACCTGCTTTTATTTGATTCAAGTTTCTTTTTGTGACATATGATGTATTTTCAAAGTACATATCAGCATATCTGGTATGACAGGTGGACTCACAAAGTGCATTCAAAGCCCTGCTGTTGAAGCAGTTGTTGAAATGGGAAACCGAGAACCATCCTATCAGATAATGAGTCAGCATTTACATTTGTGACAATGGAGAGACGAGATGCGCCAACAGGGCATTAGACATTCTAGCTTCAATAAGGAATCCCCAATCGAATCTATGTGAGAGGGTCATGAGAGAGCTAACTCGCTTGTTCCAGACATATTTGGGTAGTAACCATAAAAGTTGGGTGAAACAAACACCCACAGTGGTAAAACATAACAAATGAATCTACTGGCTTCATCCCAGTGAGATTGCATTTCGGGATGCAGGACCCGGAGTTCATAAAAAGACCATTCCCAGTAAAGAAAGAAATAATCAACCAGGATCGGGATCAGATCAAAGTCAGTAGGCGTCTGGAACAGATGGCATAGAAATGGAGTAAAAGACGTAATGCTTCAATTTTTGAAACTGGGAAACAGGTGTGGATAAGAAACCACATGCGAGTAAGCACCACTATAAGGGCCTTTCATGATAAAAGACATTGAGATACAATGCCTTTCTAGTAGAAAATGAGATACTACTGGAGCATTCAATGCAAGAACCTTATGGTCATACCAGGGCAACACCGAAAGAGAGGTGAGACAAGCTGCAAAAGAAAGGTCCACTTCTATGAACATCATCTAATTAGGATGATATATATCCTAAGAACAACAAAGAAGGCTCAGGTACGATACTTATTGAAAAAGGCATGATTTGATACTCATGTGTAAAAGTTTTATTATTATTATATCGTGATATATAGATGATGCAATTTTAACACTTCTCCTGTATCACTCTGTTTTACTATCCAGTCACGTAAGTTTAGTCATTTTTTACTTGGTGTTTTTTTTATCGTATTCTAGGAATATGAAGCTGGGCATATATATACTTATATATATGCTAGCATATGCTCGCTTCACCATTCACTGTGAACTACTTAAAGACCCTAAGTCCAACCACAGTGAAGGTGTTTTAAACTAAATGATGACAAAGGCACAAATAATTATAAACAGGAAGTAGTTGTATATTAAAATTGCTTAACCGGCAATGAAAGAGAAATAGGAAGTTTAAACTGTTATTTTGTTTTGTTTTGTTAAAATACGTTTTGACAAAATTATAATTTTAATGTATAAACCAAAAAGATTGTATTGATAGATAAACATGAATTCTAAAGATATAGATTCTATTAGGGAAGGAATTTAATTCAGAAAACCAATTTTAAAAAAATTAATTAAAATGTAAGATAACAGGGGAAACTAAACAATAGGCATTGATCATTATTAATTAGTAAGTGGAATGTAGAAAAGCAATTAAGCAGGGTTATAAATAAAGAACTTTCCTTTTGTTCTTTCTCTTAATCTTTGCTGAACTTCTTTGTTAAAGACATTTTATGTTTAAAACAAAAATTTTGCCGAGGAAAATCTTTGCGAAAAAATCTTACTGAAAATCACCATGAAGATCCCTCTGATACTCTGTACTTTGAACTGTCGTCCACTGATGTTTTACTTATCTGAAATTTTTGAAATTACAGTGCTATAAAAATGCATGAGTAAAATCTTTGCTTCCACTCCCCCGTTCGTCCTTGGGCCAGAGTTGGACTAATGTAGCCAGCCAGAGAAGTGGGAGAATTGCCTGACCGATGCCAGCTATCTATCCGTGATCAACTACCACCATCAAAACATGCTATAAACCTGGAAACCTAGAAAGCCATACTTATGATGGATCGTCCCTACATTGCTGTATCAACCTGCTTGCTATATATCACCACATACCTTCAATTACCGGTAACTTTAACTTTCACTTGCACTTTAATTTTCATCTTAACTTAAATCATAAATTTACATCATTTATGTGTTATAATTGTATATATGCATTTAAATTTATATAGTCTATTTTTAATACGTAAATCGTTCATTTTAGTTGATCGCCATTATACTCTCTAGATATATATATTTATCTTTATTTCCTCATAAAGAAAGAAACTAGATGATTTCTTTCTTCTAGCTTGGAATATACATATATAATCTATCTACGAGGAACTGGAATGGAGAAATAATAAATTTAAATTTATATTTTTTTTACTTTACTTATTTGATCCGCTATACTGAATATGGGTATTAAAATTTTATAACAAAATTCTTTCAATAAAACAAAATCACTTTGTCCAAATCCCTCCTACCGTATTTGTTCTATTAGTGTATTTTTGTTAAAAGAGAGCAAGCCGCAAGAAGCACATTTGGTCTTTTTGGAAATAACGCAATGTCTCTTTAATTTATAGTTAGAAACAAAAGACGTGTTTTTTTTTGATAAATATTTTATTTTGTATTTTAAAAGAAAAGATTCAAGCCTGCACCATGCTATATGCTTCTTAAGTCAACCTGGGGTTTACTCCTAATATATATATATATGTTTCTGTAGAATGTAAATAAATCAAACATTCGTAATAATTGTTATATGCAAAAGAGAGGGGGGACAGTATGTCTGCATATAAATTAAAGTTTGAAATATTCGTTAGCTCTGTGAATAAACTAGTTAAACAATAATCAATTATTAATATGCCCATCTTTCATATATTTTATATTAGTTAAATTATTTTAGCAGTGGATATTTTCTGTCTTGTAAAATTTTGAATCATATTAATTTATATATGTTCATAATAAAGATTTTGAGTTTAATTGTCATATGTCCACATTTTCTTCATATTGTGCTACTCCGTGATTCGTGGATGTCTCAGCACTTACTTATCGCTCCTGTCATTTCTTCATAAGTTAATACCTCTCCAGGATTGCAATTGGTTGATAGATTGAATGCCACAATCTTCAAGTACATAACTGGACACAAGCAATTATACTCTGTTCCTGAGCTCTGTTCACTCTATGGCGAACGAGTTCTTTTTCTCTAACTACAGTAAGAGACAGTGCTATCCAACCTCAACTTAGCATCAAATGAAGCCATCGTGCCTCGAGCTCATCTTTTAAACTCACAAATATAATCACCAAGGACCATTATAGTTTATTTTTCATTATACATTTAAAACTTGCTTTTATATGACTGAAATGTTAATGTGTAAATCTGAAAAATGTCCGTTGGGGATTTCTCATTTTAGTTTTAAGAGTTAAAGTATGGCAATACTTAAACATGCCCTAAATTGTATTGAATTCATTTAACTAGTTATCTGTAATTTGTAATTCACCCTAGAACTATAAATCACAGTTTCTCTCAAATGAAAATAATCTAGTTGTTGGCTCGACATATTAATTTATAAGTACTAACTTAATTGTTTACTCAAGTTACTGAATCTCATATATATATATCCTGTTGCAAGGGAAATAGCATGCAGCATTTTTCTCTAATCTTTAAATTATTTTACTAATGCAAACTAATAAACTTTTATTCACTATTATTATAACCGTATTGATTGTCTGACAGTATACATATATAAACCTGATTATCATCTATTAAAATTCCTCTTTTTTGGATCTCATCTCTCCCTGACCACCGGGGACATACATTAAAGAATTAATCCTCGTGAGATTTGGGGAGTAGGTCACTTGATCGTAATCTGAAAGAGTAGATGAGGTTCAAAACCCTCTGCCTATATCTCTAGGTTAGGTTAAAGCAGCTCTACTTTTCTTACCATTACAATGGTGGCCACTTTAAATGTTTAAATACAATTACTTTATCAATTCGATATAGCAAAATTATTTAATTTTATTTCTCTTATGAAAAAGTTGAAATGTTAAAATATCCATGTCACTAAACATTACTGATTCTCAAATTATGAATACAGTGAAGCTGTTTACTATGCTGTATTGCAGTACATGACTTCAGTTATATGCTATCAAAAAATGTACATAAACAAACAAAAAAAAAAACATTAAAATCACAAATTTAATAAATTTTATGATAATTGATCAGCCATTTTTCATTTTAAGTCTGTACATGATCGCTCTTATATAAAAATACAACAAAATAAATTTTACATTATTCCAGCATATGTTTTTCTATCTTGGAGCACCATAAATGATCGTGTGCATTAATAAAATGTCTTAGGATTATGTTGAAAGCATGTACACTTTATTCTTCTTTTGTTATCCTTTTCAAATTTGATGTACAGTATTTTGCATAATAAAATATTTCTAAGAGTAATGCTAAAAGTGTTACAAAATTTTACAATATACTTAAAAATTAATACTGTTTGAAAATATTAAAATAATTAGGGAGATCATAATTTTTTGATAAAAAGATAAGTCTATTATGTTTCTATAAGAAAAAAAAGTTATTAAAATAAAAAAAAATGCTAATTATTTTCTGATTCTTATTTTTTCAAAAAATGAATGAGTGAAAACATAGCAAAATAAATTTAAATAGATTCCTTCAATTTATTATTAATAACTATATTTTTTTTAATTGTTTATATTATAATTTTAAATATATACATACTATACACATAAAAAAATGTCTGTGTAATATATATATGTGCATGATGAAAAGCACTATAAGAGTTCAATAAACAGTATATATTTTATTGTAATCAAAGTTTACCAACAAATGATGAGCTATTATGCAAGAATGCCTTGGAACAAAATACAGCATAATGTAATAAAAAAAACCATGTCCCTTTAATTGTTATTGATGCTCAAATGTATGTAAAACAAAAAAGCAATAAGTCTGCATTCTAGGATTTATTTTTAAATAAAAAAAATGTCAGAAAATAATCTGATATCCAGTCACTTAAGCAGTATTCAAAAAAATAAAGATAAATAAATTTTTATTATGAATTTCAAGAACATATGCAAAGCAAAATTTCTTCATTAAAAAGTAAATAAATATTGAATATAAATTTAGTTATTTTTACTTCATTTTTAAAAGCATTTTTTTTTTAAATAATAACCCATCATTAGTAATATTAACACATTACATCTAATTTTGCCAAATTATTGATTTGTTCATAAGGTCATGTGATATCAAAGCACTGGCAGTATCAAAGCCAAGTTGCAATCTATGGACTTTTTAGTTCTTGAAGTTCACTACCCTATTATTGCATTAAACCACTCACAGCATAATTATGGGAATATTATTTAAAAACAATATTTTCTAATACATTATATTTAAATTTTTTTGATTAATATCAAAAATGTTATTTAAAAATACCTATACATGTTAAGTTCTTTACCCAAAGTAAGAATATGACCAAACAAAAAGGCAATCTTAATCTGTTAATAGTTTGTCAAAACTTGCCACCCATTTAATATAATTTATTAGTGTTGTTGTTGCTCATAAACTTTAGTGAGCACATATGAATATATAAGTATATGCTTATGTACATGTACATACTGTATATTCTATATATATATCACATACATTTAAAAATTATAAATGAAACAAATAAAACCAGATTAAAAAAATAGAATTTCTATCTTCTCTTTTCCTTGCACATCTTAAATACTTAATTATTAATTAATTCAAATGGAAAATATCTGAACTTAATTTAAAATCAGACTTTAGTTTCCAAACTCAATAAAATATCATTAATTGCTACTTGTTCTAATCACTAATCTCATATTAAAACAGATGAAAGTTAATTATAAGCTTATTTATGATTATCATAGGGTGAATGAATGATTTAAAACTTTTAAATTAATAATAAATGATAGATTTTATTTATTAAAATAAAAATAAAAAAACTGAAAAGTTTGAGAATATTTTTCAAAACAAAAAAAAAAAACTTATTACATGTAATGCCATGATGAGATCATTAAAAAACATGCTCGAACAATTGAAAAAAAGTTTTGGAAATTAGAGAGCAACAAACATTATTTTATGCTATTACTGTAAATAAAAAAATTTTTTAGGGAATAATCAATCACAAACTATAACCACTGCTGATCAAATATGATTATTTGCTAATTGCACTGATTTTACTACATAATTTAATATACAAAAATTAACAAAGCGTATGACACACTTGAATGAGAAGCTATAAAGATACACAGAAATTATTACAAGCTAAGCGCTTTCGAGGCCTTTTGCCTCATATTCATAGCGGTACTGTGAGCTGCAGAACGAAGCACTTAGCTTATAATAATTTTTGTGTATCTTTATAGCTTCTCATTCAAGTGTGTCATACGCTTTGTTAATTTTTGTATATTAAATTATCGAATGAGAAGTCTTAAAATCTTTAATATTTTACATAATTTAATATATGTGAAAATGTTTGTAAAAAAAAATTCATTTATGATATAATTTTATATACCACATTTAAAAATAATTCCATTGATTATAATATATATAAGCTAGCAGTATTTTAGAAACTTTTCAATTTTAATTTAAAGACAAAAAAAAAAATAATAATAATATGCATTTATTTTAATCTTATCTTCTGAAAAGTCCTTCCAAACAAAAATTTGAGATTTCAGCAGATTCCATTAGTAAAGTGGCAACAGAGAATTCATTTTTTTAAACTTTAAAAGTAGAAAGAATTGTGCAGGTGTGTGTGTGTGTTTTTGCCAAAGTAAAAAAGTCACAGAACATCCATAACTTTCATAGATTTTTTTTTGAGAAGTGAAGCCTTCTAACTGTTTTTAAATACTTGTGAAGTTGGTTAAATGAAAATTAATAGGAAATTGCAATGGCTAAGTAGGTTTAATAAAGATATAGGGTTATTCTGTAGTCCATTGCAGTTAGAGTTAAGAAAGAGGTTTGACAAATATTTTATTTAGAATATAACTTTATATAAAGCAGCGAGGTTTGAATGAAAAAAACAGTATTAAAAAAATCATGAAAAAAATATGAATGATATTAAAAATATAGATGACTACAATTGCTTCAAAAGAAAAATATAAAAGAGGTTTGGAATGATATATTAAATCTGATGAAAATGATATAACACTGCTTCATATATTTTGCTCTATTTGTAATATAACTGACTGCAACTTCAGAGCTGATCAAAATATCTCCATCTAAAGATTTTAATACTGCGAATGACAACTACAAAAATTCTTGCTAAAATTAAATAATATAAATAGTTATTATATCTTGTCTATGTTTCAATATAAACTTTTATAAATATCATAACTTTTTTATATTTTTGAAATACCTACTAAATCAAACTAATAGTATGACTCCAATAATTTAATAAATGTACTATATTTATTATTTGGATGTGAATCTCAGATATTTTTTTAATGTAACCCTTATTACTTAAACTTTGATAGTTTTGTCTTAATTTATTAAGTACATATCACATTAATTAATATGCATATAAAAACTGAGTATCCCTCACATATTATAATTACAATGTTTTTACACAAATAATAACTAAGATAGTTTGGAAAAATGACTAAAAGAAAAAGAGCATTTGATTCTCCTTAAAAAAAATTGAGCAGGACAAATTCCTAGTGTATGTATGTTTTTATCACCGCTACTAATAATATTATATGATTATTTACAAGATAAAAAACATGGCTGGGCTAGACTATGTTTAAGACTAAAAAAAATAATAATCTACGCCAATAGTGTGCAACCTTTTTACACTTACGACCCCCCAAACTCAGACTGAAATTTTAATGTTTTTTCCCACATACGAATATATATTTTTATATTATATTTCAGTAAATACGATTTGATATAAGATCCTTGAAAAAAAACTATATATTAACAAAAAAATGTATAATATTTGGTTCTTAGTAGATCTGTTGATTTGTAGCAATTACAACTTTTTTAGCTTATTTTAAAAAATATGTACATTCGCTAACGTAGTAGTATATATCAGCATTAGGAAGATACTAGCACGAAGAACAAAATTCTGAGAGTGAACAAGAGAAATGAGAGCAATATAAGCAACGTGCCGTTATAATGTGCTGTTTATACAAGGTGGATTAGAATATAAAGAAAGAAGTGTTTAAACACAACAGTGGTCAGACATACAATAAAGAGTTGAGCAGTTTTCATATATTTTTTAATAGTGCTTAGGCTTTTGTTTTTTCAATTAAAAACATATTATCCAACATGAGAACTTCTCAAAATTTTCACAACCATTTTCTGCAACTCCTTGAGAGGCTGCAGCCCACAGGTTGTGCACCGCTATTCTATGCTCTTGGATGTCGTAACAGCTCTTAACATGTTGAGGCATTACTTGATCACATATACACTACATATGTATGTATATGAATTTTCATTTTTTTTATATCTTTATACCCATGATAGGCAAAAATAAAGTTGGCAGTCAAAGCAATTGGTAACTAAAGGCTAAAAGTGTCAAAACTAGTTTAGATTGCCATTCCATGATGCCCTTTTATTTGTCTATTTACAACTATAGATTAGCCAAAGAACTGTATAATATTAAATAGAATATTGTCAAATTTTATGAAATTAGAATGACAAAAAAAGAAACAATTTTAAAAGTGGGCATATATTTTATTATAAAGCATAAAGGGTGAAAATATAAGTGGAGTAAAATTCATTACAAATAAAAGCTGAAAGAACATTGTGAAATCAATAGTATATCAAGCAGTAGCAAAATTAGTTACTCAACTCAATAAGAAATACAAAATGCAGATAATTCAAACTTATGCCCCGACAAGTTTTCATTCTGACAAAAAAAATATTTTTTTTTACAAAATATTTTTGAAAAATTTTAATATTACCATGGACTAATAATGTTAGAATTGGAAAAAGATGAAAATGATATTGATAAAATTTGGATATAGACAGAAATAAGAGAGAGAAAGTAGATTTATAACTTTTTTTTTTTTGCAAAAAAGAAATTCAAAGAGGAAATGGATCATTGAAGTACCCAAATGAGAATACCAACATAATTCCCAAACTGCAGCGCCCTCATTTTAACTAGTAAAAAAAAAATGTATTTCAAGAATTGTAATTATATGTTAGATTATTTCCATCATCAATTAAGTATCATCTATAATTCTGTATTCATGAAGTTAAAGATCCTAATTTGATTCCCATGCTAATATTGTAACTGATCAAGCTAGCAACATCTGAAGAAAATAGATAATTACTTGAAACATTGTGTTATATGTTAACTCTGTGAGCTATTACTAATGCATTTAAAAAGTTTAAATAAAGTTTGAATTTTCTAAAGATATTTTAACAATTCCAAATGATGAAAATAGGGCAACATATAATTACAAGTAAAATGTGATCATCACAAGCTTTCAGATAAACATTTCAGGGCATTATATGCTAATACATTCAATACAAGAAGTGATCATCGATAAATGAAATGTAAAGTATGTATTAATACTGAACTTGGGAGACAAAACCTTCAGAGATACTCCAAAAAGTTTAAATTAATCCTTATTATTCATTTTAGTAGGCTTTGAAGATGGCCCAACATGAATGAGACCAATAAAAATGCAACTAATAATAACTACAATGATAACAAGAACTAAAAAATAGCAATTGATCAATAAATTTTTATGTCAGATAAATCAAGTAATTTATGCAGGAAAAAAGGAATATAAAAATATTTTTAAATTTTAAAGCATAAATAAAACAGCAGGAACTACCTCCATACAGTAATGCCATCCAGTGCAAGCCATAGTTTAGAAGTGATGTTAAAAGCAAATATCTAGAATTCTTTAAACAAGTATGGGAAAAAAACAATAATGTCATTTTAATAAAAAAAAATTCAATTTTTTTCCCACTCCATCATATATTCTTGATATATATAAAAAAAGCCCCCTGAACCCCCCTCCACCATAATGCATATTTTGTGCTGAACCAGTATTCATCAGATGGACCAGGTTTCAATCTCTTACACATTTCCCTTATTTGTTCAGTGTTAAGTAATATCAAATTATTATATTTTTATTTACCAATGTCAAACTTTCTATCTTTACAGCCATAACACCAACTACTTCAGATAAATACATTACTGATTATTATTTATCATTTATTACACTAAAGATTATCTCAAAAATTTGACTGTGAAATGACTTTCTTAGAGAAACTATAAAAAGGAATGAAAGCTTCAAATATAGAAAATGACACCTGATATTAGCAAAAAAAAATTTAGCCAATAAAAAAAAAATTGTATTATTATTAACACGAGGTCTATCTTGGTGTAAGTGTACACTTATAAAATCTTGAAATCTGCAAGTTTAAATGAAAAGGAAATATATGTACTTGAACTATGAAGAATAAAAAAAGCTCTAGGAAATTGTGGAATAAATGAAAGTATTTTAAAAAGAGTGAATGAAAAAATAGATACAGTTAGCAAGGTTAAATACTAAATGTTTCAATGAGAATGATTGAGAGAATGTTATAGTGATACTGATAATTAAGAAATCTAGAAAAAAAAAAGATAATAGAATTGCAGAGCTATCAATTTCTAGGAGTTCTACATAAAATCTTTACTATGATCATTACAAACAAACCACTGATTACATTCAAGTATTAAAAGTTGTTATAGAAAGAAAACTAATGAGCATGAACTGCCATTTTACATTGGATTTATAAATATTTGACTCTAAAAGCACTTCAGCTATAAACAAAGTTTTAAAATATCATGGTATAAAAACTTCAAAGTCTGAAAAAAAAATTACCAAATACAAAGTCATTAAACTCCATGATTATAATAAAAATATTTTAAGAATAAAATATAAGAAACAAATGAAATAAAAAATTACTTAAATTATTTAGATTTTGCAATGATAAAGTTGTTTTTACAAATATTTCAGGGCTGTCGTAAATATTATAGGAATCATCAGACAAAAGCAAGAAAGAAAAACTAAAAATAAATACTAAAGATTAAAATAATCTTCAAATGGCTAAAATTAACTCGCAAATTATATTATTAATACAGTTGGAAATGCAATAGATAAAATTAATCATAGAATTAAACTTGAATGAAGTACTTTGGCAAAAATTTAATGAAGAATGAAAAATATATTTATGTATTTGAAAAAGATTTGCAGAAAATTTTCTAACAATATTCACTTACATGTCTCTGCAAAGTACAGAGAAGTATATTTAGATAAACAATGAGCAATCAAAAGTGAAATGCATGGATTTAAGAACAATTACATATCACTGACTTAACTGGAAAAATTAAAAGGCTAAAATGAGGCTGGGAATATATTGCTACAAGAAATGGCAATCAATAGAGAAGTGAAATCCTGAGATTGTAAGAGATTTGGAAAAAGAACATATGATTATGGATATAGATTTAGGGGAAAAAAAGTTTGTTTGATTAATTATTGAGGGCAGGGGGGATATGAATTGAAAAAATGAATTAAAATCAGAAATCTTCACCCAGCATCAGACTGATGATAATTGAAAATGATGATGCTTAAATGAGATGATAAATATCAATTCACAAATGGTGAAAAAAAATATCCACAATACTTGATATGTTAATGATACAACAATTATAGCCAAAAATGAAAATAATCTAAGACAATTTTAGGAAAGATAAAGAATAAAACAAAAAATGGAATATAAAGACTTTGACAATGGAGCAGTAACTGACTTTAAAAATTAATAGTAAAGTTATATAAAAATTATTACTTTTATTCTTCATATATCATGTGTCAACAACAATGAATCCAGCAATCAAAAAGATTTGTCACCAATTAACACAAAGCCAGCAAAAAAATCTTTACATATACAGATACATCTTTAAATGTAAATGTCAGAATTATTTAAATTATAGTATTTCCTATGACTTACAATAATTGTGAAACTTGGAACTAAAAAATGATAAATAGTTTATTTATAATAGCAGTGTGTGGATACTTAATCAAATTAAATCTAAACTTTTGCTTGAAGTGCAAATTAAAAATTTTAAATTATCTTATTTTGGTTATATTAAAAGATGATCTATTTCATTAGAAAATAATACAATAATCAAAAAGATTAATGGTGAAATAAAAAGAATAAACCACAATAAGAATAGATGCCATCAATGCACTTTTGACTTTGCAAAAAAAAAAAAAAAATAGATGACAGGTCATTCTAGAAGAATGTTGTTCATATGATTGTCAACATTATTAAGTTTTAATATAATGTTCATTGCCTTCTATTACACAGAAAAATATATATATACAAAGCTTATCTGATAAAAATTTAAGTTTTTTTTTTCTTTTAATATTCTTCTTCATATTCACTGAGTGTGCAAAAGAGAAATAAATAAACATTTGCAATAACAGTACAATATTGTCAAACTATTTTTCAATAGCTAAATAATATCAAACATAAATAAAATGGATCACATACAATCTTTTTTTATAATTTACGTTTATATTTTTAAAAAAATTAAAATGAAAGACTTGATGTCATCTAACTTTTTCAGGCCGTTTAATTTTTTTTTTTTGTTTTGTTTTTTGTAAATGGATAGGAATACAATTTTTTAGATTAATTTAATATTTTTGAACTAATTTTTTTTTATTTAAAAGGGGCTGTTTTTGATTAAGCATAGGATTAAATATCTATCTAATTGCTTTTGTTAAGTATGTTAATGTTTACTTTCACACAATTATATTATATACAAAGCACGTATATAAATAAGTTCGAGAATTCATATAATCTATATTAAAAATCATAATTAGATTATATAACACTGGAGGGTGAATTTTAAAAATATATGCAGATATTTATATACAGTATATATATATAAAACTATCAAAAAAAAAATCAATGTAAAAATATTTCTAGAAAAAAAAATTTTGTTATCCAATTGTCAAGGTTTTAATTTCACTCTATTTGATATATATGTTTGTGTGAATATTCTCTAAGATAATTATAACTTAATGTATATATAGATATAAAGATGTGGAAAACACTGCTAAATTTTTAATTTTTATAATAATGAAATCTTTAAATGTGTCTTAATTTTGCTAAGTGAAAACAAAACAATATATTGCATTATTTTCAGTAGTATGCAACGTAATTCTTTATAAGCTATAAGTTTTTTATTCCTGATTAATATTTGCAAATCAATTTCATTTCATACTTAAAAAAGTTATTAAACATTTATAATCAATCAAATTTATTAAACAGTATAATTACAAAATAAAGTATATAGCAAATAGATTTTTTTCCCCCTTTTTTTTCTGCATCCTATTGTTATCTTTCATAACTAAAAAAAAGTATCTACGTAAAGCAGTTGTTTTACTTTCAGTATAACCATTATATTAATAACTTAATCAAATAAAAATAAGGCAATATATATTTTATATAATACGCAATTTTAAAATAAAACATAATAAACGAAACAACAACGTTATGAAAGCTTAAAAATTGTAAATGCAAACATGGACAGTTTCCCTTAATAGTTATCAAATAAGATATTGAACTAATTTACAGCATTTACTAATAAACTAATGTTAGATACAGAAGCAAAATATATCACTAAGTAATGCTGTCGTAATCACAATCTTTTTCATTTATCTATTTTTGTAGTATTTACATGTACAATAATAGCAGTAGGCTGGGACAGCCATATTGAAAGAGTTCCAAGGGTGGCAAGTAGTAACGTACTACGTTTTTTATTCACAGTGAAATATATTTCATTGATATTTACACTAAACTACTCCTAATACATTCCTTCGTCGTCAATTATTATATATTAAATAAAAAGAATCACAATAGTAATAATAGTTAGTAAGGATTTAAGAAAAATGGCTGTAATTTTATCCTTTTGTCCAGCGGCCATATTGGAAATCAACACATAGGAGTTATATTTGAGTTATACTTTACCTCATCTGATTCTCCAAATACTTCATAGAAGAGTTTCAATCCTCGCTGTATATTAGTTGTAAGTCTAACCGATTGATCAGCATGAATATTAGCTTCTTCACGACAATATTTAACGCTGGCTCGGCCAAATCTTTGGCCAGGTCTACCTGGAAATCGCAGGCGCGCCATCTTGCAGGTTCTACTGTATGACGTGAGGCCCAGTGTTATGCATATTGTGAATGGGGAAAATATCATTTATGAAAACAGGATTATGATAGTTGTTGGTATGTTTGCCACTCATATTACTTACAAGTTCTATAATAATGATGCATATCTATTTAGAGTTATGTTTCGCTTTGGAAAAAAATATTTAAAGATGTTATTTAAGATAATGTAAATCTTGAGTTTATACACACTTGGGTCGCAGGGCCATCCAATCGTTGACAAAAGTTTCCCCGCCAAATTTAAGGTAATTTTAAGATTAAATTGTGAGAAATTATTTAATTTTTCATTTGACATCTTTTAATTAAGAAGAAATAAAAGTCGTTGAACCTTAAAATGTATTTTTAGAAATTAATAAGCTTTCAGTTAAATTTAAAATTTTGTAATTTTTTGAAAATCATTACACAACGTTTTGCGTATTTTAAATATTGTGCAAAAAACTATTGGAATACGTACGTGAAACTATACATATAAATATTTATATAAGCGCACATTTAGAAAACCTGTTCACACACATAATCATGTTTACTATTTTTATTTTTTTTTTACAACCGAACTCTAGTAGTCTCCATTAACTAGTAAAACAATTGTCTGCGTAGTAGTTCGATCCCATAATCCAAAGCGTTCATTCATAAGGGAGAATCGACGCCTAGAAGTCTTTAACTATCGCAGTAAGCTACATAAACATATATATATATGCCAAAAACATTCGGCATCTTTTATTACCAAGATAAGAATTACTTTAGTTTGTTATAACTCAGTACTTGTGCTTAAACTTGATTATTGACAAAAAAGAACTTTCAGCGATAAATACGGTAAAATTGCTTATACTCTAAGATTCCATATATTATACTTTATATTTTGATAATTATTTTTTGTTTAATATTCATAATCAGTTACCATTTAACAAACCTATGTACACATACGATGCTGTTAAGTTTTCAAAATTATTTAGTCAGTTCTTTTTGTTAGGAGATTGTCAAGCAAGGAAATATGCTTTATAATTTTAAAAAAAAATTAAGTAAAAATAAATTATTTTTACCTTTAAGAACATATTTCCTTTTAATATAAATTTCATGTTTGTTGTATTAAAGTTGGGCTTTTATAAACTGTAACTATTTATAATAAATATATAAATTTGTATATATATTGTTAATAATGCCCTATTTTGATATTTATTATTGCAGGAATTATTTTTTATTGATTCATTGATTGAAATTGTTTTTAACTTTTTTCTTTATTTTAATATATGATTATTTTTTTAAAAAATGTTCCCCGTATCAATTTCTTTTGATTTTTTTAAGTAGTCAGTCTTTGTGACTATTAAAGATAATTAATTTCTAATTGTATTAAAATAAAAACAAATGAATATTCAGATGATTTCCAAACAATTGTTAATCAAAGGAGGATAATCACAATCTTTGTGATTCCCTATATAATCCTAAGTTTGATGAATAAAATATTTCTCTCACTGCAAAAATTGAATAATTTGGATTATTTATTTTAAAAATTTTTAAAAATATAGTTTTGATAGTGAATTCAAAGCATATAATCATATCTTCTCTTTAAAGGATATATTTTTTTGATTATAATTTTCCAAAAATGCTCAAGCATTTGATCTTGTGTGTTATCACTTTTTGTCATATCTTTTTGGCATAATCATATTTCATAAATTGCGAATGTGCCTATCCTGAAGATTAAGCTTTTATTCAAAGCCAAAAATTGTTGTTGCTCCTCATAATTTGTATACATAATACTGAAATTTGACCGTCCATTGAATATTATTCTAACATCTGAGATGGAGCTCTTCAGTTCACTTTTCACATAGCCAGAATAGGATGATTTGATTAATCATTTATTTATCATTTGCTTCAACCATTCTCATCATATTATGTTATTGAACTTCATCCTTTTTATATAATATTATTAAGCTCATTGTTTTTCTGAATTTATCTTATAATGCCCCCCACCCCATACCCTTATATTATTTAGCTCAACACATATCAAACTTCTAAAGTCTGTTCATTTTTTTTCCCCCAATCATACATGTATATTGTGTTAAAGACAGATTGTTTTTAAGTGACTTAGTAGGATTCCTTATAATCAAGATAAATGAGCAAGATACCTAACTTAAATATGCAATCTTATTGTATACAGAAAAATATGATTAAAACATATAAAAATTGAATAAATGAATGTCATTTAATGAACTGATATAAAGAATTATGTATATATATATGCTAGTGTAACTACAAAAATAATAACTTAAATGCAGCTAATCTGATAATTTTTAAAACTTCAATTAATAGTAAGTTTCTTTTATTTGATTATAATTGCCTTTAGAAAGTTCACAATATTCTTGTTATATTATAAAGTAATAGTTTTATAATAGAAAATATTTAACTTTTTTTTATTTATATTATATTTTAATATAATATGTGTGTGTATGTGTGGAAGTATTTCAAAAATGTGAAGTTCATTGCAGAAGTTAAAAAACATTATTAGAAGATATCAAATAAACAGATTTAAGAACTAGCATGTGATATGTATTATATTTCTGTTCCATTAATTGATTTGTGTGGTCATAGCATAATTCATCTCTAATGCAGTATTATTATATATTTTTATCTTTTATTTTTTTTCTACATTTGAAATGGCTATTTTTTTGAAAATGATTATTGCTGATGGGATGGGGAGATAACAGTTAAAAAAAATTTTTTTTTAGGGTTTTGGCAAGATCAAGATATAAAAAAACTAATTCTGCTGATATTAATCTATGTTGTAGTATTTTTTTAAATAATATACTCATATAATTATAATTCTAAAAAAAAAAAAAAATCAAATTGTTTCAAATATTTTTTTTTAAGTTATATTTTAAATACTTAATTTATTTAAAATTAAAGAATGTGTAGATAATTTTATATTGGTAAATAAAGTAGATTATTAAATGAACTAATTACTGACTTTGGAAAATAAAATTACTATCTAAAGATTATTTGGCGAAAAACAATTTGATTTGAATGATTAAAATGTGATTTTTCAGAAAAAGTTATAAAAGATGGAACAAATTAAATTATTTCAGTTTTTTCCCATTAAAGTTAGTGAATTCAGAATACTGAGTTAGAAAAAGAGAATAGCTAAGCTAAATGATCTTATACTCTTAATGTCTCATGAAAGTAAAGTCATGCAAGACTAGAAGAATCTTAAGACTTGGATTAGTTTCCTATGCCTGACAAAATAGATATTCCAATGTTATGTTTTTACTTAGGAATTATTTATCAGTATTAGAAAAAGATTCTCGAAGCTTTAATAGCCAAAACTATGAACTATTAAATACTTGTGCTGAAACAGTATTGAATTCATGCTAGCAAATAACTAAATCAAATTTAAATTAAGTACTAAAAAGAATCTACAGCATCAAAAATAAATATCTCTATGGACTTCCTTACAAAGGTATTCTTCAATTTATTCATCTAAAAATACCATAACAATATTTATTAGTATACTATAGGTTTGTTTAAATTTGCCATTCTAATATTTAAATAGAAGAATATTTAGCTTTTAATAATTATATCAGAATTTTAATATTCTCTTGTTATATATATTTGTATATGGAATACATATGACTCAGACAAAATCTATACAAAGTTTTTTAAAAAGTTATTTTGTTAACTAATAAATCCTACATGTATTCTATTAAAAAAAAATGTCATGTTGTTTTCAATTATTTTAATAAAAAAGTAAAGATAAAAAGGGGAGGACAATATTAGAAATCCACAGACTCTATGTAAACTTTATCTTGTAAAATTTTGTGGAATTATTTATTTAATTTAAAATTTAAATTATTAGTTGTGTCTCATCTAAATAATTATATTTTATGAGTTATTATATTTTGATTTCCAAATATCAAACTTTCTGCATTCATAAATTTTATCCTAACCACTTTAGCTAAATATATTAATGATTATTATTTAATCATTTATTAAACTAGAAAGTATCCCTAATCTAGATATAAACTTTAAACTTCAGTTAAAAATTAATATGTCTGTATTTTTAATTACATACATGGAATAATTCAACTTCATCTTTCTTCTTCTGTTTGTAATATATTTTTAAGATATACTAAAATCTTCTACTCCAATACTATTATTTTTGTTATTGTATGTGTTTATTAATTATTTTTTATGGATTAATTGATTGTTGATCTATTAAACACTATATTATATTTTGTTTAAGTCTTTTCTTCCACTCAAGTTAACTTCAGACATATGTGTGATAATGTAATGTTTATGGATTTGGTAGATATGGTATCTTTTCAGTCTAATCAAAGAAAAACAGTTATTCTTGTGGAGATTTTACTATGGTACCCTAGATTACAATATTGTTGACTAATAATATCATAGGTATTATACAACATATATTGCCATTCACTTTTAAGAATCTAGCTATATAGTTAATTCATCTTTTACTTTTATTCTGATTATTTATATCAAGATTATTATTTATATTTTGGATGATAACTATCATCATCAAATTAGGTTCTCATAAAATTGTGTAATATATTAATAGGTACACAACTGTTGATTCAAATATAACTGTTTGGTCTGAAAACAAGATAGGTCAAGATATTTATTTCAAATACTTGCAGTTAATAATGGTGCTATAAAATCATGCACATCTTGAGAGCAATAGATAAATAATAGAATTAGAAAATAAAAAAATCTTGACAAGAATTATCCAACTTTAAGAAAATAATTGAACTCATATGGCTGTACATTATAAAGAGAAGAAAATAAGGATAGTTATAGGTATAAAGGTCATGCCATCATTGAATCACATCTAGAAGGGATTCATGAGATGCTAGTTTCATTATTGAAAAATAGTAAAAAAATTTGAAAATAGGAAATAAGCATCATGGAAACTATTGATAAGAAACAACTTACTAAACAATTTGGTGAACAGTTAGTTGGGTTCATAAAAAATATGGGTGAGATATATATATAAATGGATGAGGACAGAAAACAAGAAAGGGGTAAAATGATCAAAAAAATTGATGAAGATATGTATATATCAATACCAAGAAGATAAAATACACCAGAAAAAAAAAAGAAAAAATAATGGCAGAAAAGTATAAATAAAGATATGAAAAAAATCCAGAAAATAATAAGAAATTCTGGGAAATAATGAAAAATAAAAAAGGATTAAGAAATCTTGGAAGAAAATAAAGATTTTCAAGAATATTAAAACTTTACAGAAATATTGTAAATATAAATATTGTACTATAACCTGATCATAGCATTGCATTGAATGAGATTGGAGATTATCTAAATATAGCTGAAAACATTGATAAACGATAAAAATGTATAATAATCCAGTAGCAAATTCCTAAATTCATCTTCTAAGAAGCTATATACAATGATGGAAAAAATTTTAATGAATGATATGATGGAATAATTTAAAACTGAGATAGTATTGTATCCTTCAAATGTAGAAAATAAATACCCTTAGATGAGGCAAATAATATTGCAGGTAGTTTCAAAAATGCATTATCTAAAAAAAGTGCCACATCTTTTAATAATATGCAAAAAGAAAAAGTTATTGTGGAGTATAATGTTGACTGTAAATTGAAAATAAAATATTTAAAGAATAGAAAAGTTTGTATCACAAATAATTAGATAAAAGTAATATAAAAATAGAAGTGATGCATGAAAATAGTTTGATTGTGATAACTGTTGATAATGAAAAATTTTATATAGAGGCTACAGAACAGGTTGATGATAAGTCAAAATAATATGACAACATTGAAATAATTGAACATGAATGTATATACTAGACAGACTTGCTTTGATTTATGATAGTTGAAGATTCTGCATTTGTTAAAAACTGGAGAAATTTAAAATTAAAGCAGAAACTGTTAATAAATTATAAATTGAGATAGAAGAATCAGAATACACTGAAATAGATATAGAAAAATTATTCCATGCCAACCTATTAAAAAATATGTATAATATCCAAAATATTTGCGAGGTAATCAAATGCAGGAAGTTTTGTAAAGTATCATATAATAATTACAATATATATGATTTGATTACATATGATAAGGACATTTTTGAAATCCATAAATGTTCAATATTTTTATAAAAATTAAATACAATAAATATTGCTACAGTTCATATGATACTCAAAACATTTGTGTCTTATTATTATAAGATATGGGACATAATACATTTATATCGTGTATGTGCATAGATTTAGAAAGGAAAAAAATAATAACTAAAAAAATTTTGATTGAAGTTTTGGAAAAATTAAGAATTAAATATATATATTTGCTAATATTAAACTTTCTATTGAATATTTTCTTTAATAATATACTTATATAATTTTAATTCTAAAAAGAAAATCAAATAATTTCAAATATTTCATCAAGTGTATTTTTTATAAATGCTCTTAGTTTAATTTAAAGGGAAAGAATGTATAAACAGTTTGGTTATTAAATGAACTAATTATTGAGTTTGAAACACAAACATTGATTTCACTGATTAAAATGTATTTTTCAGAAAAAATTACAAAAGGCAGAACAACTAACAATTATTTTAATCATTTTTGCTTAATATTAATAATTTCAGAATACTAAACTATATAGAAGACTGCTAAAAAATATTACATTCTTAGTATAAAGTCAAAACATTGCAATTTTGGAAGGACTAGCTGCCCATATCTGGAAAGACAATTATACTGCCATTCTGTCTTTATCTAGGAATAACTTGCCTGTATTGGAAAAAGGACTCTAAGCTTAATTAATGACACACAGACTATCAGATAATAGCAATAAAAATGATTGAATTCTCATTGGTAAATAACTAAATCAAATTAAAATGCTGAATATATATATAAATCCAATGTCAAAAATAAATAAATATTTCCATGGATTTTTTAAAAAGGACATTTTTCAATTTATTCAGGTGAATGTGCCATAATAATATGTAATTATTATAACATATAAACTAGTCTAATATTTAAATAAAATAATATTTAAATATATCAAAAATTTAATATTTACATATTTTTGTATGTTGAATATATGCATGCACAAATGAAATCAATAATAAATTTTAAAAAAAATTATTTTATTAATTGTTAATTTAAGATCATTTTACTTTTAGTCTAGTACATATTCTAATAAATCATTTTAAAAAGAATTTCATTTTGTATTTTAACTATTTAAACAAAATAAAGTAAAGAATATTATAAACTAATATTGAGATATTATTTTTTATAGCGCTATGTTTTTATACTGTAATAGTGATATTAGCGATTAAGCCAATGCACATGCGCTTTAAAGATAAATTATAAATAAATACTCTCACTTTTTCAGACACAAGATATAGTTTTTTTTTTAAAAGATGGAATGAATCCACCCATCCTTTTGACCCAAACATTTATGTATGGGCAAATCTTAAGCATATGGAAATGAGAGCGTGAAGATATTAAGCAATCACTTTAAATTACATTTATTATGCTTGAACAAATGACGCTTGCGAAATCTTTACAATTTACGATATGTCATTCTTTAGTTGAAATTAAACATATATAATGAGATATTATTTTATATAGCGTTATGTTTTTATACTGTAATATTGATATTAGCGTATCATAAATTGTAAAGATTTCGCAAGTATCATTCGTTCAAGCATAATAAATTTGATTTAAAGTGATTGTTTAACATCTTCACACTCTCATTTCCATATGCTTAAGATTTGCCCATACATAAATGTTTGGGTCAAAAGGATGGGTGGATTCATTTCATCTTTTCTAAAAAACTATATCTTGTGTCTGGAAAAGTGAGAGTATTCATTTATAATTTATTTTTAAAGTGCATGTGCATTGGCTTAATCGCTAATATCACTATTATAAACTAATATTATAAAACTTTATCAGAATTATTTATTTAGTCTAAAATATAAATTATTTGTGAATGACATCTAAATAATTACATTTAATGAATTATTTCCATTGTATGTATTTATTAATTACTTCTTACCGATCTCTGATGATTGTTAATTTATTAAATAATGTATTACATTTTAATTGTTTGTTCTACTTGTGTCAACTCTAGACATATGTATTAAAGGGAATATTTATGGGGTTTGCTAGACGCACCATCTTTTGTTTAATCAAAATGAAATGGGCATTTTTGTGGGGATTTAAGAAGATTGACTCTCTAGTTTAAGTAATTGTTGGCCAATAATATATATTGTAATGGTATACATATGCCATTACATTATTTTAAAATTAAAATAAAAGAGGAAAATGAATCGCAAATAAAATTGATTTTTTTTACAAATGTAAAAGAAAATTAAAATAGTTATTTTAACATACATAATCGCACAGATGGAAAACTATTAAAAAAATTACTTAAAAGAAAGTTAAAAAAAGTAAAGATCTAAAGATTAATATTTTTTGTTTAAAAGTAATGAAAAAGAAAAATGTTAATTAGTTTCAATTTAAAAATCATGTTTAAATCTTAGTGAATGGAAATGATTGTTCTATTAATTGAATCTAAAGCAAATGAGCCCTTGGGCACTTTGTAATGTAATGGTCAGATAAGAGATAAAAATTAAGGATTGTGTTTCCCACTCTGAAGCAGATTGACCAATGCAAGCACCAAGCCACACAAGGGCCAGAAAGGAAAACATCAGGAACAATAAGAAAGAAAAAAAATATCATGTGCATCGATCCAGAGAGTTTGTGATAAGAGAGGCCAAAAATTATAAAAGACGGAAATATCAAATTATTAGAGCCTTTGTACTAACTTAGAGAATGAAATAACCATTGACTCTTTAACTGTATTGTGGACACCGAAATATATGGGTCTTGCAATGAATTAATTTCCTGTTATGCACCAGCTGATGCAGACTCCAAATTGATGATTACTGAAGGCAACAAACAATGTATCAGTCTTCCCAGAAATGATATAAATATTGAGTGGACTTCGATTGGATGGGTGTGTTGCATCATGGACAAGATGAACTTGAAAGCTACCACAGAAAGTATGAACTTTTATCAATTGAATCTTTTAAATATCTCTTGAATATGTGTTTAATTCATAAAAAATATAACTAATAAATGAACTCTTATCTGACCAGCAATAGGACACTAAATCAATTAATAATTTTTTTATTTATGTATTAAGTTTGCTAATCAATCATTTCTATTTTTCACTTTTTTGTTATAATTTATTTTATATTTTTGTGTTTTGTTTAATAACCAAATTATCAAATTTCTTTTAAACTAATAATTTAAAAAATGGGTGTAAATGGCTGCATAGATTCATAAGATTATATTAGTTTAAGTGGGTTAATTTCAGACTTTGTCTCGTAGTTGAATCTGTGCTCATGGACGTATGTATGGATGTTTTATGTTAATGTGATGCGGAGAGGTGCATTGGATTCTCATTTCCTTGTACCACATTAGCATCAGGGTACTATACCCAATTTAATGCATGGCCAAAAGTGTAGCCATCGCATTACTAATGGACATAGAAGTATTCCCTGCACCATTGATCTTACGTTCTGGGTGGTGATAGTAAGATGGTAAAGACCACAATCTCTCATATACCCAATTGAACACATGGACAAAAGTATAGCCATCACATTGCGAATTGACATAGACGTATTCCCTGTGCCATTGATCTCCTTATACTCTCAGTGGTAATAGTAAGATAGCTAAGCCCGCAATCTTCCATTATAAAGCATGTCTAATTATATATCCAAATGATTACCTCACCAGACAGATGCACATTCCTGTACTGGATGAGGGTCATTATTTTTCCGATGATGTCATGCTACAGATGCACATTTTTTCTGCATGGTTTTCTATATGCTAACATCCTCATTTTGCATTGTTCACATTGGTATATCAATAAGCTGGGATTGATTTGGATGCAAACTTGTAGCCTGGAGTTAAAAGAAAGAATCAAGTATATAAATGCATAATCTATGTAGCAGATTTGCATTTATCAAATTATTAAATTGTATAAAATATCCATCTGGATGATCTTATCAAGATATTAAAACATAAAGTTAAAAAATAATAATACTAAAACCTAAAGCAATGTTAAATAATTTATTCCTCAAGTTTATTTTATATATGTATGTAAATAAATGTTTGGGTGATTATTACTGGCAGTGACTTATTTTACTATCTTTTTTTTTCTTTATTAAAAATGTGTTTAAAAGTATATATCATTAAATCTCAGCTATTCCTTGAACTTAGTGACTAGGGCATATCAATCAAATAAAAATTGAATCTTACAAAGAAATATCTGCCTATTATATAAATTTTCCAGATTTAAATGGGCTAGTGATGCCCTGTATGGGAGATAGAGTAAGAGTCACTTCCCCATTTCATTTTCCCCTTTTATTTTAGTTTTCAAATAATGTAATAGCATATGTATACCGATACATATCAGTGAAGTTCCTCAAAAAAAAAAAAATTTAAAAAAAAAGAATTTACTTAGTGTTAATAATTATGCTACACAAATTGATAATATAAAAAAATTTTAAATGGTTTCTTTGGTTAGTAATTACAAAAAAAGATAAAAAATGTTAACTATTCTTTCCTTTCTACCCCAGCTGAGCCTGCACCTCAACCCCCAAGAGTTCCCTTATTTCTACTTTTCATATATTAATTAGGTAAGTCAAACAAGTTATTTATTATTAGTTTTTATAAAATCACTATATTAATTATTACATTTTATTCTTCATATTTATTCATATATGTGCAATTTTTTTTACAGGCAGTACTTTTACACAAAATTCAAGTTTATAACTTTATGTAAAAACAATTCAAAATATTTTATTTCTAGAACAAAAAATTACTGGCATGATTTTTTTTTAAATTCAAGATATTTGTGGTTATAATGTATTGCCCCATGTTGGGCACCAATCATAACTGTCAGGGAAAAGTCTCTTACTCTGTCTGCTGTACAGGGTGCCACCAGGCCATTTGAACCTGGAAAATTTATATAGTAGGCAGATACTTTGTAAGATTCCATTTTTATTTGATTGATATGCCCTAGTCACTAAGCTCAAGGAGAAGCTGAGATTTAACCAAAAGACTGTTTCTTACAAAGCTCCTCATAGACATCTGATGTCACTCTAACTCTGCTAGTTCTTATGCTAAAATATTCGTTTTACAGGTATTGAATAGATTTTTAAAAGTTCTGTAAGATGGTGACCTCTTCCGATTTATTTTGCAAGTAAAAAATAAACAAAACACATTTAAACCTAAACAAAGAAAGAACATGAGTTTTGATTGGTTCTTAGCATGCTCTCAGCTGAAAAAGACATTCTGATTGGCTGGAAAGAACAAAGAAACCGCCTGATCAAAGAAAATAAAGAAAAACACTGAGATTTTCATTTCGAATATAATTTTAAAGAATATTAAGTATATATTCAGTAATTACAAATGATTTTCAGAGAGAATAATAAAAAAACAAAATTATTTTCGAAAAATATTGAAGATTTTAGTAAAAATATTAAAGAAATATTTAAAAGAAATATTTACTTTTCTATAACGTAAAAGTCGACCTTTTTGTTTATATTACAGCTTTTATGTTGCCGAAATTGAATATTTTAGAATAAATAAATAGCAATTTATTTTTGAAAGAACTTTCGTTCTCTTCATAACCTGAAAAATTAGTAATATACTTTTTATAAACGTATCTGAGTTGAATTTAATATTATAGGCGAATATGTTTTAACAATAGGCTTTGTCTTCAGTTTGTGAGTTGGCCAATTAAAAGATTTGATTTTTACCTCATACAACCAATAATATAATTAGCGGTTAAAAGGTTAATGATATATACTTTTAAACACATTTTAAATGAAAAAATAATAAAATAAGTTACTGTCTGTAATAATCACTCAAACATTTATTTATGTACATATATAAAATAAATTTGAGGAATAAATTATTTAACATTGTTTTTAGGTTTTATTATTATTTTTTTTTAACTTTAAGTTTTAATATCTTGATAAGATCACCCAGATGGATATTTTATACAATTTAATAATTTGATAAATGCAAATCCACTACATATATTATGCATTTATATACTCCATTCTTTCTTTTCTCTTCAGGCTACAAGTTCATGTCAAAACCAATACCAGCTTATTGATATATCGATGTGATCAATGCAAAATGATGTTAGCATACAAAAAAACCATGCTGACAGGAATGTTCATCTGTAGCATGATATCATTAAAAAAAAGAATGACCCTCATCTAGTACAGTGATGTGCATCTGTCTGGTGAGGTAATCATTTAGAAAATATATATTAGACGTGCTCTGTAATGGGGAATTGTGGTCTTGGCCATCTTACTATCACCATCCAGAGCACAAGGAGATCAATGGCACAGGGAATATGTCTATGTCCATTGGCAATATGCTTTTTGGCCATGCATTCAATTAGGTATAATGCTCTGATGCTAATGTGGTACAAGGGAATGAGAATCCAATGCACCTCCCATATCACATTGACATAAAACACCTGTACATCTATCCACTAGCACTGTTTCAACTTCCAAGACAAATAGCCTGAAATTAACCCACTTAAACTAACATAATCTTATGAATCTATGCAACCATTTATGACCATTTTTAAATTATTAGTTTAAAAAGAAATTTGATAATTTGGTTACACAAAACCATAGAATAAATTATAACAGAAAAGTGAAAATTGAAATGATTGTTGAGCAAACTTAATACATAAATCAAAAGATTATTAACTGATTTATATTGCTGGTCAGATAAGAGTTCACTTATTAGTTATATTTTTTATGAATTAAACACTTATTCAAGAGATATTTAAAAGGTTCAATTGAGAAAAGTTCATACTTTCCATGGTAGCTTTGAAGTCTGTCTTGTCCATGATGCATCACAACCATCCAACCAAAGTCTATTTAATATTTATATCATTTCTGGGAAGACTGGTTCGCTGTTTGTTGCCTTCAGTAGTCATCAATTGGTACATAACAGGAAAATAATTCATTGCGAAACCCATATATTTTGGGGCCCACAATGCAGTTCAAATCATCAGTTATTTCATTTTTTAAGTAAGTAAAAAGACTCTAATAATTTAATATTTCCATCTTTTATCATTTTTGACATCTCTTATCACAAACTCTCCGGATCGACACACATGAGTTTTTTTTTTTATTGTTCCTGATGTTTTCCTTTCTTGCCCATGTGTGGTTTGGTGCTTGCATTGGTCAATCTGCTTCAGAGTGGAAAACACAATCCTTAATTTTTGTCTTATCTGACCTTTACATTACAAAGTACCCAAAGGCTTGTTTGCTTTAGATTCAATTAATAGAACAATCATTTTCAGTCACTAAGATTTAAACATGATTTTTAAATTGAAACTAATTAACATTTTTCTTTTTTATTACTTTTAAACAAAAAATATTAATCTTTAGATCTTTGCTTTTTTTAATTTTCTTTTAAATAATTTTTTTAATAGTTTTCTATCTGTGAGATTATATATGTTAAAATAACTATTCTAATTTTATTTTACATTTTTTAAAATAAAAAAAAAACAATTTTATTTACAATTCATTGTCTGCTTTTATTTTCGTTTTAAAATAATGTAATGGCATATGTATACCGTTACAATATACAATAGCTAAATAGCTCATCATTTATTCATGGGATTATTAGAGTTATGCAAAGTAACCAAATTTCATATATATTTGCAATTTACTCTTGAGAATCTAACTATATAGCTAATTATACAGCTAATTTACTTTTATTTTTGCTTTTATTCTGATTATTTAAATCAGAATTTTTTTATTTTGGGTGATTTTTATCACTATTGGCACCATCTAAGTTTCATTCATCCAACTATGGTAACTATTGTTATTATTTTCTCTTCATCTGATGATTATAAAATTTTATAATATATTGCAATGAGATGTTGGTAATCATCCTCATTATCACTTGGAATATATTGTATATTAGTTTGTAGATATAAAGAGCTTTAGAATTAAGATTAAAGTCACAAACTTAATGCATTGATTAGCAATTGTGTTCCTAATTATCCTCATAATAGTAATGATAATATTAATGTACTATATTGAAACACAGATAAAATCAAAAGGGCTTAGTATGCTTATGCCTTTATTTAATTCTTATTATAAATTATACCAATTTAATTTAATAGTCTGTTTCTGATGAATAACAAATCAAATACTGATAAAATGAATTATTTCAAACTTAGCCACTTTGAATTTGTTTTATGTTTTGTTAGTGTTAATCTAAACAAATATGTTTATTATTCTCTTTGTATAAAAGATAAAAGTAAATCTTTAATTATAAAAATATATGGTACAATTGTCATATTATTATCATAATTTGTGAAATGATAAAAATCTTAATATTAATTAACACAAAGTGTGTAGAATTTTTATTAGCAGTTGATAATTAATAAGTAATAATGTGTACATTGTTTAAATTTGTATTGCATGGATGGATAGCATCCTATAAAAAAAATGCTTGCTTTAAGAACTAAAATGAAAAGAAAAATAACTTTTAATTATGGAATACGTAATTAATATCAAGATGTTGAATGTAAAACCTACCTTGTTGTTGAGTTTTCTTATAATACCAAACACATCTGCCCTATATAAAGGCTTTCATTTTTTTTAATTGGTTGCTTTAACAATTTTTTTCCAGATTTAATGTAAATTAAACAAAAGATTTTAATATTATATTAATAAATGTGAGAAATGTACTTGACTTGAAAGGCCGTCATTATCCAGCAAGGTATTAATAAAACTCAATCAAAATTTAAATTTTTATATATACCTGTTGTATTTGATATGTGAATTTGACAGCATTATGTTGATGATGGAATTATTGTGAATTTGACAGCATTATAGACAAATGTAATAGTTTTTTTTAATTGGTTGTGAATTTGACATGTGATAACTTACACACAAACTTGCATTCACCAAACAGGAAAATAAGGATTTTATATATACATATCGATGGAATAAATTTTTAAGAATTGTACAAGTAGTCATCTCAATGTGTTTCTGGGAAAAGAAAATGTAATTAAAAGATTTGTGCCAGTTTGAAGTATGTTCCATTTTGTATTTAATTCTATGCTATTGCCAAGGAGTTAACATTTCTTATTATCTGGAATTACAAAATGAAATGTATACAAAATATATCTACAACTTTTATAAGGAATATATTAATAGACTTGTCTACAGTAATAATGTAAATATTTTTTTATCTAAGGATATAATATGATATATATCTCGAGGAAAACTATCTTCACAAGTATACTAAATTATTTTTACTATTCAATTTTCGACTACTGCGACTTATGGAAGTTGTAATTTTAGTTGTCAGAATTTAATTAAAAGTATCAATTTGAAGATTATTTTCTTGTAGACTGCATTTAAAGCTTTATCACTAAAGTGCTATACTACACATAATCCATTTTATAAAAAGACTACATTGCATAACTAAAGAAAAAAATTTTGGCATTAAACAAAACTTAAAATCAAGAACATTATTGGGTTCTACAAGTTCACATAAGCTTTAATTTTTATCTTAAAATTTATAGTATTTAAATGAATAAAGTGTTACATCTATTAATAATAATAATTTATATAGTTAAGTATTATATACTAGCATAGTATAGGTATTAATTGAATGGTATTATTAGACTTAACATTTATTCATATATAAGTTGTTATGGTCTGTGAATTTATTTTGTTTTCTATTTTTTTTTTTAATGTCAGTAACAATCATTAATTGGTATTATGTATTTTATTAGATGTACATTTTTATTTATTTATTTGTGTTATATTTATATATTACATGGAAAAGTAATATTACTCATTTAGTAATTAATTTATTATTGTATATATTATATTTCTTTTTATGATTTCTTATTATTAAGTTTATTATTAAGTTTTTATATATATATATTAACTTGTTATTCTTGCTATCATTTAATTTCAGTAATTAGATTACCAACCCGTAAATTACTTTTTTTATTCATCTCATCATTTGAGCTATGTATGGGTCCATTCTCTGAACTTAGTTACTGCTTGGAATGTTAATGGCAGAATAAAAGGGATTATAAAATTGAAGTCGAATCTTATTTGATTGTATGCATTGTTAGCTCTTCTGTATGGTAAGATGCTGTCTGAAATCAGCCATGAATCTCAAAATAAAATCTTAAGGCTGATTGTCACAAAAGTGATGATGATCAGGAAATATAGTCTGTGTTTAATATACTTATAAAAGGATTAAATGTAGGGTTGATCATAACCATCATTCTCAAAAGAGGGTGTTGAATGAAAGGTTAATAATTAGACTTTCTAGACATCACCAACATATACAAATTTTATTAAATTAGTATATACAAAAATATTTACAATACAAAAAAAGGTTTATTACCATTATTGTTGAATAATATATATAGATTGAAAAATATTTATAATTTATATTTCATAAATTCTGTTTTATCTTTTTTTTATCAGGTTCTAGAACATTGGTCTTATCTAAACACTGCATCTTATTAAGCTGGGTGTTTGCCCTATTTTTATAATTCATGTAGAATTTAAAGCACTTGTTATAATTCATATTTGTAACATTATACTTTTTATTATTAAAGATAAATGAACATCTCACAGTCCCCATAATCTTTAGTGTATAGATTTAAATCAAGATTTATATGTGGCTTTCTATTTTTAATTATCCTTAAGATATAATTAAATTATTTTATTTAATTGTTGATTCTCCTTAGACATAAAATAATAATTTCCAGTTCATTTGAAAATTTCAGAAAAAAATCATCTTCGTTTTATTAAATAAGTAACTGAAATGAGTTATAAGACATATTAATAATTTTTATTAGTCATTCATTAGATTAGAGATTATTCACTTAATGAACAATATTTCTGTAATGTAATTTTCACTACACCACTTTCATGCAAGGTAGGGACTGGTTTCTATTCACTTTCAACACCTTATGGCTGGGTGTAATTATAAACCTATGGCCAAAAATATGTGAAAAGATGTATGATTCCCAAGATACACATTTTATGCTGACCCAGCATTTATCAGTTGAAATCATAATCTCTTACACTTGATTGTATCTGAGCCAACTGATGAGTGCTGGTTCAGCATGAAATTTGTCATCTTGGGCATCATCTTTCCACATGTCTTTGGGTCATATGTTTATGATTACACTCAAGTTATTAAAGGTGGATATAACCCAGTCCCTACCTGGCATGAGAGTGGTGTAGTGAAAATTAGTCTACAGAAATATTATTTATTATGAGTTGTAAGACATTTTCTGTCAATTAAGTTTAAGGGGATTTTAAAAAAGGTTTGGGGATACTTTGTTTACTAGAATTATCATTTTATCTATGCAAAAAAAGTACATTGTTAAAAAGTCTAGTTTAAAATTATCATTCAAGTTATTTTAGCAATAGAATGGCAATTATTGAAATAACTGTGAATGTTTTAAAACTGAATTTTTTTTAAGAATCAACAAAAAGTCTGAATGATAAATCTTTTAAGTTTAATTTCCTAGCATTAAATAGGTTTAATTTACACAGTAAAACTTTGATTAAGATTTATAAATTTATTCCAATAGTTATTGACCTGGGTTTTAGGTAGAAAATGTCTTGTGAACATATAAGAAAGATAAAAAAATTATATTAAAACAAAAATCATGAAAACAGTAAAAATAAATTTTAAAAATTAAAAACAATACAGCAATATCATTGGGTATTAAACTAAGTGCAGAAGAATTTATGGTTTTCAAAAATTTTCAAGTTTAGAAATTTTATACTAAAATTTATGTAAAGGTATTATTTTTGACTAAACACTGAAATCTGCATAATTATAATAAATAATTGACTGAGAAAGATTCCCAAGATATCATAAATAATGTTTTTAAGAAATCTTTCATATATGAAAAAAACCATTGGATAATATGTGTGCCATTATTATAAAAAAAAAAAATATGATTTATAAATATAAATAACATCACATGAGAGAAAAAATTGATATGCTGTCCATATTAATAGACTGGAAAGTGTAGCTTTTATGTTAAAAGCAACTAAAAGAGAAATTGATGGATCAATGATTCCAAGAAATTACATACATATTTTCTAAACATATAATAATTAATTCTAAATGTAAACAAAATCATCTAATCTGACTTCTGATTAATTCTAGAATAAAATTGGTTCACATAAATGATAAAAACTATTTTGAATGCAACGTAATAGTGAAGAAAATTAAATCAAAAAATTTTGAAGGAAATGAAAATATAAAAAATTAAAAGAAAGCAAATTGAGAGATTAAATCTTTTAACTGCCAATCTTTTAAATATGTGAAGTATGTAAGAAAAGAAATCATATAGAAAATACTATTATAAAAAAAGAAAACAGGCTGAAAAATAAAGTTGCTTTTTGTAATGTAAGAAATTGTTGTTTTAAATGAGTTAATCATGAGTTATTAGATATTACAATCAATGTGTTATCATATATGCCTGACAATGGCAACTTGGTATCAGTGCAATTAGATTTTAACAGTAAAATATCATAGCAAAAACTTATCAGTGTGATTGCAAAAGGTAAAGGGGTATGTAGAATTTTAAAATCTGATATAACTATGAAAATAACTTTTATATAGCAAAATTTAATAAAAATTTGTCATCAGTTAAAATTTGTAAAATCATAGTAATTGTCAATGAATGTAAGATTGAAGATGGCATATTATTGTTTTATTTAAACAATTATTCTAGTGCTGGTAGTGAAAAAAATGAAGTCCCACTGATTATGTAAATCAAAATGAAATTGTAAATTAATTTTGAAAGTTGATCTTATTTGTAAAGAGACAGTGGAAATGAAAAAAGATTGTTACTAATAATTAATGAAAACAAAAAAATGAAGATCAGGTCATGGAGATTGATTGATCAATAGGAAGTTAAAGATAAACATTTTATCTAATAAATCAATAATATTACAAAAAGGAGATGTGGTTGTCAACAAAAATACTTATTTGATTATAATAAGATGTTTCATTCATTGTTAGTTTTTTATCATTTAAAATGATTTTTAGTTTGGAAGCTTGTGAAATTTGATATTAAAATTATACTTTTTTATAGTGAGATGAAAGATGATGCCTGTGAGAAAGTTCCTAAAGTTTATCATTTTTATAGTCAAGTTTATAAATCAGAATCTTTCAAGTAGAGCAAGAATTTTTCTGAAACCATCAAGATCAATGGACTTAATATGATCATGTCAGATAACGAAATATTTTCAAAAATATATATGGCTCATTTATTATTAAAATTTATGTGTGACAAATTAACAATTAATGCTAATTTGATAAACTAAAAGGTCTAGTAATAAATTTGGAATAAGAATTTGAAATGGAAAAAATTCATTATACTTTATTGGAATAGAAATAAAGTGGGACATAATATTAAGAAAACTTAATTAAATTTCATTCCACTTCTTATTTACATTGCTTAATTATATATACTATAATACACCATATACTCCTTAAATTACACTCTACAATGCAGTTTAACATATGATTTATTTTATTTCCTTTCTTACAGTTTCAATTGTCCAGCAGTCATTATCAGAGCTTTTAGCTCAGTACCCTTTCTCCTATAACTAAAACCCGACAGGTGAAACTGTAAGGAAGGAAATAAAATAAATCATATGTTAAACTGCATTGTAGAGTGTAAGTTAAGGAGTATATGGTGTATTATAGTAAAACTTACTTACAATAAACAAACTGAATCAACACCTTAAAAATTCAACTGTAATTTTGCATATTCAGAACCATTGAAACCAAGTACTAGATAATTTACTGTAACTTTCTATCAGGCACCTGTTATTCAATAGACAACAGATTCATTAACAACTTGTATAAGAATATTTTAATTAATTAAAAAGTTATAGTAATGCCTTACTCAAGAAAATATTGGTCCATGGAATTAACTTTTGTTTAAATAATTTTGGGGAAACTGTAAGTAAAGCCTTTCTGGGGAGACTATGCTGGAGATAATGAAATAAATAAAAACATTGGGATTCATTATTACATTAATTTCTGGTCTAACTTCATTGCTCTTTCAATAACTGACACTGATTATATTGTTGCAAATTCCTCCTATAAAAGAAACTTTTAAGTTCTTATGAATGCAAAAATGAATAAAATATTAAATGTTGATTGATAATCAGTCATTGAACAGAATGCAGTTAATCAAAAATGAAATTGTGAGGGAAGACAGTACTTACTTTATTCTCGAAAAAATGTAGTCACTGATTAAGCTTTATTCTAAACTTAATCGATTAGGAGGTATATTTATAAAGATATTGAATAAAGGGAAATTTGAATTCTTTAAGTCATCTGCATGATTTCTTTGGTTTATTGTAATAAAAATTAAATGATTAGTTTCAAAGCTTTATCAAGATAAAACAACAAAATTCTGATTTAATTATGGTTTTCGTGTATGCAGAAAAGCAGAAGTGGCAATCCAAAAAGTGAAAAATAAATTAATATAATCCTATTTGCAATATGTAAAATCTTGCAAGCTGATGTAAACAATTAATTCCAATTATTAAAGTTTATTCATCTGTTATATATTTTATTTTCCAACTAAACCAAATTTTAGTTTGTTTGTTTTTTCTTAGCATACACAATTTTTTTGATACAAATTTGTCATTTTATGACTTGCTTTCAATGAAAGAAAAATTGATTTACTCATGATGAAAAAATAGAAAATCAAAAAAGTCAATGCAAAACTAATAATTCTCTGAAATATCACAGCCATGCACTTTAAAAAATGTTGATTTAACCCATTAATTGCCCCCCCCCTCTTCTGTGCTCAAGTGATGTATTACATGGTTTTAAAGTAATAATTTTACCTTTTTATTGTTTTTATGCATTTTTTTATTAATTCTGTTTTTCTCTAATATTTCAACTAGCTAGCAATTTTCTTCAGGGCTTAATTTTATTTGCTTTAATTATCAGAAATAAAAAATATAATGGATAATTTAGGCAAATAAAATTAAACCTTAAAGAAGATTTCTAGTTATTCAAAACATTGGAATGAAAAATGTTAATTAAAAAAAAAGACTAAAACAAAAAGTGTATACTTGTCATTTTGATAATATTTAGAGAAACATAACTAGGTAGTAAGATACTACTTTAATAAACTGAATATGTATAAGATTATAGGACTGATAAGCTATCATTGTGCTCTTAAGGCTTTTAATAATCTATTTATATTTACATGGAAAAGTTGCGATTAATTTCATAAATAATCATAACAGTAATCAAATTAAATGAATGTCTATAAGGATAATAATATGTTTATGTTTTTAGTAGTTCCTTTAAAATAAATACATTGTTTACATTTGATGATGACTAAAATAAACTATATTTATTAAACAAATAATGAAACAGGCTTATGTAAATTTGGACTTAAACAATTCCTTGCATAGTGTAAGAGACAAAAAATTTATAAAAAATATAATGTAAACTCAACTTTTATTTGCTTTATATTGTAGGAACAAATATGATATATTACAGTGCCTATTTACATTTATTAAAAAAAGTATTTTTAAATATTCTACATTATGGCTAATGGTATACATGCCATGGATGGAAATCTGACTTATGTAAAAATTTGACTTAAAATGAAGTTGCAGAATACTTCACATATGTAAATAGAGAACTGCCTTTTTTCCCAATTTAATTATATTAACAAAAGGAGAGCTGCTTAACATAGCTTTATATGTTTGTGTCATTCACTGATAATATGACATGTGATCTTACAAATTTGATATATGCTAATCAAATATAGAAACACATATCAAACTTTCACAATCATTTTGTTATTTGAGACAAATGATAATCACATCACTTAATTTTTGTTTCTAATATTTTACTTGATAGATAAGATTAGATAATTTGCATTTGTTGGCAAAAGAAATTTTAATGTAAATTCTGCTGATAGGGATGAAGAAGATAATTATTTCTCTTGCCACCAAATTTTAGAGAGATATCCATATATTTTCTCAGGATTATATGTCTAAATTAATTTGTTATAAAATATATTCTAATAATCATATCCATCTTTCTAATTACTGATTAAATAAGATAATATAATAAGTACTATCAATTAGTAAAAAAGATATGATTTCTTTATTTTCATTTTTGATTATTTAAATAAATGAATCAAGTAGTGGTTTGCTACCTGATAGTAAATAAGAAGTTTGTATTATCATATCACCCTATTGAGCAGTAATTAGAAAGAAGGATATGATTATCATATATTCTTTAACAAATTAATATAAACCTTTAATAAACAATAAAAACAAAAAAAAACCTTTTGCAATTATTTCTTAAAAACAAAATAAAAAACTATTTGATAATTAATTCGTTATAACTTATTATTAAATATTAATATTTTTATTATTTGCAGATTTGCACTATTTAAATTTATATTTTAAAAAAAAAAATGTTTTCTTTTAATTTAAATATTTAAAAATGTAATATATATATAGTAAATTAAATTACTAAAAAGTAATGCTAAAAGTTGTATTCTTGTTAATTAAGAGACATCAAATTATGATAAATCGATAAATAATGAATGAAGAAGATAAGATAACCAAAGACTACAAATGATGATGGTTCTGCAGAAATACACTTTGATAGTTATTTGCTTTTTTCTGAAATCTTTGTTTGAAATGAATCTTTATTGTTTATTATAGTGGGAGATAAACAGTCATTGATCAATGCTTTTTCAATCACGTAAATTACACATATATTGTAAAAATATAGAATAGGCTTAAACTCTCAGATCCAAGGCTCCTCACTGTCGAGGGCCACAAGCCAGAAACTAGGCTGGGGATATTGGATGAGTAGGCGCTAGATGGGGATTTTATGCACAAGCATTCTGGCATCCATTGATTAATACTCTGGCTTGAAGTGAGTGGCAATATGGATTGAAAATGTTATAATGTTTTCAATTTAAGACTCATAGTTTTGTAGTTAAGTAGAGATAAAAGGTGGCTGCTGGAGGGTTGCATTAGATCCTAAGATCTAGGTGCAGTGCTCTCAAATCCAAGGCTCCTCACTGACAAAGCCACAAGCCAGAAACTAGTCTGGGGTATTTGATGAGTAGGCACTAGATCATGTGATGTTTATTGGCTTAAAACCAATCTTTCCTAATAGGATAGTGGTGGCTATGGTTATTAAAGAACCAAAGACATCAAAATGTATAGGTACTGAACTGAGTTCAGATCATGACTTTATAAGCTGATGAGCTTGGATTGAAAATATTACAGTGTTTTCAATTTAAGACTGATAGTTTTGTAATTAAGTAGAGATGAAAGGTAGATGCTGGTCAGTTGCATTAGATCTTAAGATCTAGTTGCAATGCTCTCAGATCCAAGGCTCCTCACTGATGAAGGCCATAAGCCAGAAACTAGTCTGGGAATATTGGATGAGTATGGGGATTTTATGCACAAGCCTTCTGGCATCCACTGATTACTCTGGCTTGCACTGAGTGCAATACGTATAGACAGTTTTGCCTGTTTTAATAAGTTATAGGCAAGCATAAGAAATGGTGATTGTGTGGTGTTTAGTAGAGGTAAAAGGTGGTTGATCTAGATGCAATGCTCTCAGATCCAAGGCTTTTCACTGATGGAGGCCACAAGCCAGAAACTAGTCTGCGAATATTGGATGAGTAGGCACTAGATGGGGATTTTATGCACAAGTCTTCTGGCATCCATTGATTACTTTGGCTTGCACTGAGTGGCAACATGTATAGAAAGTTTTGCCTGCTTTAATAAGATTAAAACCAATCTTGCCTAATAGGATAGTGGTGGCTATGGATATTAACCAAAGTCCCAAAAATGTATAGGTACTGAACTGAGTTCAGACCTATATGACTATATAAGCCGATGAGCTTGAATTGGAAAATATTATAGTGTTTTCTTTAGTGTTTTCAATTTAAGACTCATAGTTTTGTAGTTAAGTAGAGATAAAAGGTGGCTACTGGTAAGTTGCATTAGATCCTAAGATCTAGGTGCAGTGCTCTCAGATCCAAGGCTCCTCATTGATGAAAGTCACAAGTCAGAAACTAGTTGGGGGATATTGGATGAGTAGGCACTAGATGGGATTTTATGCACTGACCTTCTGGCATCTATTGATTATTCTAGCTTGCCCTGAGTGGCATTATGTATAGAGGGTTTTGCCTGTTTTAATATCAGATTAGAAATAGTGAACAAAGTAACCTAGTCATAATAATAAGCCTTACAATCTATTTACAGATAAATAAGATCATTGAGCCCATAAAGATTAATTAATTATTACTTGCTTTACCTAACTCAAACAAAGTTTAGTAGGATTTCCATTATCACTGTGGTAAAATGAGTGCCACAAACCTTTGTAATAACTAGTGAGGGAAAAATTCATTCGATTTAAAGATCTGCTATGTATGGAATTAAGAACTGGATAAACAACCCAGAAAAGTCCAGCATAGAAACTAATTCTAGCACAGAAGTCAAAAGAACTATTCAAAATCTAGATCACTGGAAAGAAACTGATGCCAGCAGTAGCAACTCAGATACAGCTATAGATTTAATCACAATACCCCTAACACAAAAAATACTCAGAAACTCATTGTCTCTAAGATGGTCACAAAAGAGTGGATCTTATTCAGGAGAAGATGTGCTAACTGTATGTAACAAAAAAAAAACAGTTTGACAAGAAAAATCTTTAAAGAATCTAATATTTAGATTTTAAAAAATACAGCACATAAAATAAACCAGTCATAATTAAATAACTCATAATCCATTTTTACACAGAGATCTCTGATCTCCTTGGTTTTTAGAAAGTCATCTTTCAAAAAATCTTGACCATGCTATGAATAATCAATGATTATATTTAGATTGTGAAATATTATGGCATTAAATACTGTAAATTTGGATTAGTGTGAAATCATAAAGTCTTTGATTTTATTCAAACTATGAAATACCATAATAATTGAAACAGGGAATGTAAGGTGAAAACCTAGAAACCAAGCATCCACCTTTCAGCTGAGTTGGATCTTCTGTTATTAATTTTCATCTCTGATTAAACTCAGTTGTGAAAAATAATAAACTTATAACATGATCATTTTCTGGTCTTAGATAAATGAATGAACTTAAAATTGTTGTCTTGTAAATTATTATTGATTAATAAAACATGAGTAAACATGTTTAAAGTCTTTGTAACTGTTACCAGGCACAAATCTATCATTTTAACCACATGGCATACAGTTCTATACTGTGTTCACTAATCTATGATTATAACTAATTAAATAATGTTTTCTTTTATATGTTAATTCTTCTTATAACATATTTCACAAAATGCTATTGGTTTGAGCTTGTATATATTTACATTTCTTCCTAGTGATTTTGAAGTGTTTGTGATAATCAATGTCGTGCAGAAATTCAATAACAGCAAGTTGCTTGACCATTTCTTATGTTGTCACAATCTGTTAACACAGTAACAATTTTCTCCATACAGTATTATCACTTAATGCAAGCCAGTGCAATTAATGAATAATATAAGGTGAATCCATAAGGTCTCTAACTAGTGCCTATTTATCCCAATATCCCTAGACTAGTTTTATCTTATGGCTTTCATCAATAACAAACCTTGGATCTGTGAGCACTGCATCTCAAATCTATGAATTGTTCTGTTCATCTTCTAGTTCATTATGGTCTATGTGAAAAAAATTAATAACCAGAATCTAATTGTGATGGTTCTAGTTATCCCATATGAAACTATTTAATTATATAATCATCTTACAGGAGGAACAATTTTCTATTGCAGTTCAGTATTCTAGATTTTCATATAGAATACTTGGAACCTTATGAATCAACTGAACAATTAATCATTAGTAATTGTCTTATAATTAATGTCACTATAGCAAGAGAGTTATTGCTAAAGTTCTACTTGATAAATAAGACTAGGAAGAATGTCACAGATGTATGGTTATGTAGATTGTGTGTTAATGTGATAAAAGAGGTGGAAAAAATGTTTTCTAAATGTAGATAGTTTAAAGAGAAAGTCAGGAGAAATGGAGCAAAATGTAGTTGAGGAAGATATAATAGAGTATGTTTTTAGTGGAATGACAAGTGATATGGATGACTACATAAGTGGTGCAATGGAGATGCTTAGCTGAAGAATAAGTAAGATAGAAGAAGAGGTAACGGATATAGAAGCAAAATTGTTAGAGATGAAGTGTGACTGCATTAAGGAATTAAGAAATAGAAATGATAAGGAAGAACTAAATAAGGAAGCCCAGAAGGTTGAAGAGAATGTCATGGTTGAAGTAGGGAAAATAAACTATGAGACAGTATTGATAGAGACTCACTACTTAGAGGATGTGGAGGTGTAATTGTAAGGGAAGGTATGTAAGAATACATTTGCCTGGAGCTAGAATTAGGGATGTTACAGATAGGTAAAGAAATAAGGGAGTAGAGATCATATTTGTCAGAGCCATCGGAGAGATTAATGGGTGAATACATAGAATTGATTAATAATTTGAGTAAGATTAGAGGAAAAGTAGGAATAGATTCAACAATAGGTATATCTTCTATAAACTATCTAACATCACATGATCACTATTTTGTGTACATATTCTATAAATGAGAGATTGAAACAATTATGTGAAAGAAATAATGTTGTTTGTGGAAGTGTGGGATTTTTTTATTAGTAAGAGGGAGTTATATAGTAATGAAGGGAGTTATATATTAATGATGGATGGCACTTAGCAAAACAAGGAAGTGAAGTATTAGAGAGTTTGATTTATAAAAGTATTATAGTTTGGGAAACTTATAAAGAGGGGTATGGTTTTAACCGATACCTTTACAATAAAACCAAAACAAAGTATGAAGGTAATTCGATTTTTGCCGAACACGAGAGAAACTCTGGACATGCTTTTCTACCTACCACAGCCAGTGTCATTTGCTCTGAAACAAACGACACCAAACATAAAGTTAGGGAAGCTTACTTCATTGCGGCTGACCCATCGGCAATCAACAAAAGAGCGGCCTGCTATTCCCTATCTCGTAAATGGTTCACGTAACATCTGCACATAAGTTTGCATAAAATTTGCATAGTTTTACAGTTATTAACTGAATAACTCGCCATGAATATGGGACTGTAGACTGTCCTGAAAGTGCTTGGCAGTAAAAATTTTGACAATTTATTAATAGCTTCATTACCTGTGCGCAGAGCACATATATATATTAATTATATATTATCAAAAAGAAGAATGGATGAGATGTAAGAAATAAACAAAGGGTAGCAGATTTAGATATAAAATGTAGATGTGGAGAGGGAATGGCTCTGTAAAAATTAATGGTAAGGAAGTTACTTACAAATGTAATAGTGAAGAAAGAGTAAAAAGAATTTATAAAAGGGTAGTGAGAAAAAAAGAAATTGTTAAAATTGGACATTTAAATATGCAAGGTGATAGGAGACGAGAAAAGTATGTGGAATTAAACAAAGCAGTGAAAAATCAAGAGTTTGAGATATTAACATATCTAAGAGAAGATGAACCTATATTGGAAGACTTGGTATGGTTTGAGATATTAATAGTAGTGGAAACATATCTAAGAGAAGATGAACCTATACTGGAAGACTTGGTATGGCAGGATATAAGTAGAAAGGGAAAAGGGGTGGTGATATAGCAGTTATGTCAAAAAAATATTTAAATACTATTAAGTGTCAAGAACATTTGTGGTTTTGAGATAAGTTTAGGAAGACAAGAATGGATGATGGTTATAGTGTATATAGCCACTGGAGATAATCAAACTACAATGGAGTGGAACAGTAGCATATATGAATACCTGGTTATGGATATACAGGTTTCAGGAAAAGGGGGAAGAAAATAGTGGCTATAGGGGACATGAATGGGCATATTGAAGAAATTGATGACATGGATAACAAGACTGGACAACTTTTGAATAATTTTTGTCAGAGAGTGAGTTTGAGAATAGGAAATTTATCAAATATTTATGAGGGACAATACACATGGTTTAGAAGTAATGTATCTCACACAATAGATTATGTATTAGTAGAGAAAGTGGGAATGAATAAAGTATGGAAAATTAAAGTGTTGGATAATGAAGAGAGAGTGTGTAATAATGGTCAGAATTTCTTTATAAAAGTAGTAATGTGATGGAAAATAGTAATAAAAGTAAAAAGAATAGTAAAAGATGTCCAGAGTGATAAGAATAAGTTAGAAGAATATCAAATAAAAGTTGAAGAAATCATTGAATAGTTTGTTGGGGTGAATATAGGGACTCATGTGGTGAAGTAGAAAAAGTGGTAAATAGGGGTTTAAATGAGAATATTCAGAAGAATAAAAGTAATAGAAAAGTGAGAGTTAATAAAAGTGTAAAAGAGAGGGAAAAAGCATGCAGAGAATAAAAATGTGAAAAAGAATGTTAATATTAAATGGAAAAACTATTTATTAAAAAAGAAGTTGGCTAAAATATATAATTATATAGAGAGAATGAAATTAAATAGTAAATTATTGAGGATATTAATAAAAATAGAAGAAATGAGAGTAAAAAATATTGTAAATATACTAAAAGAAAGAATGTAGATGAGAGAGAAATAGTATTACTAGATGACGAGGAAATACAGTGTCGCTGTATGAGAAGAATTAGAGACAATCTTAAATAAATATGTAATGGATATAGAAAAGATGTTAGATGTGAAGGACAGAGTGATAATAAACATGAACACATATAGTAATCGAAATCAACGAATGCAGGAAGGTTTGTGCATAAAATCCCTATCTAGTGCCTACCCATCCAATTTCCCCAGACTAGTTTCTAGCTTGTGATTTTCATCAGTTAGGAGCCTTGCATCTGAGAGCACTGCATCTAGATTTTAGGATCTAATGCAACTCTCCATAAGCTACTTTTTATCTTAATATCTAACTATAAAGCTCCAAGTCCAAAATGAAAATACAATAATGGTTTCAATGCAAGCTCATTAACTTGTATAGATCTGAACTCAGTTCAGCATCCACACTTTTTGTTGTTTTTGGTTTTTCAATAACCACATTCACCTTAATCCTATTGGGAAGGGTTGATATTAAACCAGCAAAGATCACATGATCATCATTCTTTATGCTAAATGCAATCCAGAGTAATCAATGGATGCATGATTATGATGATTGTAGTTATTAAAAAACCAAAGACCCCAAAAAGTAATGCTGAACTGAGTTCAGATCTATACAAGTATACAAGCTAATGAGCTTGGATTGAAAACATTATTGTCTTTTCATTTGGATTCAAAGCTTTATAGCTAGTTAATAAAGTGAAAGGTGACTTCTGGAGGGTTGCATTAGATTTTAAACCTAGGTGCATTGCTCTCAGATTTAAGGCTCCTAACTGGTGAAACCATGAGCTAGAAACTAGTTTGGGGACATGAGATGAATAAGCACTAAATAGGGATTTTATGCACAATTGTTCCTGCATCCATTGATTACTCTGGCTTGCACAGAGTGCACTACTATATGGAGAGTTTTACCTCTGTGTACAATAAATATTATTAGAATTTTATATTTAGACTCTGTATGAGTATTATTTTATATATATATGCGTTATTCATATATATATATATATATATATATATATATATGCGTTATTCACTTCTTATCTGTGCATTTCATCAAGATTTCATGAATCTCAGAGCTGTAATTCGGAGCTAACAGGACATTTACAAAGGATGTAAGTTCAAACCTAGGTTGCTAATAGTGCTATTCTAGGTCTCTAAACCTGCTAGAACTAATAAATATTTTAGCCTCCTTAGGTATCATGGGTTACTCCATATGATGAGCTAGAAATATTACTGTAGTGGAGTTAACATTGTCAGTGATAGGCTTTAAGCTGATAATGTCCCTCAGTATGCTTATCATAAATTTATGGTTGGGCCAGTAAGCTATTATCTTAAAGTCAGTTATATTTGTGCCCAAGTGTGATCTAGTCATAGTGTACTAATAGAGGTTGTGTTACAATATATAAAACATCAATTTTCCTTTTGCTTTCATATGTAGTTCTTTTGCATGCATATCACATACACATGCATAATGAAATTATTTGTTTCTTATTTTTATATCATAAAGCTGAATGCATTTTCAATGATGAGAGCCATAATCATACTCCTGTGTTATCTATTATTGCTGCAATATTTGTACTTTAATTTAATTTTGTGTGTTATATAAATAACTGTGTAAATTAAGTCATTTAAGTATTTCGTATAGAGCTTGATGACTGGGAAAAGATGAAAGAAGCATAATTTATTGACAACCATGAAGATGTGATAAATAGAAGTAAAAACAGCATCCCATTATCACATAAATGGAATATTTAAATAATTTATACAGCATGTATTTACATATGCATAATTAGATTGAAGTATATAGATAAAATGAGAACTATGATTATGGTGTGTCACCAAAAATGATATAAAGTTAAGAAAGAAACCACTTTGTTATGCATATGTATATACATATACAAAAGAATTATTTATATATATATATAAGAATTTCAAGCATAAAAAATACCAAATTGGATTTCACAGTGAATATTATATTAACATCACATGATCACTATCTCTTATACTAGCTCATAATTGTTATTAAACAAGGCAAAACTTTCCATACAGTAGTGCCACCCTGTGCCAACCAGAGTAATCTATGATGCCAGAAAGCTTGTGCATAAAATCCCTATCTAGTGCCTACCATCCAATATTCCCAGACTAGTTTCTGGCTTGTTGCCTTCGTCAGTGAGGAACTTTGGATCTGAGAGCACTGCACCTAGATCTTAGGATTTAATGCAACCCTCCATCAGCCACCTTTTAACTCTACTTAACTCCAAAACTATGAGAGTGAAATTGAAAACAATAATATTTTCAATCTAAGCTCAATAGCTTATATGGTCTGAACTCAGTTACATTTTGGTGTCTTTGGCTCTTTAACAACCATGGCCCCCACACTCCATTGATTACTCTGGTTCGCACAGAGTGGTACTACTGTATGGAGAGTTTTGCCTTGTTTAATAACAATTATGTGCTAGTATAAGAGATAATGATCATGTGATGTTTAGTGGTTTAACACCAATTCTGCATAATAGGATAGTGGTGGCTATGGTTGTTAAAGAGACAAAGACATTAAAATGTATGGGTGCTGAACTGAGTTTAGACCCATATGACTATATAAGCTATTGAGCTTAGATTGAAAATGTTATAATGTTTTCAATTTAAGACTCATAGTTTTGTAGTTAAGTAGAGATAAAAGATGGCTGCTGGAGGGTTGCATTAGATCCTAAGATCTATCTAGGTGCAATGCTCTCAGATCCAAGGCTCATCACTAACGAAGGCCACAAGCCAGAAACTAGTCTGGGGATATTGGATGAGTAGGCACTAATAGGAATTTTATGCACAAGCCTTCTGGCATCCATTGATTACTCTGGTTGGCACAGGGTGGCACTACTGTATGGAGAGTTTTGCTTTGTTTAATAGTATATTAAGCAATCTTCTTTACTTTTTGATCATATTATAAACGCAGGTGCAAAAATTGATGACTACCTTTAATGATATATCCATCCCTATTGATTTTTTAAAGTTAAATAGATATTTTAGAAAATTTATTAAAATGAAGCATCATAATATCTGATTATATAATAAAATCAACATTAGATTTAAGAATGATTGGTGGATTAAAACTGCTAAGAATATATGCTGGTCATAAAAATCTTTTTGATGCGAATACTGCATGGAACTAAAAAACAATATAATTCTACCAATAGGGGCTACTAGTTATATAATAATGAGTAATATTTTGAACATGAAGTATTTTGATCATATTATGAATAATAATCTAAAAAGTCAGATAAAACTGCTTTGTAATATGTCTATTTTATAAAATCATTTTGTTGTTTGTTTTAAGAGATGTTCAGCATCATGAAGTTAATGTAGCTCTTTGTGATCCTAAAAATGCAAAGTTTGCAGTTTCTGATAGGAAATTTTTAAAAAAATTCGAATATATTAAATATCTATTTGCTTCCCATTCAATCTTAAAATGTGTCTATTGCTTCTATTTAAAAAAAAAATAAAGTGTATCATGGAATATCAATGGTATTCATTATAACAAAAGTATTGTCAATGAATTTAATTAATATTCTTTGTATACTTTAGATAATCAATAGTACTTTACTTATAGATTTTGTTATCTGATAAATGTAAGCCTAATGATGTGAGAGTGTTAATTATACAAAGCTTTTATTGATTAGTCAAGATATTTAACATGATTAATTGATAAAGTTTTTAGACTATTTGGAAATAACTGATTGTTCACAGAAATTTATTTCTGCTGTACAAGGTTGGCATATGGTGGTATGTGATAAAGCTTTATTACTGGTAGTGAAAATGCCTGAAGCACTGATATTATAAAGAGATATGTGTATCTACACTTTCAATATTGTTTTGCATTTTTAAGTTAGTAGATTTTGGTGTGGAATATAGGGATTTTCATCAACATTTGATACAAGTTAGATACATTTTTTAATTTAAACTGATTGAAAATAAGAGCATCTTTCCTTTTATGTTTACAATTTATTCCTAATTGTGCTATTCTTATCATGTCAAAAAGAAGTTACAATTTTAAAAACTTGTTCAACAATCATTGTTTGAATGGTTATCAGCTTGAGAATATCAATCAGTTTAAATATCATAGTAACTTTTTAAATAAAAAGTAGACTTGGATATTAGGTTAAATAATGATCTCATATGCTGCTGCATTTTATAGGTCAAAAGATAGATCATTTTGTCACAGTGATATAATTACTTCAAGAAAATAGGGTCTCCCGTTTACTCTGTTACTGGCTCCCATTTTAGTTACCTAAATTATATTTTAGAGAATTTTTTTTCTCTAAAACGTTTCCAATTGACCAGAATAACCTTTTAGGTTCCTTTGTACCCAAGAATTATGGCACCATCAGACAACAAGTAAGCGTGATTAAAATTTTTCTTTGGAGCGCGTTTAAAAATAACTGACAGCCATGTAAATTCCTAGAGACTTCTATTGAAAAACTTAATTTTCAGAGAATATTTTTATTCAATGCAGCTTTGCTGACTGGGTGAGAGTGTCTAATTGTTGGGAGGACCTCAACAGTCTGAATCCTAGTTTTTATATGGGGCAGAGCTGGGAAAAAGGTGCTCTGGGGATCATTACCAGAATTGGATAGCTCATTTATTTGTTAGCAATAGTAGCGTTATTCATTTAGACTTTAATGCTTGCTTTTTAAACCTGAGATTTTTAAAGAAAAAATTTTTCCACAATAGTAAATTGTTTCTCATTGTACCTGATCATTTATTTCAAGTGTTGCTTTATCTTTTATTCATGCATTTGATGCTGGATCACTGCCTATGTCTTTTAAAACGTTTTTACCAGATTTGGAGGCTCATTCATTTGTTAAAAATGACACCGTTATTCAATGCAGTTTTGTGCTTGCATTTTAGATCAGAGATTTGACTTGTGAAAAAGATTTTTTTCTACTATAGTGAATTGTTTTAGACTGTATCTGAACATTTGATTCCAAGTATTGCTAAATTATTCAACCTTACATTCTATATTAAATGTTTTTTTTCTATCTTGAATGCTGAACTGTACAAATCGATAATTTTAGCATTTGGCTATATCGATTAGTGTTTCTGGTTTTCATAGGTTATCAGGGTGCTGAAACATGATGGACACTATTCAATATACGATTTTAATGGATACATTACTCTATGTACATCTTTGATTGCTCTATAGATCTAGAATTATATTGTGGTATAACACACAATGCAAGCATCTGGTTACTACATATACATTAAAGTTCTTGATTTTGGAAAGTAATGATTAATTTTTTGTGCAAGGCATTGGAAATCCTGGAGATTTGCACTGTGATTTTAAATTTAGCAATTATTATGACATTGGATTGTTAACAGTTGTACCTCATCATATGGATTGTGCTTCTAATTTTATCAATTGATTTTTACCAATAGTTAAGGACCTCATGGATTAAGGCTTCTAGTTTTTTATAAGTTGTCTGGAAGCTGAAACGTGATGGACAAAACTAAAGTTTCCAAAGAATTCAACTGTGATTTGAACATTGGATTGGGGCTACTGTGTCACTCTTCTTTGCGGTCTTGAGGACTGAGTCTGTTGCTTGGAGAGCTCCCAGGGCTTGCTTCCTGGTCTTGGAGGGGGCTGGGATGTGGGTGTATTGTGTTCTAGTATGGGCTTCGGATGAGAGAGTCTGGAACTTTGGAAGATTCCTGGGGCCTGAACTCTGGTTCTTACTGGGGGGCTGGGATGTGAAGTGCTATGGGGATTAGTATGGGTTTCATCTTTCTTATCTTTGGGGCAGTGGAATGATGTGATGCATTGTGTTTTTAGTCTCTTTGTTCTCTATGATTCATAGGTTGGTTATAAGACTATGTGATAATCTGTAGATGGCATATGATATAAACATGTGAGATTTACATTTTTGATTAGTGCTGCAGCATTGCTTGTCTTGGCTGTGAAGATGAGAGAATCTCATGCTTGGGTGACTCAGGCCAGAGTTCTACTATGGTTTAAACTTCAAATTGGGGCTGCTGTATCACTCATCTCTGCCATCTGGATGGCAGGTTCTGGTACTTAGAAGGTCTCACAAGCCTGGTTTTTGGAGGGGATCTGGATGCTGTGGGGATTAGTAAGAGCATTGGATGAGAGAGTCCGAGCTGTGGAAATACCCCAAGGCCTGGTTCCTAGTCCTTAGGAGGGGGCTGGGACATGGGTGCTGCCGGGATTAGTATGGGTTTTCACTTTCTCATCTGGATGGTGGGGATGATGTGATTCTTGGTAGTTGTGATCTACCTAGTTGCCATTAAGGCCAGAGGTTACTTAATAAACTATGAGCGAAGCTATGAATGGCAAGATATATGCATATACAATTCAAGGTTTTTCTGTTCACTCAGTAAATCAAGTTCTGCATTGTTAAACATAGTTTGAATCTTGTATAACCCTACATATAACATGTAAATTCAAAGATTAATAAATCATATTTTGAGAAAAAAAAAAGAAAATTAATTGGCATGGTCATAATACTGATTATATGTTCTCCAAGGTTTGGTATGAAATAATACCGAATTTATTATGATAAGAGAATATTTTTGTTTAGACTAGCATATGAAACAAATGTCTAACATATTTATTTTTTAAAAAAAAGCATTTTATAGTTTTTCGAGAAGAGGAAGATCCCATTGTGTATAATCAAGATTAACTCAATAGATATCCAAAAAAAAATGCAATAATGATTACCTTTATTGGGAAGATATGAATGGAGATAAGATGTAATTGATAAACTATAATCAAAGAAAATATTAAGGTCTTTCAAAAAAAAATGTTGCTGCAGAGAAATTTAAAAACTAACAATATGTCAAAAATTACATTAAAGAACCAGAATATATGTGGACATATTTGTGTTTCATGAATTGGTTTGTATAATCATCACAAAATCCAACTTTTACCCCTTATCTTTTTTAGTAAGTTTTTTGAGTTATTATGCCACATTCAGTTTGATAGAAAAATTTATTTTATAGAAAGAAACGATAATAATAATAGTTGCTCAAATAAATGGAAACAAATCAATTTTTGTTTTAGTTAAGCCATTAATTATTAATCTTTTACTAACTCCAAAAATATATTTTATTTTAACCCTAATTTATAGTTCCAATTTGATTTTAAAGATGTGTGTGTGGGTAGCTCACCATTCATAATATTGTCATTATTAAAATTAATTATTTTAAAAATAAATTAGAAAATATCTTTTATTATAATTTGTTGTTTTTACATTATTAAAAATAGCGTTTTTGTAAACAATAATCAAATTCATGTTTGATTACAATCAAATGTTTATTTTTTATTGTCTTGCGTCGTTTGATGCAGTAGTAAACGGCGGACTTGATCAAAGTCCCTGGACGTGGTTAACCGCTGTCTTTTCTAGTGCTTGAATTTCTTATGAACTTACGAGCTTTCGATTCTTTATTTATTAAAATATAAATTAGTTTATTAATAAATAATAAATGCAGAAAAAAAATTGAAGATTACGGACGTCGAAAAGATTTACAAGTGCTGGATGTTGATATAAAAATATTAATTTTACTGATAACTGAATGCAAAAATGATATATGATATTGAAATGACAACTTCTAAAAATGTTAGGATAAATAAAATTGTCTCAAATACACTCTTTTAATCTTAAAGACTTTTCTGAGATATTTTTATCGAAATGCTCTATCTTGAAATATTGTTCTATTATGAAAGAAATAAACCTGCTTGTTCTTTCATGAATACAGTTTCAAAACAAATCTTTCTATTCATTATACGAATTTCCTGAAACTCCGTTTTCCTGTTATATTACCTTAATCAAGAATTGAGAATCAAAACGATAAAAAAAAAACTAATTTAGAACTGTCTCATTATTTATAGTTAGTTTTCTACATTCGAGAGGTAACCTTTTCCTTGTTTATTTTTTTTTCTTGTGTGTATAATTTTATTTTTATTTACATGTCCATAATAGTGAAAAATATATCTATTCTCGTATTTAATAAATTATAACAATGTTTACTTTTTAAATATTTATACTTGTCATTCTCTCTGCAATTCAGTTTACATTGAGGGTTAAAATAAAATAAACAGACGTGTGCGAATATAAGGCTATCGGATAATAATCTTATCTGTGATAAATATTAAAAAAGAATTAAATGATTAATAAATCTTTTCAAAAATGTGTTTTCTAATTACGCGTTTATAAAAATATTGCTGAAATGAAAGCACATATATGCATTTATAAAACTTATGCTTGGAATTTTAAAACGAGCATATATTCTTTATATAAAAATGAATGTTATACTATTTTAATATTACGAATATATATTGTTTGATCCATATATACGGGCTGGCTGTGTACTACTGCTCTGCTTATTTCTCATATAAAGGCATCCTATGATTACAAATGTGATGAAAATAAATGTAGTATTGATGTATGTAATCTATAATAATAATAAGAAGAATATCTTAATGGATGTAGAGATATATAAATTCCTGTAGAAAAAGAGCATCTCTCAAATTAAATATATGTTGCTATATAAGAAAATGTTATTAGTTGTTATAAGCACTTATAAAATATGTTTGCCCCTACTTTAATGCTTTTGGGGATGTTTTTCTTGAAGAACCAATATACATTACATGTGGTGAAGAAATGCTTTCCTGCCATATTGCCATGCAATAAAATTTAAAGCAGTATTTTCTTGATATATTGCAGAACCATCTGATACTTAAAAAAATTGTTGAACATAGTTGCCCATGATGATGTGAACAATATAAATACTGTATATGCAAATGAGAAAAATAATAGAAATACATTTTATATTATGACTTACATTTACCTAGCAAATATAGTTTATTCGCATTGCACATAATAAAGAAAATGAATGGAAATTATTTGAATTTATATGGTGGCACAAATAAAAATCATATATCATTTGATTTTGATCAAGAAAATAATTATAGACTTGAAGATGATTAATAAAATGTAAATCATATAAGAGGACTTGGAAATAATACGTTCATAAAGATAATTTTTATATACATTTTAGTTTATTATTTGTTATTATCATAAATTATTTTGTTTTTACCTTCATGTTTAAAAAAAAGTTTGTTATTTATCAATTGTGACTCTGAGTTTTTATTTCATCTCAGCCTGAATCAGTTTGACAAAATATATATAAAAGAAAGGTTAAGGAAGAGTGTGCATACATAATTATTTTTCATGTGTATTACATGTACTTCCAAATCACTCTAATACGGAAAAGCAATTGTAACTGTAACTGCAAGTTTGCTGCAGACTTTGTTGTCTTTATCAAATATTTTTGTAATTCAATAAAATATTGAGTCCAGGATGGCCAAAATTAAATAAACTGATCATCGCTTCAATCATAAACTTCAGTTATGCTTATAATGGAAAATACTATCAAGGTATTTGCAAAAAAATTGTTTTCAATTATCAGAATAAGTTCACTAGTTTTTGCTTTGTATTTATATTATGTAAATCAAAATAAATAGCAGTAACATTTTCTGATTTAACATTTAGCAATTCATTAGTCTTAATTTCTTTTTTTTTTTTATAGTTGATTTATATTAAAGGAATTAAACTGCAACTATATCATTAGCATCTGACATTCATTAAATAACTTTCTTGGGAATTATGAATATCTTTAAAATCTATTGCATCAAAAGACAAGTTATTACTGGTGACCATCTTTTTTTAATTTGTTGACTTCATTAATAATGTTTTTCAAAGAAATATTGTAAATGTTTCATAATTTATAAGTTACTATTTTAGTTTGAAATTCCTATCTATAGTGGAGGGTCTATACTAAAATGAAATAATACCAAATGAAATATCTTACTAAATCTTCACAATATCAATTCTGACTAGTGTTAGGTCTCATGATTGTGAACCTCTTTGTTTTAAAAGATTCAGGCTTGAACATATAGTCTCATCGTATAATGCTGGCATTTATATTAAATTTTCCTTCTAGAAGAGTGAAGGAGAAATCATTATTCGTCAGACTAACTTTTCAATGATGAGCATTTGAATTTTTTTTCTATTCTTACGTTACCTTTTAACTAATAACTGATCAACAGTGAATGGTTAGCTAGATTGTCTAAATACTGACAAAATGAAAAAAAATTCCAAGATTAATTAGAATCTGGAAAATTTTTCAAACTTCTCAGTTTGGATTCAAATCCCAAGTCATAAGCATGGAAAATGGTGCTCTACTGTTACTCATTGTCTGAATTTGAAAATATTAATATTAGTCAATCCTATACACAATAACAAAAAAACATTGAATTCCAATCTTAGTAAAAAATAATTTGACAAGAGCAGGATTCAAAAATCCAAACAACTATGCATAATTTAAACATATTAGTATTTAATGTTCACAGTTTTAACTATTATCATAGTATGATTTAATTAAAACAATTTTCATTTTGCTAATGTAACCATAGAAAGTCTCCAACTTTTGTACTTATTTATTACTAATCAGACTTATGTGAGTTAGTATATTTTTTACTTAATCTTTGTTGTTCACAAATGTACATTGTGGTAATTGAAACTGTGTTAATTTTATTTTACTCTCACTGACAATAGATTAATTTTTTTAGATTTTGTAAAGATATACGCCTTAAGCATTTATTCACAGTTGTTTGTATTCTATATGTGTGTGTGTATGTATATATATAATTTTTTTTTTAGTAATTATCATTATTAAATTGGTGAGTAAAAATTATTTTTTAGGCATGATATTTATTTAAAACTTGGAGATGTGTATTATAATTGATGATTAAATTTGTATTTTTTTTTTCTATTGTAGAGTGGCAGACTGATACTAAAGGTGCATAAACCATGGCTCCAGTTCTGTTACTTCCGGTGTTCAAATGTCTTTAAAATTCCTGAACAATAAAGCATTCAAGTATTTATTTTTCTCTATTATTTCTTGCACATCCTATGTGGTTTGGCACAGTTAATAGAATGTCTGACATGGGATCAGGAGGTCCCAGGATCATTTGTGGCACTTAAACTTCTTATGAACTCTCGAGCAATAAAACCATATGCCTTTCCCCTCCTTTTTGCATCAATAGAACATAATAAATTCTACAAGCATATTTAGATAGTTTAATTTGGCATGCTTCTCAGTATGCCTTCAACATAATCATTTATTCTCTTTTTGATATATATTTCTACTGCAACATAAACATATACAGAGATACTATAAAAGATTTAGATGATTGATATTGAAAATGTTAAATACACATAAAATCATAAAAATTGTGCAAAAAAAAAAAGCTTAATTCAGATTTTGAATATAAGCACTACATGCAATTTATCCACTTTACTTTGAACACTTTTCAGCAAAAACCTTTTATTGTACACAAACTTACATTTCGACTTTCCTGCAGTCTTCTTCAGAGCTATGATATAGTGAACAAAATAAAATAAAATACATAACTATATAAATAATACCATAAAAAATGTAAGCAATAAAATTAATGAAATAATAAAAACAACGACATAAAATATATAACAAAACATAATAAAACTGAAATAAATATAATCAACCCCAAATAAAATAATCCAATTAATGTAAAATAAAATATAAAATAAATATAAATTGTACATGTGTATTCCTGACTGTATATATACATATTCATGAATAACTATTAATTTAAATGCATTATTCATTTTTATTATTTTTAATAATCTCCTAATTACTTTTATTCCTTATAAATTTAAACTTTAGTTTTTATTAGCTCTATCTTAATAAAATACTTAATTTTATTTTATAGTTCAGCGTTAATTCATTTATTAATATTCTTTTTAATTTTTAAATCATATTTTCTTATTCATTTTATTAATAATATTTTATATTTACCTTCTTTTTTTTAATATTTAAAAACTGTAAATCTTTTAATCTTTTAACTTACCCACTATTGCAGCAAAATAAATGAAATGGTGAATTTGGTAATTAGCACTACATTTTATTCAGTGCATAGTATTGTAGAAGTTATTATTTGTTTGTGTACATTCTGAATTGCCTATCAGTCATCCTAACAGTAACAATCAATCAATTTACTCTGATCAATAAAAATGCATATAAAGGATTGAACAAACAATGTATCAAATGTAGAATTTAGTGAAAATATTGATTTGGATCTTCTGAATATTTTGTCCAAAATGAAAAAAAATTGTTTAGAGTATGAATATCACAATATTTTAATAGTAGATTATTAATTTATTTACATTCCTTTATGTAATTAGAAAAGATTTGAATTCAGACTTTAAATTCCCTATTGCTATCATCTCCATCTTATGCAAACCAATACACATGATCACGTACATGTGAAAAGGTAAATGATTTCCAATATAAATATTTTGTGCTGAACCAACACTCATCAGTTGATCTAGTTTGAAGGTTTGCTATCTTAATATAAACTGAGCACTAATTATATATGTGTAGGGGAGATTATGATATGGACCAACTGATGAGTACTGGTTCAGCACAAAATATGTATATTGGAGATTATTTATCTTTTTCACATGTATGCGGTCATGTATATTAGTTATATAAGATATAATGTATATGTGTAGGAAGATTGAAAGTCTAACTTCAAATACCTTCTAATTACATTAAGTTCAGTATAGACAATGTACTTGTATTTAAATCACATCTTGCATGCACTCTGTAAAAGATCTCTTAAAAATGTGTAATTCTCTGTGTGTATATATATATGCACAGACATGTGTGTATCAATGATCATAAGTCTCTTTGGAAAAATGCAAGAATGTTGGATAGAGAGGGGATAAAGTAAAAAAATTAAAGAAGCCACGCAAGAATCATTCATTCGGACATAGTAAAAGTAATTTAAAGTGATTGTTTAATATCTTCACACTCTCATTTCCAGTACTTAAGATTTGCCCATACTTAAGCATTTGGGTTGAAAGAATAGGTGGATTCATTCTATTATTTCACAAAGACTTTTATCTTGTATTGGAAAATGAGAGTATTCATTTGTTGTTAAGATTCATAAAGCGCATGTGCATTAGCTTGAAAAGCTGATCATTAGTTTATTACAATTCAAAATCATTGCACTATATAAAATAAATATCTCATTTACATAACCCTATAAGCCAAACTAGTGCAATAATTCATAGTGTTTGGAACTAATTAATCTTGCCCTTAAAAAAGAAGAAATGGAGAAATCAGGGAATGGCTTCTAGATAATTATATTAATGATTGCCTTTGGTAGAATAGCTTAGCTGATTAGAGTATCACTTTAAATTCAATATTTATAAATCCCTGTGCTAGACTGTCACTTTGTCAGTCTTACAATAACTAAAGGGGGAGGGGTACCACTCAAATTTTTTTTATGTTAATCTATGTTTTATTACTATGAGATCAATGTATTGGTAAAATCATAAATAAAGTTTAAATTTTTTATAAAATGAATTAACAATTCAACTAAAAAGTTGATTTTAACATATGTAGGTTTTTTTGTTTTTTTTTTGGTGGATGAATTATGAAATTTATAGCATTTAGATTTAAAAATATATAGAAGTAAATTGTAAATCATTCAATCAGGTTTGAGCATAGTATGTTAATTTTTCGTAGATTTTTTTATAGCAATCTGCCAAATTTTAACAATGGCTGAAAGTATATGTATGTGTTTTCAATTTTCTGCCTAGTTACTTAACCAGACATGTTAGAAAACTAGGCAATGAAATATTATCATCATCATTATTTATCTGCTAAATGTCAGATTATATATGAGATGAACTTCTTTAATCTTTTTACCGTCTTCCTCTATCATTTTTTTAAAGTCCTTGTTCAGCTTTTTTTCATATTCATTTTTCTCATAACACGGTCCTTTCCTATACATAATTTTGCCTCTAATTATATATCAATTCTTTATCATAATTTTTAAATAACTTTTTCTATAAAAAGTTTCAATATTTCTACATTGTCAATCTTATTTTTTTCATTCTACTTTAAATCCTGTCTGCTTTCCTTACTTTTTTTAATTAGTCACATTTTTGTTCAAAATAATACTAAATTTCAAACAAAAACATTTATAAGCTTTTCTTAAAAGACTGATTTCAGTGTGCCCCTAAAAATTTCCTATTTTTATTAAAAGTCTTCTTAGCCATTGCACTTCTCAATTTAGTCTTTTTATCATTAATTTCATCATAAATTAAATAATTTTTTAAACTGTTAAAAACACTTATTTCCTCTACAATTTCCTGACCAATAATTTTTTTTTTTCATTTTTAATTTTACTTATTCTTATCCCAATAGACAATCCCTATAAGTCCTAAACGATATTTTGATAAGCTCATTCTTATTATATTGTGGATCCTGCCACTTTTAATTTTATCCTTATCAAAATAATACTTATCTTAATAAAGCATGGGTTTATTAAGCTTTATTCATGTAGAATAATTTTCATTATCTGACAGAGTTTTTTTTATATATTATTTATATGTGTAATAAGAAAAAAGATTTTGATACTTCAAAAATTGGTGAAAATGGTAATTTTTAAAGAAAAATAATATCCACACAATTTATACTACATTTAAAAAAATAAATAAATAGTATTTTTACATTCTCAAGGTAAATTGTCTTTGGAGTGTCATGGTGTATATGAAATTCCATGTGGAGTTTGTTTAAATTAATACATTGGACAGAGCAATCAGAATAAACATAAGAAAGGAAGAACACATTTTGGTAATTATAGAAAAATTTAATTCATTAGCCATTTATTAAATAACCTTGACATCAATTTTAATAAACACATATTCTGGCCCAAAATGAACAATATGATCAGAAACTACTAAGGGAAGCTATAGAGATTTTTAAAAGGCCTAAAAGCATAAATGAAAAATATGAATTAAAATTAACAATAGAAAAAGCTATAGGTGGATAGAATATTTTTTTAAATATCTTAACCAATAAAATTTGAGAATAAGAAAAAAATAACAAAAGAAAAAATAATGATTTTAAATCTCACCACACACATTCATATGATTTGAGAAAGAGGAATCTTTGAGGAAAGTACTTGTTATTGTACTGAAACATCAGCTTAGCTATTATATTTTTATTACACTGAAGTTCCTGGAAATAATACTATAAATTCATAATTTATCCATGAGAATATTAGAATTAATATATATATCATTAAAAACCAGTCAACATTTAGACAATCCCAAAATCAATAACAATTTCAGATTGTTGTCAAGGCAACCTTTTAACAATAAAGGTGAAATCTTTAGTTATGGAGAAATTATTGATACAAAGAACTTTATTAAACAAACCTTAAATGGGTAAATATAATCTGTTCTGAATGCACACTAACAAATAGTCAATTATGACATTACAAGTGCAATTATAATTTTCAAATTGCACCCAAAGTATTAAATAATAAGTGTAATAATGCTCAAGGTTAAATGGGTTTTTTAATGTAATCATTAAAAACCAGTCAATACTTGGACAATAATAATCTCAAACTGTTGTCAAGGCAACCTCCTTTTAACAATAAAGGTGAAATCCCACATTTATTTATGGTCCAATATATTTATATAGACATTAAATATATATATTACTAACAGTTGCTATTTTTTCAATTGCATATATTTATATAGACACTATATATATATATATTTTTTCAGTTGCATATCAATGCATCCATGGTTTTTAAATTTAAATTGTTTACTAAAAAATGTATTTATTCTATTAAAAATATATTTTTTCAAGGCTTCAACAGCATCTTAAAAATATGTGAGATTAATCTAATTATTGTAAAATCTTGTTTTTCTAGTTCACACTATGTTCTTATTCTTAAAATTCTTTCTCCCTTGTAATCTGTAAAAATTCAATTGGAATCTTGTTAATTCTCTTATTTTTCAATTTGTCATATCAATTAAAACATTATTTCTTACTTATTGAACAATCTATTTTATCATTATATATTTAATTTCTTGTTTCAATTAATGGTGATAAATGCTTATTATTTTTATTGTATAAATTATTTAAATTCCTCTTCCCCTTCTTTTCAATGCATCTATTTGCTTTACTAATATGCCATATTTTTGTTCAATATATGTTTCATTTCTGCAATTCTTCGTTTCACATCCAATTTGTTTTATTTTACTATATATTAAATCAAGCTTACTGTTTTTGTTTTTTGTTGTTTTTTTTTTTTTTTTTTTTTGGAATTGCTCCATTTGTTTATTATTTTTTTAAATACTCTCTTCTAACTTTATCTGTTTTCATTTGTTAGTTCTTCTAAGCCTTCAATTCAGTCCTTTTTTCCCTAAAGAATTAATAATTTTTATATTCTTTTTCTAGCATTTTACTCATTATTAAATCAAATCTCTCTTTGCTCACTTATTTATTTCATAGTCTATTGTCTTCATTGTAGTATTTTTAAAATTTTTCAGGATTAACTGGGTTTTTTCATATCATTTTACTTTATCAATTAACTTACTACTATTTATTTTGGTATCAAATTTGAAAAAAACTTTTTAATATCCCATTTTATCAATTGATGTTTTTGTTTTACCTTCCCAATTCATTTCTTGTTTTTTTTTTAAAAAAAAAGATAGCCTAGACTCTACTATTACTAAATTATGATTTGAATTTATATTTGATCAAAATGTGTATTCATACCCTTAATAATGTTTTTAAATTATTTTGAATTATGTCATTTAAATCTATTTTTATCATCTGGAACTTTTTATTTGTAAATTTTCTCTCATTTTTTTATTTCATTATAATCATTATTACAGAAGTATTAATTGCTTGTCAACATGTTTATATAAATAAGCACCAAATATTTTAATTTTCAGACTAATCAACAGCGATTATCACTTTTTGGATTGTTATTTATAAAACTTTTGTTCTTAGACATGAAACAAATAACACACTGTTACAACAAATTTTTATCTCTAAAAATTCACTCTTGTAGTTTTTTCATTTTTCTTACTAACCCTGTTATTTTGTCTTGCAGAGTTATATTACAATAAGTTTTTCATTTTGTTTGTCTTCATAGTTGTAATATTCCAAGTATTTATTCTTACAAAAAAAAATGTAATACTCAAGGCTGTAAATAGATAATCATTAACAAGTAATAAGTCGTTTTCCATTTTAGTTTCTAATTTTAAAATAATGTATACTACATTTTGTCTACATTCATATTTTTTCAATCTCTTCATTTTTTTCATCACCATTTTACAGGATCAAATTTTTTTCATATTTGACAATAGGATCCCATCTTCTCTAGCTTTTTTATAGTTGTATTTTATATATATATTCTCACAATATTTTTCAGTTGTAAAGGCTTTGGTTCATTAAAAGTTATATTTCTTTTTTCTGAGTAATTTTCCTTTAGATCAGGAATGGCCAATGTTTTGCAGTCTATGCCCCAATTTTTTAACCTATGAGTTTATATTTACCATGCAAAAGTCAACTTTACACTAGTATTCAATTTTTATATGAAATGTAGTATGCTATAGATAAATAATATTTAACATTTTGTCATAGTATAATAATACAATATAGAAAAATATTTAAGCTTAAATGTTTATTTTAATGCTTTAATGAAACTCTTGAGTTTGTTTGCTTTCACTAGAATTTTAATGTTTGGACAGAAGCAAAACATTTTTAAAATTGAATCATCAGATACAATCTACTTTACTGCTTATTAATTTTTGTTAAATAATTTTATTAAATAATAAATAATTATAATACTTCTGTTAATACAACTTATAAATTACAATATAACAATTCGGCAATTGCTAAAACGTAAAACTATTATTGCCAAGCACTTTCAACTCCTACGAGACCTTATCAAGGCAATATAAAAAAATCCTATTTTCTTCTAAGCGATACATTCAATGTTTCATTGCATTGGCCAGGAACAACTAATCAGAAAGCTGGTTAATTTTGAATTCATAGCAGATGAATTTTGTATAAGATATGATTTTTTTAACCTTGCATTTTTATTATGTGTTTCATGCATTAATATTGTAAAATCCTTTGGACTACATATATGGCCTGTACTCCTTTGGTGAACATAAAAAGCCCAATAAATTGTATCATCCTCTCTTGCTCTATTATATGTATATTTATGTTGTTGAAGGCAATATTTAATATTTGTCTTGATTTCCCCAACATATATTGCACTACAATTTATTTGTGGACATCTAATAGAATACACCACACTGCTCTTATTCTCTTTACTTATTACTCCCTTAGAATTATTTATTAATCTATTATGGTTAGGCAGAGTCCCCATACCAATCGGAAATCTTAACTTAAAACTTATATCTTTTTATTAATATTGGGAATAAAAGCTTAATGACATCCATGGTTTATTATTCACATTTACATTACCATTATTATAATGTTGTTTATAATGTTTCAATATAATAGATAATATCCTTTGCTTATTATAACCCACTTGTATCAAATATTGCATATAACAATTAATATTATCTTTCTTAAACATTTCATTTGAACACAGTCATTGATTACATGTTAAAAAAGCTCTAAAATCAGCCAATTTGTGTGTTAAAGGAACATTAGATGTTGGATGAATATAACCTATATTATCTATATGCTTTACAACCATTTTATATACCAATCTATCAGCCACACATGATATTTGCAAATCCATGTATTTAATACTAGAATTGTTCTCTCTATTGTCCAAACCATCCTGGTTCTGCAAACTATCAAAAATTTGTTTTATAATGTCCAGTTGCCCAAATATAAATATCTTCCATGTATCTACAATACAATGTATTCTTATTTTTTACTAATATGTAATGCACAATTCGCTGTTCTATATACAAACTACTTAACAAACCATTCACAGCCAAACCCATTGGTTATACTTTTTCCATTCTAACCCCAATAGATTAATAAATAATTCTAAGGGAGTAATAAGTAAAGGGGATAAGAGCAGTTTGGTGTATTTTATTAGATGTCCACAAATAAATTGTAATACAATATATGTTGGGGAAACCAAGACAGATATTAAATATTGCCTTCAACAACATAAATATATGTATAATAGAGCAAGAGAAGATGTTACAATTTAGTCACCTTTTTATGTTCACCAAAGTAGTATAGGTCATATATGTAGTCCAAAGGATTTTACAATATTACAATAAAAAATGCAAGATTAAAGAATCATATCTTATACAAAATTCATCTTGTGCTATGAAGTCAAAATTAATTCCGATTAATTGTTTCTGGCCAATGAAATGATATGTTGAATTTATCGCTTAGGAGAAAATAGGATTTTTTATAGTACCTTGATAAGGACTCCTAGGAGTTGAAAGCGCTTGGCAATAGTGGTTTTATTTATTTTCTCTGTTTTAGCAATTACCGAATTGTTATATTATAATTTTAATAGAAAACAAAACTGCAAAGCTTATAAAGTCCAACAATTATAAAATGAAATTTAAAAACAATTATAGATATCTCTTGGTTAATTCTGAAAATTGTAATAGTATGAAATGTCTATTTACAGAATGAATCCAAAACCTTTTAAAAAAATTTTGATTAGTGAATGTGATTTTTTTGTTATATATATATTCTGAATATTAATTTTAAAAAATTTTTTTTTAAATTAAGAATTATTTTGCAATATATATTCTTTTGATTTTTACAATCAAGAAAGGCTCAATGCAATAAAATTAACCCACCAATAAACTGTTTAGAATATGCACAGATAGATTGGTCATCCCTTTTTAAATTTTCTCAGCTTTCTTTAACTATATATTTTTTTAATAACTTCTAATAACGTTTTCCTCAATATTTGTTATTATAAAACGTTAGTTTTTTTTTTTTGATTCAGAAAAAAAGAGATGTCAATGGCTCTTTACGTGAATTGATTTTAAATAGAATTTTTATGGTAAAGATTTGGCAAAAAAAAAATGATGTAAAAATAAAACTATTAAAATTATAAATGAGTATAATACAGTTAGAAAAAGAGATAATTATTATATTTTGTTTTTGCTTTGTTCTTTTATTTCAGTTAACTTATAAATAAGTTTTTTTTTTTTTTCCTCATATGTCATAGCATCGGCCGAGACGCGAACCCACAACCGTCTGCAACCAACTACTTGCTTGCAAGGCGGATGCGATGACCTCTCGGCTAACAACGCTTGACATATTTTTCACTTTTATAATTATTTATCTTCTGTCTTATATATAACTACAATAAAAATGGTTTCTTTCTAAAATATGCTTTTTAAAAATATATTTCATTATTACGAAGTCAGCAGGATATATTTTTATTAATTATGAGTCCAATAAATTATAACTTTTATAATATATTATCAATATTTTTTTAAAAAAAAAAAATTACATCTGTATGTTCAACTGTAAAGTTTTATACCAAACAATATAGTACGCATGTGCATATATATTTAAAGGTTAAGGAAAAAAAATAAATGAACACAGATTAAATTTACATCTATAACTGTTTAGTCTGGAGTAACTGAAATATTGATTAATTAGTAATATTTTTTGATACTTTTGAAATACTATAAATTAATTTAAATTCAACATAAAAAAGATATATTTAATATATATATTTCATATGTCAAAGCGTTGACCAGGAAGTGAACCCGGGCTAACTCCCTTGGAAGGCACCTATGCTAACCACAAGGCCACCAACGCTTGACTAAATATATTTTATTTGACTTATTTCAGATTTTGACAAAAATCTACATTTTCGATGTAACACAATATATATTAGTGCATGAAACAAAATTGTTTAAGAGACGTGTAATTATAAAATTAATTCTAATCTATTTTTACTTAGAGGATTAAAAATAAATGTTTTAAATTAAAACCTATTTCTATTTTTGCTGAATGCATATTAAAAAAACAACAACAGAATAATTGTAATTTGTTCTAATCTTGTTTTTTTTATTAGTTAAATTTTATTTCCCTGTTTATAGATTCCACTGTATTTACTAAATATAGTGGATCCAGTTTAACTAATATGATTATTATAAAATATATGGTTTTAAAAGAAGAGCACTTGCTGCTGGTTTTGAATCCCAAGAGAAGTTAAATGGAATGGGTTCTCTGTGATATTTCATAACAAAATATTGTGTAGTAGACATGGTTACCACAGCAGAAGTTTGGAAATTATAGAAGTTAAACTGAATAGAAGATGATGTCCAACATTCAATTCCTATGACATATCATACTAGAAGTCCTGTTAAGCTAATCTTCCAATGATATACATTGCTATGCCAGTCATTTGTAAAAGTACGCACTGAAGAAACTTCCTATTGTATATGTATAGAAGTGTAAATAAAACATTGATTATATAGTGCATCTTATGTTCCTTCTAACATATATATATATATGAAGTAGAGATAGAAGAAATTAGCTATGACATATATTTTATTAATGACCTCTATAATTTTGAACATTAACTTTGAAACTAACAAAAATCTATTTCTGTTTATTACTCAAAAGAATAAATATTTAATTAAAGTGTATGTGTATTATAGAATGAAATTGCCAAATATGTTTTTATTTTATTTTAAGATAAATGAAACCACATTTTAAATCAAGCTAATATAATATATTGTTAAAAATAATTTTAAAAGCAAGTTAGTATTGAGAATTGAAATATTATTTTTGTAATAGAATATGTATATGAGTGCATGCTTATATATACATATATTTTACATTTATTTATATTTTAATAAAATAGAATAATATTGGCTTATTAGTGATTAGAATATTTTGTATAACATTACATACATGTCTGCATGCTCATATGTAGTATATAACAGTTAAGACCATTTATAATATAAAGATGGCTTGAATACCCTCTGATCAAATAGCCCAAGCATTTTACAAAATTTCTTGCCCAACCAATATATGTAGAGCAGCATATTATGGAGAGACCTGTGCCAACATCGCACCAGAACATCTCAACATCACTATTTATACAGGAGAGCTCTAAACAATACTGAAAATAAATTCATATTCTTTGAGCACCAAACAACAACAGACCATGTGTTTGAACCCACTTTGGTAAGGGCACTGTGCACTGAACGTAATGATACAAAATGAAAAATAAAGGAGATGTGCTTTATTGAAAATGACAACTATGCAATAAACCAAAAAGAATCGTGCTGTGCAATCTCCATAAAATGGTCTATATAAAAGAAAACTTTAAATAAATTTTGCATAAATTACTGCCAAGCTTCAATTAAAATCAAAATGTAAGCCGACACTCCCAAGATAGGCTATGAATATGGAGACCTAAGTTCCCCAAAAGCACTAAGCTTTATAATTCTTTTTCTAATAATACTAAGCTTCACTTTTTTGTGTAAAGGGCAATTTAAAATTTAAATATGTTTTTATCAATTTATTGAAATATTTTTAGATATTTGTAAATAGTTAAAATCAGAATAATCTATTTGCATTATAGAGTATTTATTAAACCTTTTATATTTTTATTGTTAAAAAACGATTAATAAAAAATATTCTAGTGAAATTATTTAATTCTTATTCACATATATGGTCATCATGGTCTTTGTAATCCCAAAGCTAGCTTCAGACTAATGGTATCTAGGATATATATGTATGAACATCTATGTGATTATTCTTAGAATTATTTAGAAGGCACTCACATTTTAAGTTTTAGAAAGATGATTATTAGTTCATTGATACCCAAACTAGATAGACCTCAGTACTGATGATGATTTGCATTGATATAGTGATCCTAGAACTTTTGTTATAGAATTAGTTTTATAACTATTATTAGCACTTATGTTTATGCATATAGCAAGAAATATTATGATTGTTTTTTAATAATATATCCCATGATTGGCATTGGTTTGATAGTGAATATACAAACTCTTACCAGGTAACATTTTTGAATTAATGCTTTGAATCCATGATATAGCCCACTTATAAGTTATATTCAAAATGTATTACATATTCTATCTTATAAATCTTATGAAATTTATTTGGGAGGTTTCCTAATCCTGATACCTTGTACCATGTCCCACCACTATGAATATATTTCTTTAATGTTGGTTAGATCTCATCTATATTTAATTATATTTAATTCTATCTCATGTTGGTACTACCAAAATTAAAATATACTAGATGACTTGATATTTATAATAAATAAATCAAATAAAAACTTTTTTCAATTAACATATTTATTTAAAAAAATAGTATATCTACAAATTGATATTTATTAAAAGTAATTCAAACAACATTTATCAACAAGTTAATCAAGCAACATATTTCAATGAAGATAGTTTGAGTATTGACTTACATTGCAGCACCAAAATTAAATGAAATAAATTGGCAATGTGATGAGTGCAAATAACAAAAACAAATATCACAATTTTCTACTTGATTCTAAAAATAAAATTTTATGAGAGACTATCTTGCTATGGTCACTTCACATCTAACATTTGAATGAATTTCATTGCCATAGATGAACCTACTCCATAATTTATGATAGTATTACTTATTAACTTTTCAATCTCTATAATATTATTATTAAAATGTACCACATTGACATGAATGTATACAATTTCACCTAATTCATTAATCACTTCATGTATATTTAAATAGGAGTTAGATCTTTAGATAGGGGTTTAAAATCAATTATTTAATATGAAGAGTTATGAATCATGGATGCAAAGCATCTTGTAATATATGTATTATATGCAAAAATATCAACTTTACTTTCAATAATAATATAATTCATTATTCTGTATCACTCATTCCATTCTCTATAAAGAAGAAAAGATGAGACATGTATGAGAAATACATTTACATAAATCACAATATTTAAATTATAAATGGTAAATGTGACTTGGATTCTTGTTCTCAGTATCTCTTAATAAATCTGTCTCCAATTCAGGTAGAAGCATATGTGCCCAAAATATATTATTATAACAATACACATTATAATATGTAAAAACCAATCATTGTTTTCCAGACATCATCTGCAATGTAAGAAATATATTAATAATATAAACAATGGACATGCATATTATTACTTTCAGCATAAGAGCATATATATATATATTGTAACGGGCACATACATACATTATATTGTTTTTTATTAGTAAACATTAAAAGAATAAAAGTTCGCCAATAAAAACTTTTTTTTTTTAAGAATTAAAAATGAAAAAAAATCATCTTAAACTCGCATATATATAAAATCGCACAGATAAATAATTATTAAAATAAAACTTTATTAAAGAAAAAGTATTTTAAAACTAAATTTTCAGAAAAGATTTAGAGATAAAAATATATGTTTAAGTTTGAAAACAGATTAATTAATCTTTTGTAAAATGGAAATGATTATTTTAATTAGTAAACTAGCCTTGGGCATCTAAAATGTATAAGCAATGGTCAGATAGGAAAACAATAGGAACAGAATGGCCAATGAAAGAAATCCATCGGGGAAATTGGACCTCAACGGAAGGATCATCATCAACGATGATGTAACGTCCATTGGATCCTAAAGTTATGTATAAAAGGTCAAGTTTGAAAATTATTAATTAGTTATTGATTATTATTGAGATGTGACAGATATGTGTTAGTGCGGAGGTGAAGGAGAAGGGATTGAAAAGACGCACTCTTCAATCCCTTCAGTTCTGCTAAGAAAGAAAGAGAAATAAACTATCGTTTTCTACATTGAGGACTAGTTAAAGCAAAAATCTCCGGATGGATAAATAAATCGGCCTTCAGAATATCAACCTCTTTAGGACGGCGTGGGAATTCAGGTTCATGGCAAGCAACGGATAAAGTTGGATGTTTTAAAAATCGTAAGAACTTTATATTCACTTGAAACAATAAGAACTCTAAATTTTAAAACTTTTTAGTAAATAATGCAATAGAATCCTATCTGACCCAACTAAATTCTTTATTAATAATGTTATTTGATGTATTTATTTATTTAACTTTGTTCTTTAAGTTTATTTATGATTTCTGTTTTCCGATAAATTAAAATATATCAATGTTAAACTTAAGTTGGGCGTGAATGGCTGTATAAATTTGTAAAGTTATATTAGGGGAGGGTAATCTTAGGTTATTTGTGTCATTGTTAAATTGGGTCAATGGATTGGATATATTGATGTAGTTAGTAGATGTAGTCGGAGATTCGCTACTGGCAGAATCGTTTATATATACGCCGCACTCACCCGTTTGCCTATGGAAGGAATTATAAGATGGAGAACGCAGTTCCTTTCTATGGAGTTTTTTTTTTATTGTTCTTCTCATTAGATAGATGTAATATTCCTATCTGATGAGAGTCAATGTCTTCTCTTAATCTTTTTGGTGCTGCCATATTCCGTATTACATTGAATACATCGATATATCAGATGAATTGATGCCAGTTTGACTGCGAATTTTAGCCTAAGGTTAAATAGGGATATAATATTTTATTTTCAAATGCAAATCTATGTAATCTATTCATACTCGACCCTAAATAAAAATGCATTAAATTTAAATTGTTTATAGACGCTTGCATGGATTGGTTATCGGTTAAGTATGTTTTGGGTTTTCATATTTGATCAAAATATATAGACATTCGATAAATAATGATACCTTATGGTGAGTATCTATAATGTATTTATTCGGATGTCTTTTAAGTTATTGGTGACAATGCAAGTATCTTATGGTGAATACTATTGGGTTACTTATAAATTTCCCTCTGCAATTGTCGGTATCAATGATTTTATATTTTGATCGTTTATGTTTATTTTGAAATGTTTTTAACCATTGTAATCTATGTAACCGATCTATACTCAACATTTTAAAACAAACTTTTATAAACTCCTCTGTGCGAACTTATAAAAAATTAAAATGTAAAGTTGTAAAAATTAAAAATGTAAATTAAAATCAAAGTTAAAAATGTAAGTTAAATTTAAAAAGGTAAACTGATGCTAAAATAATTTTAAATCTTATATATGTGCGTTAATAAATGTTTGTATGTTAATTACTGGCAGTGGCTTATTTTATTCTTTTTTTTTTAAAAAAATATAAGTAGATAAGATATTATATTATTAAAACTCTGCTATTCCCTGAGCTAGTGACTTGGGCTAACGACCGGAATTAAAATTTAAAAAAAAAAAAAATTTTTTTTTGACTTACGTATCTGCCTACTTTATAAATTTTTTTAGGTTCAAATGCCTAGATGGCGCTCTATAGTGCAGATACCTTTAGTCTGCCTTCTCCGGATCATTACAACTGACCACCCAACTTGGGCCGATCTATTAATAAAACCACGTATACCCTGAGTAAATTTCTTTTTTCAAAATGAAATATTTTTATGTGTTACATAAAGTCGTATACTTTAAATTTTATAAAAGCGCTGCCAGAAAGAAATTGCACATATATTAAACATGAGAAAGTATAAATAATTTTAAATTGTACTTTGTTAAAAGAAAAAGAGAAGACCAAAAGGTTGAAATTGATATGTTTTTTTGTTGATATATATTATGCTTTTATGTGTATAGGTGCACACAGCCATGTATGTTTATGATGGTAAATGTGGTACCTCACGATGAGTACCGTTGGGAAGTTACTTCAGTGTAATCCTATTTAAGCATTTTAATCAGTCATAAATTAGTTTGTGGTATTTATAATTGTGCTGCAAATATACACGTATAAATCCATTATCTTCCTTAAAACATATTTACCTCAATGCAACCTCTTAAATAAATAATTTATAAAATTTGCTTGTCATGCTGTGTGTAAAAATAAAATGTATAAAAAAATAGAACTCTTGTGGGGAGGAGGTGAACCTAAATGGTCCTTAGGAAAGCGATGCTCAACATTTTTTTTGTATATAGTCTTTTTGTAAAGTTACTAACCGGATGTTTTTATAAATTTTGTTAATCGTGTACCATAATTACTAACCCTAAGTAAAATATTTTTTTTTTGTTTATTTTTTTTTAAAGCAAGTTTACTGATATGTAACGGGCACATACGTACGTTACATTGTTTTTTATTAGTAAACATTAAAAGAATAAAAGTTCGCCAATAAAAACTTTTTTTTTTTAAGAATTAAAAATGAAAAAAAATCATCTTAAACTCGCATATATATAAAATCGCACAGATAAATAATTATTAAAATAAAACTTTATTAAAGAAAAAGTATTTTAAAACTAAATTTTCAGAAAAGATTTAGAGATAAAAATATATGTTTAAGTTTGAAAACAGATTAATTAATCTTTTGTAAAATGGAAATGATTATTTTAATTAGTAAACTAGCCTTGGGCATCTAAAATGTATAAGCAATGGTCAGATAGGAAAACAATAGGAACAGAATGGCCAATGAAAGAAATCCATCGGGGAAATCGGACCTCAACGGAAGGATCATCATCAACGATGACGTAACGTCCATTGGATCCTAAAGTTATGTATAAAAGGACAAGTTTGAAAATTATTAATTAGTTATTGATTATTATTGAGATGTGACAGATATGTGTTAGTGCGGAGGTGAAGGAGAAGGGATTGAAAAGACGCACTCTTCAATCCCTTCAGTTCTGCTAAGAAAGAAAGAGAAATAAACTATCGTTTTCTACATTGAGGACTAGTTAAAGCAAAAATCTCCGGATGGATAAATAAATCGGCCTTCAGAATATCAACCTCTTTAGGATGGCATGGGAATTCACGTTCATGGCAAGCAACGGATAAAGTTGGACGTTTTAAAAATCGTAAGAACTTTATATTCACTTGAAACAATAAGAACTCTAAATTTTAAAACTTTTTAGTAAATAATGCAATAGAATCCTATCTGACCAAACTAAATTCTTTATTAATAATGTTATTTGATGTATTTATTTATTTAAAATCATTTCCATTTATTTAACTTTGTTCTTTAAGTTTATTTATCATTTCTGTTTTCCAATAAATTAAAATATATCAATGTTAAACTTAAGTCGGGCGTGAATGGCTGTATAGATTTGTAAAGTTATATTAGGGGAGGGTAATCTTAGGTTATTTGTGTCATTGTTAAATTGGGTCAATGGATTGGATATATTGATGTAGTTAGTAGATGTAGTCGGAGATTCGCTACTGGCAGAATCGTTTATATATACGCCGCACTCACCCGTTTGCCTATGGAAGGAATTATAAGATGGAGAACGCAGTTCCTTTCTATGGAGTTTTTTTTTATTGTTCTTCTCATTAGATAGATGTAATATTCCTATCTGATGAGAGTCAATGTCTTCTCTTAATCTTTTTGGTGCTGCCATATTCCGTATTACATTGAATACATCGATATATCAGATGAATTGATGCCAGTTTGACTGCGAATTTTAGCCTAAGGTTAAATAGGGATATAATATTTTATTTTCAAATGCAAATCTATGTAGTCTATTCATACTCGACCCTAAATAAAAATGCATTAAATTTAAGTTGTTTATAGACGCTTGCATGGATTGGTTATCGGTTAAGTATGTTTTGGGTTTTCATATTTGATCAAAATATATAGACATTCGATAAATAATGATACCTTACGGTGAGTATCTATAATGTATTTATTCGGATGTCTTTTAAGTTATTGGTGACAATGCAAGTATCTTATGGTGAATACTATTGGGTTACTTATAAATTTCCCTCTGCAATTGTCGGTATCAATGATTTTATATTTTGATCGTTTATGTTTATTTTGAAATGTTTTTAACCGTTGTAATCTATGTAACCGATCTATACTCAACATTTTAAAACAAACTTTTATAAACTCCTCTGTGCGAACTTATAAAAAATTAAAATGTAAAGTTGTAAAAATTAAAATGTAAATTAAAATCAAAGTTAAAAATGTAAGTTAAATTTTAAAAGGTAAACTGATGCTAAAATAATTTTAAATCTTATATATGTGCGTTAATAAATGTTTGTATGTTAATTACTGGCAGTGGCTTATTTTATTCTTTTTTTAAAAAAATATAAGTAGATAAGATATTACATTATTAAATCTCTGCTATTCCACTGAGCTAGTGACATGGGCTAATGACCGGAACCAAAATATTTAAAAAAAAAAAATAATTTTTTTTTTTACTTACGTATCTGTCTACTTTATAAATTTTTCTAGGTTCAAATGCCTAGATGGCGCCTGTAGTGCAGATAACTTTAGTCTACCTTCTCCGGATTGTTACAATATATATATATCAATAGCATCTTATTTCAAACTTAATAACTTAAGATATTCATGCCTAATGTTACTATATGAAATAATATTAAATATATGCACATCTCAAAAGATAAATTCACATAATTGAATTATTAAAGATCATATTGTTTTTTTATAACCCAAATTCCATAATGTTTTAGAAAAATAACCATTTAACATATGGAATTAAGGTCGTTCATATGTCTAATAATCTTGATTGCTTAGTCTCACATGCATTCTCATGAATGTATGTAAGGTTATTACAACCCACAAAGTACAATGATATATACTTTCAAACGTAAATTCTGATAAATTTCATTAATTTGATTAGTCAATAGTATGTTCTTTTTAATAGCATTAGCCACAAATAAACTTATGCAAGGATTTCATTAATGGAGTAGAAATTATATTATTTGAAATTTTAAATAAATAAAATACTAATTATTAACTTATTACTACAAAGTTATAATATTAATTTATTATTACAAAGATAAATTTAATTCATAAAATACATTATAAACAATGCATGAAACAACAGTAACCGATATATATGTGATAGATTTCTACATTGAAAGTTTATTCATAACTTAAAACAACTTCAATTATAATTTATGAATGATTTAGTACAAATGAGGATGAACATATAGTGTCCATCTTTAATCTAAATTTGAACATGTTTGTGACCAAAAATATGAAGTGACCTTTATTTTTAGAGCTATGATAAATATTTCCTAAGTGTTGATAGTGAATTCTTTATTCACTTATTTGTCTTGTCTTTTATATCTGCAATTTGCTGACATGTTATTCTTAACATTTTATTAATGATACAGATGTTTAAATGTTTAATTAATCAGTGATTGGAAAAAAGTTTCGGCATCATATGAATTAATGATTATCAACTTAAAAATTGTTTTAAATATTTTGTAGCCTGTAGATTTAAAGAAAAACAAAGATGGATCTAGATTTTAAGGTGCAACAGACACTAATATGATATAACAATAGTATAACTGCTTGAACTAAAATATATTGCATATAAGGGTTATTATTTTGCCAAATTTAATGTTCAAAAGTGGGATCTGGATCTTTTATCAATATAATTGTAGATGCAATGGAAAATTTTTGTTAAGAATGCTCTGTGATATTCTGAAAATACAATGGTAATATCACTTCAGGTTTCTGAATATGATGATACTGAATTTATAGTAGTAAGAATATATACAACTGTTTGGATTATATATGTGAGCTGATATAAAATAATAGATTTTCTAAAAAAATGTGTTTTATGGTCAACTTGAGAATTCATTTTTATAAAAGAAGCAGATTTCTTATATTTTATAAATATTATTTAAAAGACACTCTAAAATGATATAATATTGATTGTTTTCATTGAAAGAATGTTGTTGAAAGTTGAATAACAATCGAATATAAAAATAGGCAAAATATTAATGTTCTTCAGAAAGAAAAGTTTGATATAGAAGAGGTTAAAAAACAACATTGTAATATGTCAAATAAATATATTAATAAAGGACTAACATGTGGTATATATGTATGCAATGATAGTTATATTGATAATACTTCTTTACAATCGGCTGGTAATGAATAATGAGTATTCTGTTGTTTAGTTGTCTCCTTTTCCTCTTCATAAAATTTATAACTATTCTTACATTTTAGTTGACCTATTTAAAATCCTTTTTTTTTCCCTATATCACTTAATAGAGTTACATATTTACAGCAGCATATTTCATTTTTTAAAAATAAATTAGAAAATTATATATGCTATTTAAAATATTCTTTGAATTTGGATGTATAAAACAAATTTTTAAAAAAGTGATTAGGCATGCTTGTATATGCTTTCCATATATTGATGTTTTATAAAATGAACCAGAAATTATATGTTATTATATAATGACATCCCATACTCAAACACATACTATTATAAAAGAATAATAAATATTTAAATAATTAGTGCTTTAAAATTAGATCAACATATATAGCCTTATAAAGAGAAAATTTAAGTTATTTTAGTGTAAATTATAACTTATTACATTATCATGAATCATAATTATTATGATTTCTAAGTAATTAACGTCATTTTAAAATTGGATCAACATATATATTCAGAGAAGAAAGAAAAAGTGAGAAAAGCTTTTAGTAGTAATGCTATTATAAATTACAATTAGTTATTATGATTATATTTATTATGAATCATAATTATAGTGATTCATAATATATAATCAATTATTTTGTTTAATTATTGATAAATTATGATTTAAAATAAATTAATCAATAGTTATAATAAATATTACCTAACTTCACAGTCATAAATTAAACAGAACTTAACTAAATTAATCATTTTCCAGTTTCAATGGCTGCACAAACAATGAATTGTCAGGTGACATGAAGTTCACATGTATGCAATGTTTATTATGTGAAAAATAATTGTAACAATAGTCAGTTTATATTCTTGTAATTGCAATGTATAAAATGTAACATCTGTATCTTCTCTGATAAGTTGTATATATATAGTTTTTAATCTAGTATTACATATATAGCTACATGTATTTTTGACAAAAGTTTAAAGCATCATTTCATAATTTAATACAAGTTAAATACTTTAATTTAGAAAGTTTTTTTTTTTTTTAAATAATATTTTAATTCAAAAATAGTAACTGAAAAAAACTAGATAACTGTGGTTTCTTTGATTTTAATTATCATTTTTTCATGATCATTAATTACTATCAAACAGTTACAGAATATTACAAAACAACAATTTTTTAAAATAAAAATTTGTATTTATATTATTTAATTATTCCACATTTTAAAAACATTTTTAAATTTATGAGTGATGAATTAATTTTGTGAATACATATTGATAATCATATATATTTTAACATAATGATGAAATACTGGAACCAAGAGTTAAATATTCTCATTCCAATCATTTTCAATGCTTTAGTAGATTATTATCATTATTGATATAGCTTTGCATGGTTTGGTACATCCTGGAGTTGAAGATCTGAGAATCATGACCCAGTTCTATAACTTATGATGCTTGAGCTTCTTATGAATTTTCTGAGGAATAAATGATTACTTACTTTCTTTATTACTGATATATATATATATAACAAAATATAAAAAGTAAAGAATTTGCAGTTTATATTTTAATAATATATAGGGATTAAATTGAAAACAGTAATATATGTCATAGATTGAAACCATATCTATAATATTTCATTATCTTAGAATTTACCTCAAAAGTAGTCTCCATAAAATGGTATAAAACAAAATTTCAATAGTCATAATGACTGAATTATTAGATAATTTGTAAATGAAATTGTCTTTTGATTCCAATTAAGATATTTAGTTATCCTTATAAATATTGATTTTATTGCTAATTAATATATGCAAATAAGAGATGATGAGAACGATAAAGTAATAAATTATCGTTTCATCAGAAAACTAAATATTTATTCATAAAAATGAAATAAAGAAAAACAACCATACATTGGAAATCATAAATTATAAAATAATTTATATGTTTCTGGATGCTAAATATGAATTACCTCATAAATTTAAAAATAGGTAATAAAAAAATATTTTTTCATATGCAAATACAATATTATAATAATAATGAGAATACTATTTCTGGATGCTAAATATGAATTATCTCTTAAATTTAAAAATAGATTAAAAAAATTATACATGTGCAATACAATATAATTCTATAATTAAAAATCACTTCTTTTCTTTTCAAAAACTTTATTTGATGTATATATATATATCCACTTATTTCCAACGTTTCGACTATCTTTACTTTATAGTCATTTTCAAGGATCTAGAAAAAACATTACATTATAAACAAACTTCACATAATAAAAACAAAAATAATCAAAAACAATATAAAGCATATAAACCCCATAAAATTTAAAAATAAATAAAATACATTAAAATCAATTAAATTAAAAACACAAAACATACACCACACTTACTTGACTCCCTTCTCAAAAAACTTTCCCTTTTTACATTTTTTATCCAAAAAACCAATTGTTACAATAAAAAACTTATTTCCTTTTTCTTTCTTATATACTTCAAAAATGAATTTATTTCCAAAAATAATTCTTTATTCATGTCTTATCCAATTCTATTTAAAACAGGTTTATATCTTTTTATATATAAACTCTCTTTTACAAGATTGAAACAGCATTTGAGAGATAGGAATTCTAATGTAAATATACATAGTAAGGAAATTGGACATACAGATTTTAAGATTAAAATGTTGGAGGGGGTTAGATTGTATAAAGAAAGAATGGTAAAAGAGAGTTTATATATAAAAAGATATAAACCTGTTTTAAATAGAATTGGATAAGACATGAATAAAGAATTATTTTTGGAAATAAATTCATTTTTGAAGTATATAAGAAAGAAAAAGGAAATAAGTTTTTTATTGTAACAATTGGTTTTTTGGATAAAAAATGTAAAAAGGGAAAGTTTTTTGAGAAGGGAGTCAAGTAAGTGTGGTGTATGTTTTGTGTTTTTAATTTAATTGATTTTAATGTATTTTATTTATTTTTAAATTTTATGGGGTTTATATGCTTTATATTGTTTTTGATTATTTTTGTTTTTATTATGTGAAGTTTGTTTATAGTGTAATGTTTTTTCTAGATCCTTGAAAATGACTATAAAGTAAAGATAGTCGAAACATTGGAAATAAGTGGATATATATTGTAACGAGCACAGACGTCGTTACATTGTTTTTTTTTATATATATTATTAAACAAGTTAAAATAAAAAGTTCGCATTTAAAAACTTTCTTTAAAAATTGAAATTAAAATATCGTCTTAAACTCTTATATATTAAGTCGCACAGATAATAAAAATTATTAAAATAAAATTTTTATTAAAGAAAAAGGTATTTTTAAAACTAAATTTTAAAAAGATTTGGAGATAAAATTATATCTCTAAATCTGTCTTTAAATATATTTTTGATTTGGAAAACAGGGTAATTAATTAGAAATGGAAATGATTGTTAATTAGTTAAATGTAAACCAGCCTTGAGCATTTAAATGAAATAACTTCAGTCAGATAGAAAGAAAACAATAGAAACGGATTAGCCAATGAAAGAAATCCATTTGGGAAATCGGACCTCAGCGAAAGGATCATTACATCCATGACGCAATGTTAATTCAATCCTTGACATTAATATAAAAAGGACAGGTTTTGGAAAGCTTAGTAGTTAGTGACTGGAAATTGATTGATTATTGACGATGTAACAGCTAGGTGTTAGCGCTGGGGGGATTGAAAAAGACGCACAGCTTCAATCCCTTCAGTTCTGCTAAGAAAGAGAAAAAATGGGCCATCGTTTATACAATGAGGACCAACTACACGAAAACAAAATCTCCAAAGGATAAATAAATAAATCAACCGGATACTAATCTTCGGACGACGTGGGAATTCACGTTTAAACGGCCAGGAATATAATAGGATGAACTATTTCAATAACCGTAAGAACTTTAAAATTTATGAACAGTAAATTAAAAACTTTCCATATTTAAAATGATTTTAATATTATTCTATCTGACCAACATTATTTTATTAATTAGTTATAATTTTATTTAATGTATTTAATTTGTAAAATCATTTCCATTTATTTATTTATTTATTTAATTTTGTTCTTTAAGTTTTATTATGATTTCTGTTTTCCGTTAAATAAATTATAAAAAAATGTTAAACTTAAGTCGGGCGTGAATGGCTGTATCGATTTGTAAAGATATATTAAGGGAGGGTAATCTTGGGTTGTTCATTTCGTAGTTGAATTGGTTCAATGGATTGGATATATTTATGTAATTAGTAGGTGTAATATGAGATCCGCTACGGGCAGGATTATAAAATACGCCACACACCCTCTGTTTGCCTATGGATGGGTTTGTAAGTCGGCAGAAGACCGCAGCCCATTCCTATGGAGTTTTTAGTTTATTGATCTACTTGCCCACAGATGTCACATCCCTGTGGGTGGAGAGTCAATGTCGTTTCTATTTCTACATATTGTTCAGATGTACATTCCTGACAATATAGTTGTGTTGTCGTATCATGCTACATTGAATACATGAATGTATCAGATGGATTGGCGCCAGTTGATTGCGAAATGTGTTGCCTAAGGTTAAGTAGGGATAGAATATTTTATTTTTAAATGCAAATCTATGTAGTCGATTCAGGCTCGATCCTAAATAAAACTATTAAATTTAAGTTGTTTATAGACGCTTGCATAGATTGGCTATCGGTTAAATATGTTTGCGTTTCATATTTGATCAAAATATATAGACATTCGATAAATAATGATACCTTACGGTGAGTATCTAAAATGTATTTATTCGGATGTCTTTTAAGTTATTGGTGACGATGCAAGTATCTTACGATGAATACTAGAGGGTTTCTTATATTTCCCTCTGCAATTGTCAGTAATCAATAACTTTGTATTTTGATCGTTTATGTTTACTTTGAAATGTTTTTGACCGTTGAAATCTATGTAACCGATCTATAGCAACATATTAAACAGGTTTATAAGCCCATCTGTGCGAACTTGATTAAAAATGTAAATTTATAATATAATAGTAACTCAATGTAAATTAAAGTAAAATCAAAGTTAAAAATAATGTTAAATGTTTAAATGTAAATCACTAAAATAATTTTAAACCTTATATATATGTGCATAAATAAATGTTTGTATGATAATTACTGGCAGTGGCTTACTTTATTCTTTTATATACTAGTAAATGATATTATTAAATCTCTGCTATTCCACTGAGCTAGTGACAATGGGCTAACGATCTAAATATGTAAATAAAGTGGAATCCTAACAGCGCGTATCTGCCTACTCTATAAATTTTTCTAGGCTCAAATGCCTAGATGGCGCCCTTTGGTAGTGCGGTGCGGTGCGATGCGATCTACCACTTCGTTTGGATCGTTATAATTTATCAGTAAAGTTACTTAAAAAAAAAAAGATCAAAAAAAAAAAATATTTTACTTAGGGTTAGTAATTACGGTATTAACAAAATTTACAAACATTCAGTTAATAATTTTACAAAAAACTATATACAAAAAGAAAAAGAAAATGTTGACCATCGCCTACCTAAGGACCATTTACGTTAACACCCCTCCCCCCGAGAATTCTATTTTATTTTATCCATTTGATTTCTACTTACGGCATGACAAACAAATTATTTAACTTATTTAGGAAGGTTGCATTGAGATAAATATGTTCCAAGATAATGGATTTATACGTGTATATTTGCAGCACAATTATAAATACCACCAACTTATTTATGACTGATTGAAATGCATAAATAGGATTACACTGACGTAAATTCCCAACGGTACTCATCGTAAGGTACCACATTTCGATCATAAACTTCCGTGGCTGTGCGCCTATACACGTTAACGCATAAATATATATTAACAAAAAAAAACATATCCAATGCAACCTTTTGATTTTCTTTTTAATTTACAAAAATTAGTTTTAAAATTATTTATACTTTCTTTTATTTAATATATATGCGCAATTTCTTGCTGGCAGTGCTTTTATAAAATTTAAAAATATCCGACTTATGTAAGCAGATAAAACATTCATTTTGATAAAATTTGCTCAGGGTATTTGTGGTTTATTAAAGATCGGAAATTTCAGCATTAATTCCCCTTCTCAGGGTCAATCTCTGAGGTAAGGCCCCACGTTGGGCGCCAATTATAACGATCCAAACAAAGTGGTAGATCGCATCGCACCGCACCGCACTACCAAAGGGCGCCATCTAGGCATTTGAGCCTAGAAAAATTTATAAAGTAGGCAGATACGCGCTGTTAGGATTCCACTTTATTTACATATTTAGATCGTTAGCCCATTGTCACTAGCTCAGTGGAATAGCAGAGATTTAATAATATCATTTACTAGTATATAAAAGAATAAAGTAAGCCACTGCCAGTAATTCACATACAAACATTTATTTATGCACATATATATAAGATTTAAAATTATTTTAGTGATTTACATTTAAACATTTAACATTATTTTTAACTTTGATTTTACTTTAATTTACATTGAGTTACTATTATATTATAAATTTACATTTTTAATCAAGTTCGCACAGATGGGCTTATAAACCTGTTTAATATGTTGCTATAGATCGGTTACATAGATTTCAACGGTCAAAAACATTTCAAAGTAAACATAAACGATCAAAATACAAAATTATTGATTACTGACAATTGCATAGGGAATTATAAGAAACCCTCTAGTATTCATCGTAAGATACTTGCATCGTCACCAATAACTTAAAAGACATCCGAATAAATACATTTTAGATACTCACCGTAAGGTATCATTATTTATCGAATGTCTATATATTTTGATCAAATATGAAAACGCAAAACATAGTTAACCGATAAACAATCCATGCAAGCGTCTATAAACAACTTAAATTTAATAGTTTTATTTAGGATCGAGCCTGAATCGACTACATAGATTTGCATTTGAAAATAAAATATTCTATCCCTACTTAACCTTAGGCAACACATTTCGCAATCAACTGGCGCCAATCCATCTGATACATTCATGTATTCAATGTAGCATGATACGACAACACAACTATATTGTCAGGAATGTACATCTGAACAATATGTAGAAATAGAAACGACATTGACTCTCCACCCACAGGGATGTGACATCTGTGGGCAAGTAGATCAATAAACTAAAAACTCCATAGGAATGGGCTGCGGTCTTCTGCCGACTTACAAACCCATCCATAGGCAAACAGAGGGTGTGTGGCGTATTTTATAATCCTGCCCGTAGCGGATCTCATGCTTACACCTACTAATTACATAAATATATCCAATCCATTGAACCAATTCAACCACGAAATGAACAACCCAAGATTACCCTCCCTTAATTATCTTTACAAATCGATACAGCCATTCACGCCCGACTCAAGTTTAACATTTTTTTATAATTTATTTAACGGAAAACAGAAATCATAACAACTTAAAGAACAAAATTAAATAAATAAATAAATAAATGGAAATGATTTTACAAATTAAATACATTAAATAAAATTATAACCAATTAATAAATATTGTTGGTCAGATAGAATAATATTGAAATCATTTAAATCTGGAAAGTTTTTAATTTACTGTTCATAAATTTTAAAGTTCTTACGGTTATTGAAATAGTTCATCCTATTATATTCCTGGCCGTTTAAACGTGAATTCCCACGTCGTCCGAAGATTAGTATCCGGTTGATTTATTTATTTATCCTTTGGAGATTTTGTTTTTCGTGTAGTTGGTCCTCATTGTATAAACGATGGCCCATTTTTTTCTCTTTCTTAGCAGAACTGAAGGGATTGAAGCTGTGCGTCTTTTTCAATCCCCCCAGCGCTAACACCTAGCTGTTACATCGTCAATAATCAATCAATTTCCAGTCACTAACTACTGCTTTCCAAAACTTGTCCTTTTTATATTTTTGTCAAAGGATTGAATTAACATTGCGTCATGGATGTAATGATCCTTTCGCTGAGGTCCGATTTCCCAAATGGATTTCTTTCATTGGCTAATCCGTTTCTATTGTTTTCTTTCTATCTGACTGAAGTTATTTCATTTAAATGCTCAAGGCTGGTTTACATTTAACTAATTAACAATCATTTCCATTTCTAATTAATTACCCTGTTTTCCAAATCAAAAATATATTTAAAGACAGATTTAGAGATATAATTTTATCTCCAAATCTTTTTAAAATTTAGTTTTAAAAATACCTTTTTCTTTAATAAAAATTTTATTTTAATAATTTTTCATTATCTGTGCGACTTAATATATAAGAGTTTAAGACGATATTTTAATTTCAATTTTTAAAGAAAGTTTTTAAATGCGAACTGTTTTATTTTAACTTGTTTAATAATATATATAAAAAAAACAATGTAACGACGTCTGTGCTCGTTACAATATATACATCAAATAAAGTTTTTGAAAAGAAAAGAAGTGATTTTTAATTATAGAATTATATGGCTATATGTACTGTATATTTTTGAAAAGAAAAAAGGATTGAGTCATGATTAGAAACAGAAGTAAATGGATTTGCAATACAATAGTATAATAATAATGGTGATACTATTACTACTACTACTACTACTAAAAATTTTACGATTGAGTGCTCAGGATAATCATATTAGATTCATGTACCAAAATGATGGGCTGAGCTCAAATAATAAACTGAGAATATTATTTTTCATCTGAGAGCCTATTTTTGAATCATCAGCTTTGAATTCAGACCTCTACTACTATGTTAAACTATATAGGACAATCGTAATACTTTATTAAAATGAATGCTTTCTACAGGCCTATTGCAATACATATACATGAAAATGAACACATATGCATCCATAAATATATTGAAATATATCTATATACAATTTATTACACTTTTGATTTGATTCATATTTAATTGATGAATATTATATCAGCATGCTAATAAAAGACATTATACATAAACAAAAAAGCATCAATGAACCAAAAAATTATTAAGCATTTAGTTCTAAATTAAACAATGCAAAAGGTATTCATATGTTTTAAATGCATATAGCAAGTTTTAGTAATGCATTCTACAATGATATTTTATTCATATGTTTTGAACGCATATAGTTTTTATTAATGTAATGTTTCAATCTAGAGTGATTACATTCGTGTGGGTTAGAGTCTTATAAAGGCTCAACTATATATGAGTGTGTTTTAATACATATCAGTGCAAACAGAAGTGCCTTTTCAGTTTCTCTTACTCCTTCATTTTTCATACAGTTAACCTTTTATTTATTGAATCTCTTCCAATAAAACCAAACATTGGAGGTTACAACTTGACTTGCCCAATGTGTTAGCTATTGATCAGCAAAAGGGTTTAAGCATTGCTGTCTGATTCTTTCTCTAATATGAGAGGCTTCAATATATATATATATATGACCACTAGATGGAGCTTACCAATAGGTCTAAACAAGCTTTATTTTTATAAGTGCTGAAAGAGAATGAATTCAAAATCTCTATCATTAAGTCTCTACCTCCAGACCAATTGTTTTTAAGCTTATGGCTCACCTCAGTGGAGGGCTGAGACTCTAGAAACTAGACCTAAAATACTAACTCAAAAGTCAGCACTTATAATACACATTTCTATCAATTTAGAAGTCTGAACTTTTCAGACACATAAATGTCTTCAAATCCAGCTTTGCAAACCAGATAGCTTTATGGGTCTGAATTCAGCTCAGTTTCACCATATAGTAATAGCTTCTGCAATATAGCATCACAAAAACTATCAAAGGTACACTTATAATAATTAGTAAAACAAGTTATAAATTTCGTAACTTGCTTTTAAGCTTGCATTTAAATGATCACTAGATGGAACTTACCAATAGCTCTAAACAAGCTTTCTTTTTATAAGTGCCAAAAGAGAATTCAAAATCTCTATAGTTGTCTCTACCTCCAAACCAATTGTTTTTGAGCTTATGGCTCACCTCATTGGAGGGCTGAGACTCTAGAAACTAGATCTAAAATATTAACTCAAAAATCAGCACTTATAAAACACATTTCTATCAATTTGAAAGTCTGAACTTTTTTTTATGGTTTTTGCGATGCTATATTGCAGAGACTATTACCATATGGTGAAACTGAGCTGAATTCAGACCCATACAGCTATCTGTTTTGCACAGCTGGATTTGAAGACATGTGTCTGAAAAGTTCAGACTTTCAAATTGATAGAAATGTGTTTTATAAATGCTGACTTCTGAGTTAGTATTTTAGATCTAGAGTCTCAGGCCTCCACTGAGGTGAGCCATAAGCTCAAAACCAATTGGTCTGGAGGTAGAGACTTAATGATAGATATTTTGAATTCTTTCTCTTTCGGCACTTATAAAAATAAAGCTTGTTTAGAGTTATTGGTAAGCTCCATCTAGTGATCATTTAAATGCAAGAAATTTAAAACTTGTTTTATTAATTTAAATATATATATATATTGTGCCGGTCAAAATCGTGTATTCATTCAACAAGACCAATAATCCAAGCAAAAGTACCTTGAATCCAACCATGCACAAGATACATATGTCAGGACAAGGATGAATCCTAACCTATTTGCCTAAATTATTGCCTCTCTGACTAATGGATAACGTTTGTGATGACACTAGCAGTGCTTGGTTTTATTCCGTCCCAGCTGGAGGTCATGGTTCACATAGAGACTCAAAATAATAAAAGGGTTTATATGAAAAATCAATGATTTAATGGATTCTGATGATTGCAGAATGGTACAGATATGATTTGATCGATTACTAATGGTTTGAACCGTAATAATGATAATTCTTTATGGCAACATTATAAAGAAGTGAATTTACATCAAATAAATATTATAAACAAATAGAGTAATTAACCTTAGAGATTGAGAGTGATGACAAACTAAGCTTATTTAAATGACAATATTATAGGAATTTATTAAAGAATTTAGTACAAAATAAGTTAAGTCTTTGTTTATACAACTTGGTGATTTTATTTAATTCGTTTTGATGCGGCTTTGACAAACAATATAAAAGTTTGTTAATTGGTCGGCCAAAACCAGTCAGCAATAAAATATGATATTACAAATAAATCTGTTATATATATATATATATATTACAAAATATGAAAGATGGGCATTTAAAACACTATTACATTTAAAGTCATTTGTATATAATGAGTGTGGGAAGCAAAATAGTTCTTAAATAAATAATTGACAATTATACAGTCAGATTTAATTAATTAACGAAATTGTTTGTGAAGGACGTGCCATCATGGCAGAGAGCATTTCAGGTTTGCTAAATAAAGATATAAAATGATGAAGAAGGCAATATGCTATTATAGACTACAACAAAATAAATGAGGTCTGTTATTGACCCTCTGGGTGGCTTTACTTCAGACAATTTCTTAGTAAATACAACTAGATGGTGAGAAATGCTAGACCTCCAGCCAAACATGTCTCTAAATAATCATAATAATATTTTGATGTGCATATACATCTTAATAGCAATGCTCGAAAAGAATCCCTTGGTATGAACTATGTCTACTTTGAGGGAGTGTAAAAGGTTGGACTGGTCAGATTCCGAAGGTCCTAAGAGGTTGGTAGCAAAGCAAGAATAGCAATAATAAAGAAATGGTTGTAACTATAAATACACAATGCCTTAGACGTATATAGATAGATAGTGTATCATTAACAAAATAATAAATCCTGATTAAAATCATTGGCTCCCTGATATAATGAAAAGTCCCAGAAATGTTAGGTCATTAATGAATGAATAGTAAATTATATTACAAAAAGAAAGGCAAGAATTAAAACTAAAATATAAAATTGTTTTCCCCACTCATCACGGAAGATTACAAAATAGGACTTGTCTTTAATTAACATAGACGGGCATTAAATATCAAACTAATAAATTGTAAATCATAATTTTAATATTTTCTGACAAATAAAATATATGTATGAAATATATATACTGATAAAATTCTATGATAAATTTTACTTAATTGATTCACTAAAATTATTTATTCTTTCAGAAATAATTACAGGGCTATTTTAAATTGGAGGTAATAGTAAGATACTTTTAAAATAATTTCAATCATTCAAATAAATATATATATGAGGTACAAAACGAAATGAGCTTTCTATTAATTAATTTACGGAAGGAAGTCTTCTTGTAATGATTTTTAAATAATAAAAAAAAGAAACAGGGGGAGGATTTAAAGTTAATAGCTCATTGAATTTTGTAGTTGGCCATTTCAGTAAGTCGATTAATCTAAACAAACCGACAAAAAAAATTAATTTAATTTGCCGCATCAAAATAATGTAAGATTTTATAAGAATTGATATTTTAAATTGAATAAATATAAAAGATGCATTTTAAACCAAGCCGTATAAACATTACACAGATATAAAATATAAATTAATATAGATTTTGAAAACAAGTAAAATAAAATCAATGGCTTGCGGTGAATTGGACGTTACCTCAGAATCAATCGGTTAGTACAGGCAGTTAATACAGTCAGATCATTTCAGGCTTCCTTGACACAGACAGTCTCTGGCTAGATGTTTAAAGCACTGGAAAGGCATGGATGGGCTGGTGGAACAGACCTCTGAGAAGCAAACGACCGATCTTTTCACCCCGTCATTTCTTTAGGCATGATATATATATATAGATTAATCACTTCTCTTCAGTAAACTCAATAATAATTAATCCCTAATCAAATTTTCCAATATTTATGTGTTCTGGTCTTATCTAAAGGATTAAATCTACACTGACCTCCACCAATTGTAACTGCTCTCAGCAGTTCTGTGAGATTGGTGCCACTTTGGAGGGAAAATCTCTAACTCTGCTTGAACATGCCCCAAGTGTTGATTTGCTAATTAAAAAAACAACAACAACAAGCATATTAAGTTTATCAGTCATTGTACTTACAAAATCTATTTAATTATGGTTTAGATTAACAAAATGTAGATTTTATTCAGAAAAATTTGGTACAATGACTTTCAAACATATTTGGTATAAACTTTTACAAAATATTTCTTAAAAATATTACATTGTTTAAATAATTGATTCTCAAGTGTACATTGATTAAAAGATAAATATAAAATGTTACCAACTGATTTATTGAAGAAAATGAACTTTAATAAAGAATTTGAAATATTTGTAACATTTTATAGATATCTAGGATTCAATTCAATTTGATAAAATAAACACAATATACATTTTTACAAATATAAAATAAATAAACTAATATAAAAAGGTTAGTTTTAATTATAAAATAAGATTAATGAAATATAAAAGATTATAATATTGATTAAAATATACTACCACCTATTATGAGATGGGTGTCAGTTAATAAAGATTGGGTTCAAACCCAGACTAGTGCTGATGACATTGGCACTAGGTGAAGCAGGAATATGTACTATATTTCCAGCTTCATATCCCTCGACTTGGGGGAAAAAACAAGAAAACAAACATTTTACTTGGGTGTCCAGTGACAATAGAGGCTGACCAAGGTGTATTATATTATTATTGGAATGGTAACTGTATTGAGATCTGCAAGCCTTTAGTTTCTTCTAAATTAATTACTCTGCTGAAATTACAATTCTTAAACTGTCATCTTATTAAACGATTTATTTTCTTAGCAATTCTTTCTTATCTTCCTCATTCTACTAACTTTAGTCTTCTTACTTCATTTAGTTACTATTAAATAATAGTCCTTAGACAAGATTTATATATCAACAGTCCAGCAATGTAATCAATATGTATTTCAATTATATGGGGTCATACACAAAGGGTCTCACATTTTGAAAATAATTTAAACTTTCCCTGGATCTGGAGGTATTTCATAGTATGGTTTTAAATGGCAAGCATTAAAAGTCTCTTTTTGTTCATTAAAAATTTCTTTGCTTATTCCATCATCAGCTAGGCTGAAGGCACTATTTTTATGTTTGCGATGTTTATCTTTGTGTTTTTTCTCTTCTTTCTTGCTCTGCTGTTTATCATATTTATCTCGACCTTTTGTCATATTGTGTGCTATTTTCCTGATTATTTCTGAAAGCAGTATCTCTCTTTTTTCAATTGTTTCCAAATTACTATTTAATTCTGGTATATTATCTTTTGCAACATCATCTTTCAATGTTTCTAATGGAATTTCATTTTTATTTGAATTTCCTATTACATTATCATTTATTTTGGGAATTTCTGAGGTAGGTTTATCTTCTAATATATTTATTTTGTATTCTTTTTCATTTACTTCCATATCTATAGACTTCTCAATGTTCTCAACTATTTTTTGTTGTTCAAGAGGTTCTGGAATGATTTCTACATCAGGTTTCATCTTTTCCATGTTTTCTGTATTGATTTCAGCATCTATTGTAGTCTCTGAATAGATTTTTACTTTTTTTGGTATCTCCATCTTAATATTACAATCATCAATATTTACAGCATTAATTTTAGATTCTTCCATGATCTCAACCTTGATTTTAGACTCTTTCACAATTTTTAAATCAATTTTAGATTTTATTAAATCAGCTTGTGACTCATAAGCAGTCTTTGCATCCATTTTAAATTCTGTTACTGTATTTGATACTATTGCAGTCTCAGATTCTGTATATATTGCTTCTTTTGTTGCAATTTTAGAGATATATTCCACAATTTGAAGTTTTCCTGAAGGTGGACTGACAATTTCAATAACATCCTTTGTAATTTCAATTTCTTCCTTTTTAACACTTTCATGTTTTGCTTCATCAGTAATTGGATATTCAACTGGTGATTCTTTTAAAATATCTTTGGCTGGAAGTCCTAAAGTTTCTTTAACTTGGTTTAATTCAACAATATTCTCCATATCTCTTTCTGTTTTAAAATGTTCTTCCACTAAAAGATCCTTTTCAATCATTTCTGACATCTTTTGAATATCAACTTGTAACATTTTTTCTTCTACAACCCCTGAATCAATTCTTTGCTCAAACAGTTTAGGTATAATAATATCAGCTTCTTCCTTTGTAATTATATCTCTTGCTGGTTTTGTCTCTGGCTTTGGTTCAATAGATTCAGCAACTTCTGCACTTACTACTTCTTTAGGTGAAATTACAATTCCGGTTATTTCTTTTTGAGATTCTATTTGTGGAGGCAGTTCTTCACATCTCTGTCCATTGGTATAATTTTTTTATTTCTTGTAGAGTTCTCTCTACCATCATTCGGCTTGACTCCCCATGATTTTGGATCATCCTCATCATACTCTGGAGCATTGTAATCACATTTTTATCTTCTGGAAATACTTGGGCTGGTTTCATGTCATTGATGAGTGTAAAGGTATCCTTTACATTGACTTCTGAAATTTGTTCCATGTTTTCTTTTTTCACTGAGATGCTGGCATCAACATCTTCACTTTCCTTTTTTTCTATGCTGTTATCCATTTGGATTTTGAAAAGTTTGACAACAGTAATAATGCTGATCTTAGAATTCAAAGCTATTTTACTGGAACTATGGCTCACTGAAACTTTAATACAATCTTGAAAAATAGAATGTAAATAATCACTAATTCGAACGTTTGCTTCCCTTACTCTGTCCACTCTTCTCATCATGCTTTACTGACTGTGTCCTTTCTGATCTGCCATACTAAGTTTCTGTCTGTTTTAAGCTGGATATTTCAATAATTGTTTCAACTTCAACAAAAAAACTTTATTTTATTTTTTTTTATTTTTTCATGAGAATGACTGATTTGTTTTTTTTTTTTTTTTTCTAGCTGGCCACCCTTGGTCACTCCTTGCCTCTGAAATGGACTTAAAAAAAATCATTGTTTTCAAAATTTAATACATAATCTTGTTGTTATGAATATTACATTGCTTACAATTTTATTACATATTACACCAGTTATAAAATTCTTCACTCTCCAAATCTCTTATATATCAAAAAAAAATTTGTTGCCTAGAATTACCACGGTTCTTTATTTATTTATTTATTTTGAACTTGATAACGAATTTATAATGGTAATAGGTACTCTATTTCCTACACCAGGGCGCCAGTTATCAAGATCAGCAATAATATAACACTTACAGATAGCTCTACTACATATAAAAACAGGTATATATATATTAAAATATATATGTACTTTTATTGATTGTTAACACAGTATGCCCATATGAATAAACATTAAATACATCTTGTTACCACCTTTTACACATAAGGCTTATGGATGTAGTACATGGGCTTTAAACATTTTTTTAAACACATGAAAACAGAAAACAAATTCATGTGTGCATGTAAAACCAGATACAAAAAAAAAATCTACATATGGTTGTAATACATGGGTTTCAAAAAAAAAACTTTTACAAAATATCTATATGGTTGAAAAACCAGGTACCACAGCTAGCAAAACTTTTACACTTATAGTTATAATCTTTGCATTTAAAAAAAAAACTTTTCACACAACATTTTATGGTTGTAAAACACAGTCTTTGGTTTTTTTGACACTCATGAAAAAAAACTTTACATCACTTTGACCTTATTTTATGATTTATTTTACATAGTTTGAGTTTGGTATAAATCTAACATTAAGAGAAAACTGTTAAACTTAAGAGCACATACATAAATTATTACATGTCACTATAAATTCAAACTCAGGTGAACTAAACCAACTTTTAAATATATTGGTCCGAATATATACAATTGTATCTATGAAATATCATTTGGGGATATGAATATTTTTTCAACTGTCAAATCCAGAAAAAAAATGTACATCTATATTGGGAAAAAGTTTTTCAAGATTTTATGCTTGAGATCCAATACAACTTTTTCACACATATGTGTTCCCAAGAAAATATATAGTAATGCAATACATATAAAATTTTCAAACACATCTGTTCCTACACATTGCACATACACACCCATGTACATATATACGCAGCGCTACATATACAAGTACATAGATTTTACACACATATACTTCTATACACATTCATAGTACTATACATTATTGGAAAAGAAAGAAAAAAAACTTTGGAGAAAAAGTTGAAAAAAAAATCCATACACGTGTCAAATTCTTTACACTTTGCTTTAAAATAATCACAACATTATATACTCAATTAACAAGAAAAAAATTTCTATACAAATATTTCCGTTCTTAGCAAACATGGGAGAAAAGTAGAAAAAAAAAATTTCTACATAACAAAACTCTGGAAGTAAAAAAAAAACTTACATATACATTAATATAGTAGTTCAAACTACTTTCATATTTTATACAATCTATTTAACCATATGAGTTTTCACTTTTAATTAATCTGTTTATCAAAAAAAAAATTACAGACTATGGATGGAAAACATGGTATTCCTCTTTAATTTATTAACAAAACAGTATTTGATTTTATAAAATCAATATGACAAAACTAAATCATTTTATATTCTGGAAAATTATGTATATATTAAATTATATATAGCAAATTATACACATATAGCTAATGAATTATTCAGGGTGTGGGAATAATTACAGGCTCCACGATTGGGCGTCCAAACTCAGAAAAAAAAACGCAGCCTCTGTGCCGGTCAAAATCGTGTATTCATTCAACAAGACCAATAATCCAAGCAAAAGTACCTTGAATCCAACCATGCACAAGATACATATGTCAGGACAAGGATGAATCCTAACCTATTTGCCTAAATTATTGCCTCTCTGACTAATGGATAACGTTTGTGATGACACTAGCAGTGCTTGGTTTTATTCCGTCCCAGCTGGAGGTCATGGTTCACATAGAGACTCAAAATAATAAAAGGGTTTATATGAAAAATCAATGATTTAATGGATTCTGACGATTGCAGAATGGTACAGATATGATTTGATCGATTACTAATGGTTTGAACCGTAATAATGATAATTCTTTATGGCAACATTATAAAGAAGTGAATTTACATCAAATAAATATTATAAACAAATAGAGTAATTAACCTTAGAGATTGGGAGTGATGACAAACTAAGCTTATTTAAATGACAATATTATAGGAATTTATTAAAGAATTTAGTACAAAATAAGGAGTCTTTGTTTATACAACTTGGTGATTTTATTTAATTCGTTTTGATGCGGCTTTGACAAACAATATAAAAGTTTGTTAATTGGTCGGCCAAAACCAATCAGCAATAAAATATGATATTACAAATAAATCTGTTTTATATATATATTACAAAATATGAAAGATGGGCATTTAAAACACTATTACATTTAAAGTCATTTGTATATAATGAGTGTGGGAAGCAAAATAGTTCTTAAATAAATAATTGACAATTATACAGTCAGATTTAATTAATTAACGAAATTGTTTGTGAAGGATGTGCCATCATGGCAGAGAGCATTTCAGGTTTGCTAAATAAAGATATAAAATGATGAAGAAGGCAATATGCTATTATAGATTACAACAAAATAAATGAGGTCTGTTATTGACCCTCTGGGTGGCTTTACTACAGACAATTTCCTAGTAAATACAACTAGATGATGAGAAATGCTAGCCCTCCAGCCAAACATGTCTCTAAATAATCATAATAATATTTTGATGTGCATATACATCTTAATAGCAATGCTCGAAAAGAATCCCTTGGTATGAACTATGTCTACTTTGAGGGAGTGTAAAAGGTTGGACTGGTCAGATTCCAAAGGTCCTAAGAGGTTGGTAGCAAAGCAAGAATAGCAATAATAAAGAAATGGTTGTAACTATAAATACACAATGCCTTAGACGTATATAGATAGATAGTGTATCATTAACAAAATAATAAATCCTGATTAAAATCATTGGCTCCCTGATATAATGGAAAGTCCCAGAAACGTTAGGTCATTAATGAATGAATAGTAAATTATATTACAAAAAGAAAGGCAAGAATTAAAACTAAAATATAAAATTGTTTTCCCCACTCATCACGGAAGATTACAAAATAGGACTTGTCTTTAATTAACATAGACGGGCATTAAATATCAAACTAATAAATTGTAAATCATAATTTTAATATTTTCTGACAAATAAAATATATGTATGAAATATATATACTGATAAAATTCTATGATAAATTTTACTTAATTGATTCACTAAAATTATTTATTCTTTCAGAAATAATTACAGGGCTATTTTAAATTGGAGGTAATAGTAAGATACTTTTAAAATAATTTCAATCATTCAAATAAATATATATATGAGGTACAAAACTAAATGAGCTTTCTATTAATTAATTTACGGAAGGAAGTCTTCTTGTAATGATTTTTAAATAATAAAAAAAAATAACAGGGGGAGGATTTAAAGTTAATAGCTCATTGAATTTTGTAGTTGGCCATTTCAGTAAGTCGAATAATCTAAACAAACCGACAAAAAAAATTAATTTAATTTGCCGCATCAAAATAATGTAAGATTTTATAAGAATTGATATTTTAAATTGAATAAATTTAAAAGACGCATTTTAAACCAAGCCGTATAAACATTACACAGATATAAAATATAAATTAATATAGATTTTGAAAACAAGTAAAATAAAATCAATGGCTTGCGGTGAATTGGACGTTACCTCAGAATCAATCAGTTAGTACAGGCAGTTAATACAGTCAGATCATTTCAGGCTTCCTCGACACAGACAGTCTCTGGCTAGATGTTTAAAGCGCTGGAAAGGCATGGATGGGCTGGTGGAACAGACCTCTGAGAAGCAAACGACCGATCTTTTCACCCCGTCATTTCTTTAGGCACGATATATATATATAAAGATTAATCACTTCTCTTCAGTAAACTCAATAATAATTAATCCCTAATCAAATTTTCCAATATTTATGTGTTCTGGTCTTATCTAAAGGATTAAATCTACACTGACCTCCACCAATTGTAACTGCTCTCAGCAGTTCTGTGAGGTTGGTGCCACTTTGGAGGGAAAATCTCTAACTCTGCATGAACATGCCCCAAGGGTTGATTTGCTAATTAAAAAAAACAACAACAACAAGCATATTAAGTTTATCAGTCATTGTACTAACAAAATCTATTTAATTATGGTTTAGATTAACAAAATGTAGATTTTATTCAGAAAAATTTGGTACAATGACTTTCAAACATATTTGGTATAAACTTTTACAAAATATTTCTTAAAAATATTACATTGTTTAAATAATTGATTCTCAAGTGTACATTGATTAAAAGATAAATATAAAATGTTACCAACTGATTTATTGAAGAAAATGAACTTTAATAAAGAATTTGAAATATTTGTAACATTTTATAGATATCTAGGATTCAATTCAATTTGATAAAATAAACACAATATACATTTTTACAAATATAAAATAAATAAACTAATATAAAAAGGTTAGTTTTAATTATAAAATAAGATTAATGAAATATAAAAGATTATAATATTGATTAAAATATACTACCACCTATTATGAGATGGGTGTCAGTTAATAAAGATTGGGTTCAAACCCAGACTATGCTGATGACATTGGCACTAGGTGAATCAGGAATATGTACTATATTTCCAGCTTCAATATATATATATATATAAAGCATTTTAATGATATAAAAAGCTCATTAAAGTTTGTGCTATAACTAAACATTAAAATAATATATTTCAAAAGTTGTCAAACTTCCACTGATGGCAGTTAGATGTTATCAGTTAGCCCTAGTACACTATTGCCTACTTATATCACCTGCCTATGAGAAGAGAATTTAATAACAATACATCTATGTATACATGAAAAATATGATCTGGGATTAACATTTAAACAGATTAAAACTAATTTTTTTTTTTTTTCAAAACTTAATTTATTTCAAAGATAAGCTGATTTAGAATTATTTTTTTCAGATAACCATCTGCCAGATAAACGAATATATTTTGTTTGGTAAATGAATATCTAAATACAAGGTAAAACAAAGAAAACTTTTAAAATCCTTCTCAATCAGTTGTTGATTTTTAAATAATAAATTTTTTTTAAAAATTATTTTAGAGAACTACTGGAAAAAATATCCAGCATAAATTGTTTAAAATCTGTTTTACTTCTATGCAGAAAGAGAGCACCGATAAACTATGTTAAGAATATTTAAATGAAGTTTTAATCAGTGGAGATGACCATAGTCTTTCTTAAATTGGTATATAATTCAATTTACAACGGTATTATTAGTTTGCTATTCATTTTAATAACTTTGTAAACAAACAACAAAGTATTGTGTTTGTGAGATAAACTATAAACCAATTTGAATGAAGCTATATGGGCATCTCTATTTATTTAAATTTCACACTCGATAAATGTTCGAATTTATTCAGATAGCCATATAATAATTTTGGAAAAATTAGTGATTGGTTTTCATTTGTTGCTTCAAAACTGGAAAGTGTCACATTAAAATATGATAGTGCAATTAAATTAGGAATTTATATCTCTGATTATACTTTATATGACAAGAATGTGAATAATAGAACAGAAACATGGTAGATTATTGTTTTCCTGAAGGTTTGTGATGATAGTGTTCTAATTGTATATTTATATTGAACTATTTCCATCATTTGATATGTGTATTGAATGTTTAGAAAAATTTAACTTTATTTAAATATTCCAAATACATTCAACTGTTAATAATAGCACATCAAACAAGTTAGTATATGCAAAATATTTTGACAGCTATTATTCTCCCCTCTTCTTTTGAGTGTTTCTGGCCTGATCAGTGACAGTACTAGCATGGGATTCGAACCTGGACCCTTGATTCTTGAATATTGAATTTTATGGAAACACTCGAACAAACTGAACCATCCTGCCAAAGGCAACAGTGTGTAGAAATTTCATATACTTATCTATGAGGTTCCTCCTGATTTTTCACCTTTTCCTAAGAGCAAAGTTGATTAGTGGTTTCCATACATTATGTATAGTCACACTAGGTTGGCTTATGGGATTTTTTGCCATTGTCATGTGAGCAAGTTTAAATGTTCTTCTTTGTATCTTCTCTAACCAATATTTTCGTATTTTTCTAATTGAAAATATGTTCTTTGGCACATATATGGTCTGCTACCTTAGACACATCTGTTTTCTCTCTTCTAATCATCAGTTTGAGTTCTTGCAAATGCTTTTCAATGGGATGACTGGTCTCACCAGTATATATGTTCTTCCGCATTCACATGGTATTTCATAAATGCAGTTTTTTTCTTTTCAGCATTTCAAGTTTAGGCTTTGTAGATGCTAGAATTCCTCATAGTGTGATATGGCTCTGGAAAGCTGTTCTGATGTTATACTGATTGCAGATTTTTTTAAATTTGTCTTTCTGTTGTTAATATAATGGAGCTATTAACATTCTGCATAAAAATGACATACTTTCAACATAACATAGAATTCTTCCAACAAAATCAAGGAATGGCTGGAAAAACTTGAAACATTAGCTATAAAAACTACTTTATATCCACCTAAAGTTTGGCTTTGCTATGTGGATGATACATTTGTTGTATGGCCACATGGTTAAGCATTGCTAAAAATTTTCTGGAAACACATCAACAACATATCTCCTTCAATTAAATTCACAATAGAATCAAACAAGAACAAAAATTGGCAGTCTTAGATGTTCTTGTGACAAGACACTCATGGAAAAATCAAAACTAGTTTACCAAAAACCTACACATACAGAAAAATATCTAGCCTATACATCCACTCACACCAGAAACAAAAACATGGAGTTATACTATCACTGTGGAACAGAGCAAAAGAAGTTTGTTCAGAAACCAGTGATTTGGAAAAAGAAAAGATCTATATAGAACAAACTCTTATGAAAAATGGTTATCCATCAGCTGTTATTAAGAAAATGTTAAATAGATAACAAAAAGAACCATCAAGAGAAAAGACAGTTATTGATACTGTAGTGTACCATACATCCCAAAAAATAGACAAATTAAGGTGTTTATTATATCTATAAAGATATTACATACGAGCGAGCCAAAGAAAAGTGAATAACTCTGTGTGTGTAAATTTAAAAAATCAGATATATTAATCTTTAACTGAGGTTTAAAGTTTATATCTGTGCTTAGAGATAATCTCTAGTTTCGAAAATGATTAGTAATAATCATTAGTGTATTTATCTGAAATGGATGGCATCAAAGTTGTGGGTGGAGGAAGTTTGACAAAAGTAAATGAAAATGTAACAATTTATTCTAGATAAATACTTTGCATATAATAAAGATATATATGAAAGATAGTGACCTGGGCCAACTGATGAGTGCTGGTTCAGCACGAAATGCATCTTGGGGGTCATTTGTCTTTTATTATATCTTTATTTATATGAATTTAAAAAGAATGGGGAAGTATGGAGGTGTTTATTATATCTATAAAGATATATGGCATCAAAGTTGTGAGTGGAGGAAGTTTGACAATGGTAAATGAAAATGTAACTTCTTTTGAATGTAGCAATTTTGATTTTTCAAAACGACGAAATAAATTCAATAATTGTTAAAAATAAAATAGTAATCACATTAAAACTTTTCTTTTCAGTCACATAATTTAAAATAACAATATTGACTTTAACAAATATAACTGATTTTAAACCGTAATTATAAAATCATATTAATAATCAATCTACTATTAATATATACAATTTAGTAGTAAATGTGTGATTATCCCCTACAACTCATCCCACATGAAATACATTAATACTTGATAAAGATTTACTTTAAAATATATACATTTACTGTTAAACTATACTAAATTTAAAATTTTGATAATTTTAACGAAAGTACTTGTCTTTTTAGAGAACTCATCAAATCAAAAGATTACAATATATATATGATAAATTGATTATATCAATATATAAAAATTGCAACTTGTAATATAAATTACTTCATCCATTACAGAATATAAATATTGAAATATAGATGGGTTAACCAACCACAAATGTTTTCAGAACAATTGCTTCATGGTTAAAATACAGATTAGCTACCTATGAGCTTCAAACTAAAACTTCATTATAATGTACAAAAAAAAAGTCTTTAAGTACCAAAGACAAGCTGCATTAATTTTAAAGCATGAAGTGACTCATAACACAGTCTTATGATGTTAAATAATCAAACATTACAGTGAATCATCAGAAAATAAAGTTGAAATCCACTACAAATTGTAACACCTTAATTAATTAATAATAATTAAACTATTATATTAACATAAAAAAATAAATAAAGCTAATCTGAAAATGATATTTAAATTAATTGTACCAAAGTTTAAATTATTATTTTTTTGTAAATTTATTGGATTATAATGTAGCAGTTTAATTATTATTAATTAATTGATATTTTAAATGTTTTAGTTTGTTGTTGATATGATTCAGTAAAATGTTTAATAATGTAAGGCAGTGTTGTGAATATTTCACACTTTAAAATCTGTACAATCTTATATTTAGTATTTAATGAGTTTGTATTTTGCACATTACATCAGAATACTAATGTTAATCTAATAATCATGAAATGATTATATTTGTATATGAGTTTGGTGGCTAGTTATTTTAATGTGATGTTAAAGTTGTTAATTTTAGTAATTGCGATTTGATTAATTGGATTATTTAAACTTTATTTGGTGTAGTTACTTTAGATAATTATAATCGCACAATAAAAGAGTAATTAAATCAGGCAAAACTCTCCATATAGTAGTGCCACTCAATGCCAATCAGAGTAATCAATGGATGCCAGAAAGCTTGTACATAAAATCCCTATCCAGTGCTGACTCATTTATGCACAAGCCTTCTGGCATTCATTGGTTACTCCGGTTAGCACTGAGTGGCACTACTATATGGAGAGTGTTGCCTGTTTTAATAACAGTAATGTGCTAGCATAAGAAACAGTGATCATGTGATGTTTAGTGGTTTAAAAGAATAATCTTATTTCTTTTAATATAGTAAATTTAAAATTAATAAAATTAGAATCATATTATAAATTATGTTATGTAAAGTAAAGCTTTGAATTAATCTGCTATTCACCTTTCTAATAACCCTTCAAAAAGCCAAAACTGTGTAGGAAAAGATTTATCACTGGCAATTATATGATTTATGAATATCATACTTACTGCACTCACAACTTTGACAACAAGACATTGTAGATAAATAAATTAATGATTACTATTTATTAAACTAAATATTCACAGCTCAGATTATATGATAAAAAGATAATTACTTTTCTTTCAATATGGTAAATTTAAAACTATAAAATTAAATTAGCATAAAATTATAGGTTATTAGGTCAAAGTAAATAGCATTTAAGTAGACCAATTTATATTAGCAATGTCCTAAAAGACATCACTTACCTGATTAGCCAATCCTGGATAAGATTTTTTTTAGGTTTATTTTTATTTTAACAGAAAGTAAGTATAGCTAAATATCTATGTACTAATCAATAATTAAATGAATATCTAACCTGGCTGTGGGACAGTTAACTGAGAAAAAAATTCTAATAACTTGAAACAAAATTTCCAAGTTTCATACCTTGGATTTGAGCCTGAGATTGTAGACACAACTTCCATGTACATAAACTACTATATTGTAAGCTCTTCAGCATTAACTGAACTAGAATAAAGCAATATTTAAATATACACAGAACATTTTTCCACAGAGGAACACTGAAAAAGAAAAGAAATTGCCTAAAAGTGAGGAATTGAATCCCCTTCCTTTCCCCTCTCGCACTTTTTTTTTTCTAGTTACAAATCAATAATTGTATTGCTAGCTAAGTTGGCTATCTAAAAAAAAAATTCTAAATTTTAACTGTGCCCGATGTGAATTGCATGTCAGTGGTATGCACTGAACACCATGTCACAATATCTTCATAAATTAACAAAATATAAATTAAGAAGTAATCAGTTAACTAGATTTTATTTTTCTCACTCTCCAGTTTTTTGTTTGATAGCTTAAGTAAAAAGCTATTTATAATACTATATGTGGACACCCCCCCCCCAACCCAAATAAAAAAAAATAAAAATTTTCACTTGTAAGTATTTTTATTTTAATCTTTCTGAAATATATAAAAAATGAAAAAAACTGAAAAAGATTGAAAAAAAAAAAATCTTTTAAATTTTGAACGGATTTAATACACTATATTAAAACAATTTTATATATATATTTACAAAAATTCCCTATTGCAATATATAGAGAGGAAAAGTAAAATAATGTATAAAATGATTTATATAATAAAAATGATTAATATGAGATTACAATTACAGATGATTACTGCTACAGAAATATTTTTAAAATATATTTTTTGTCACTATAAAAAACAATTTTAATTTACTTACAAATAAATCAAAAAGATGAGAATGTGCTATTAATGTTTATATAAATATGCATATATGCCTAAGGCACATATATAGTTATTTTCTCATTAATGAAAAAGGCCATCATTATTTCAACCATTATCAATTTACTGCCGAATGAAGATCTGTCTCTACAAGTTTAATCTACTTTCTCTGAATTATAGTTTCTCTTCTTTACATGATAGCAGCAAATTTCCTTATTGCATTTATCATCTCTCCTGTACTTTATTTCTATGTTTTTTTTACAATATTTTGAAATTGACTTTAATATTTCAATTGTCCATTTATTATCATCTCTTCTAATAATATGTTCAGTCCAGTTCCATGTGCATTTTTCCTTTTAATATTAAGTTATTTCTATCAGAAACATTCTTTCCAAGTTCCATTCAGTGATTAATTTAATTCAAGTTCCATTCCATGATTAATTTCATCCATCATGTTTATATCTGTATTAATAATTTGACCAAGATATTTGAAGTTGTAAAGTTCTTATAATTCATAATTATAAATATTTATTATTTCCTAAAAAAAATACATTGAACATTACTTTACTCTTTTTAATATTTAATTTTAGTTTTACCTTCCGACTTTCATCTGATAATTTTGCAGCATTTGCTGAAGTTTTGAAGCATTATTTGCAAAAACAATCACAACATCTTCAAAATCAAGTAGACTTAAATAATTTCCATGTCTTTTTATTCTTTTAACTTATTATTTTAATGCAAATTTTTTTTTTTGTAGAACTGTAGTAAAAAGTTTTGGAAATGTGGAGCCACCAAGTCATATAACTTTGTTAATGTTGATTTTCATAGTATCATCATGTAATCTAATTGCTGCTACTGCATTTTAATAAATATTCTTTAGAATATGACATAACCTGAATCTATATCTTGATATTCCAAAGCTTTAATTATATTGGTCATTTCTATTACTTAATTCAATACTTCAAAATGATACACTGTGCTAAAACCTCTTTTAACCCCAAATTGTTCCTTTGGTTAATTTGAATCTATAAATGATTTGTAATTGTCTTGGTAAAGATTTCATATCCATCTTATAGAAGTCTGATGAGTCTATAGTTTCTAATATTTTCTTTATAACCTTTTTTAAAATATCAGTATTACTAATAGATGCTTCCAATTAACTGATACATCTTTATTGTTTTGGTATTTGGTATATAGTTTTAACAACCATTTTTTATTTCTTCACTACCTTCTTTTAAAATATCAATAATAATTTCATAATTTCCTGCAGTTTTTCCTTTTTATAGATTTGATTGTATATCTTACTTCTTCATTTCAAATGCTTGACAATTTAAAACATGTATTATGTATAGTGATTATTTTATTATTCTCCATTAACATATAATTCTTAATAAAATTCATTTACATATTTCATGCTATGATCCTTCTTTTTAATAAAAGTATACCATCTTTGTTCCGAAATAATCGTTCTTCCAATACCAAGATATTATTTTATACTTTTGAATCTTTTATTCTCTTATGTGGTTTTTCTCACTAATTTACAGTTAAATTTTCTTATATCATTATTAAATCTTTTCCATACCATTTTAAAGAACTCCAGATATTCAGTTTTTCTTAATAAATCATTTTAAAATATTTTCATAATACTTCTTTTCTTTGTATATTCTCATTTCAGTTGTTTTTCTGGTGAAATGCTGCTTTTTTGTAGTAGCTTCTTTATTGCAGTTCTTAGTAGAGTATCAGTTATTTTATTATTGATGTCAATTAAAGTAGAATTATCTTCAAAGCTCTGTCAGTAATTCAAAAAGATTATCAAGTTCTAATTTAAATTCACTGAAATATTTTTGAAGATTAGGAATATCTACTATAAATAGAATCTTTTTTTCCTTCATAATTTTACATTTTATATCTTAAAATGATGATTTCTTGTGGTGAATCTGTTAAGAAGATTATAGTCCTAAAATATCTTTCCCGTTAGTCAAAATATAATCCAATTCTTCTGTACCTTCATTTGGATGCTTTGATCTCTCTTTTCATTTAACATTTTTCTTGAAGAAAAAAAATATTTTATAATTTTTCTGCAAATTCCACAAGTTATGTCCTCTTTCATTTCTATTACCATAACCAAACACACAGCATTTTCATCTTTCAATCATTTCCAATTCGAGCATTAAAGTCTCCCATAACAATTTAAAAATATTGTTTGGTGTGATTAAAAGCATTTTATATATCTATATAAAAATTCTTTACTTCTTCATCATAATGAGAATTTGTTGTGGCAGAAATTTGAATTATCTGCATTTTTAATATCTTCCATTAAATTGAATGACTAATTTTGTCACCTTATCTAATATGCCATCAAACTACACAATGTTCTTTAATTTTTATTTATAATAAATTCCACTCCATTTGTACTTCTAATGCCTATGCTTTTTCAAATTGTCTCTTCACTTTTTCTTCTCTTTTTCTAATTCATGCATCTTCCTTCACTCAAATAACATGAATCTGAATTCAGGATATTCTTAGCATTCTTCATTTTTGGTCACCAAACATTTGGCTGATGACTTTATAGTCTTCTGAAAATAAGGATCATACTTTAATTTTGTCTGTCATGATTGTAAATATCTAATTTAAAAAATCATTCACTTGCACATTCATTCTGCTTCCAATAAAACTGATATTTCAGCTCAGAACTATCAGGAAAATGAAAGAAATGCATGTTTATGAGTATCCTATTCATGTTTGATTATTGTATGAATAATCATAAAGAAATAACAACCAGAATGATGAAAACAAAGAGAATGAACATTAGGATTTTGCCTTGCTTAGTTTCCTTAAGGTCTTGGAGGAATCAAAAATTCTGTTTTTAGTTAACAGTAATCTCCTTTTTACATCATTACTTTTTAAAAAAAAAAAAATTTGCTTTTCGCACTTTATTTGCACAATGTTTAAAATTATATTTAATAATATCTGACATTTTGATTGCACATATAATAATTATATAATTTTAAGATAATTTTTAAAAAATTAAATTATAATGAGGTAATGTGTCTAATACATGTGGTTTAAAAATATAATAATAATAATAATAATATTATCAGATAATAACGCTAAACATAAACACACACCGCAGCGCAATAATTAATTTGCAAAAAACGATCAGGATCCTACTACCAGACAATACTACGGAGTCATTTTTTTTCAGAAATTTATATAATGATAAATAAAATAAATCAGCTTGAATTAGACCCAATATACAGATACATAGCTTACACTAACACGCTTTCATTTAATATAAACCATATCACACAAAAATCAATCTCTCCCTCCAGGCTAATTACATTAGCAGATGAAATATACAAAAGAATCAGTCTGTCTAAACCGGTTCAACACAATCAAACAAACATAATTAAACTCACCTAGCTCTATAAACAGACTTGCAATAAATTAAAACAATATCTAAGCATAAAAAAACAAAAATTTTGCCTAGCACAGCCGCACACATGGACACGCGGATATATTAGGTGGGCTTTGGGGTACCCATCCATAAATTAAGTTCCCATGGTGCTGGAATCGGAAAATAAGATTACAGCAGGATTTAACATGATTGCACCTATATATAACTATTTCAAAACAAAGCTAACTAAGCATGCACAATTCACACCCACAGAAGATTATTTTGGAACAACTGAAGATGAGATGCCATTTAAAATCGAGGATTTTAAGGAGTGTTAGAATCAATCCCACCCACATGTCATTCAGGACCTCCAGACATTCTACAGCTTGTACTTGCACATCTTAGCCAAATTACAAATACATACCTGTGTCAATTGGCAAATCAAATATCACAAAAAAATTTTAGCATACAGAGATTATACAAGAGATCAATGGTACCATTTATGAAAAAACAAGAACCTATTACCAAGATCACCAACTTAAGACCTATCTCAATGGAGCCTTTAGGAATTAAAATGCTAGAAAAAGTAATAAAGGTGAAAATTGAACCATTTATACTGACAAAAATATCACAACATCAGTATGCAAAGAAAGGCTCATCCACAGGTCAGGCAGCACTAATCTTTAAAGCTATAATCAACTCAGTAATTAAGAAGAAGGAATATGCTGCAATTGCAGTACAACTAGATTTTGAAAGTGTTTTCGACTCTGTACCAATAAAAATCTTACTAAACCAACTAAAGGAAACACAAATAACATGATCAATATTATATGCAATAGCCAACCTACTTTTAAACAGAGAAGAACATATCACACTTAATGGAAAAATGTCATCATCATTTTATCCCACTCAATCAATACCACAAGGGTCACCACTGAATACACTACTGTTCACGTTCTACATAAACCCCTTATTGGAAGAAATTGGAAAAAAAATACAGGGAGTGTTAATACCAAATACCAAAAGATACATTCCTTGTATGGACGATATCACAATATTCTTAACATCAAAAAAGCAACTACAAGCACCACAAAACATCATAGGAGAATATACAAAAAAATTCAAACTTAAAATCAATATCAATAAGTCAGCTGCTTGGACAATTTTTACAGGGAAAGTAAACAAACAAATTTATCAAGGAAAGCCCAGCAGTTTTCTTGGTTTTCCATTTTATCTAGGAATGAATCAAATGAGAACAACAATACAAAACAAACTCAAAGTGGATGCAGAAAGAATCACAGAATCATTATCCAGATTATATCTATCAATATACGCAAAAATATCATAATTCAATCAACTCATAATGTCAAAAATAAGCTACTATTTACCAATAATCAGTTTCACAAAAACATTTATAGCCTCAATTAATTCATTTTGTAGCAAACTACTATGGAACAGGAAAATAGTTGCCATTTCAATAAAGCAACTTAACGAACCAACAAAATGGAATGGTCTGGGACTTCACTCAATATCAGTGTTTCAGACACAAAAAACAATAAATCTGCTAATAGCCATAGTCAAAAGGTTTCCAGATATTGAACCAATATTGGAGATCACACCCACAGATCGCCCACCACCTACAAACAATTATATCTTTACATTGCTTGAAAGCATTGAGAGCATCAAAAACAAAGTAACACTGAAAAGTCCAATAAAATATACATATTGGCAAATACATGATTTCCTAACACAAAAACAATCTGAGAATAACCAAATATCTGTATTAGGAATTGATAACAGGCAATTACTTAAAAAATTTAGGAAATGGTACCTGGAACCAAAATTTTACGATTTCACAATTAAAGTCAATTTGAAAGCACTACCTACAAGTCATTTTATAAGATACAGAAGATTCTATATAAATATAGATCCCTTGTGTATGCTGTGTCACAGGGATGAGGAAACACATGACCATTTCATACATAATTGTTCAGGACTTGAAAAAATAAGACAGATGATGGTTGGTGGATATAGGAAAAATGGAACCACAATAGATGAGATTCTACAAACATTAAAAAATAATGGAATACCCACCATAAGGGCAGCCAATTTCAGCCTACATGCATTCTGGTGTACCAGCTGCACTTTTACACTGGGGAACAACATGAGAAGACACCCTAACATCTATAAGAACAAATTGCAAAAAATAAAAGAAAGAGACAGCATTATTGCACCACCTAATATCTTTGCAGCAACGTGGTCTCTTTTTAAAATTCAGGCCACTTTATAATAAAGGATATAATAGAAAAGGACAAAGGCAAACATGAAATTCAGTGTTGCAAGAACATGAAAAAATTACTGAATCCATGATCATTGATTTATATTGTACATAAACTTGGACAATAAATATTTCATAAAGTGTGGAAAAATCTAAAACATTGTGAAAGCCACTATCTAAGTTCTAAAACATCAATTTTTTAAGTGCAAAGAGACTCTAATTAAACATACAGACTGTAATGTAATAAACTGTGTAAACCTATGTATAACACTATGTATAATCAACAACCAATGTAACCACTTGTTTTTGAATAAAGTTACCTTTAAAAAAAATTAATAATAATAATAATAATAATAATAATAATAATAATAATAATAATAATAATAATAATAATAATAATAATAATAATAATAATAATAATAATAATAATAATAATAATAATAATAATAATAATAATAATAATAATAATAATAATAATTCAATTCAATTCAATATCCATTTATTATGTGCATTTCAACATTTACACTTTAACAGAAATACACAATAAAAATAATAATAATAATAATAATAATAACAATGATAATAATTAAAATTTAAAAAAACAACAAAAAAAAAACAATAATAATCAAATACAAGCTAAATACATAAAATTATATATACATATATGTTCATAATTATACATTTAGTTGTTTTTTAACATTCATCACAAATTGATCGCAAAAAATATCAATATTATTAAAAGTTAGATTATATACCATTTGCAATCTATTAATAACTGATTTACCAAAGAAAGTATTTTTACATATACTAATCTTGAAAGTTTGCATTTCTCTTAATAAACGACAAGGTACTTTCAATTCTATTTTTGATATACAGTTACTGACATCAATTTTCCCATCAATCAACTTTTTCAGTAATATCATATCCTTCAACATTCTCCTTTCTTTCAATACTACTACTACTACTACTACTACTGCTGCTGCTGCTGCTACTACTACTACTACTACTACTACTACTACTAATAATAATAATAATACTTGCATCTCTTTGAAGTTGGAAAAAAACTGATGTTGAAAATGTCATCATCTATTGTATTGGGCTTTATATTTTATAGACTAGATTTTTGTTTCAAGTGTGACCATGTAGCTGCAAACACATCTGGTTGAGCTAGGATGCTATCTCTTTTTCTGAACAGTTCTAGTTTTATTGAATATGTTTCTGAGTGGTGTCGGGGGTTATTAGCAAGTGCAAAAGTGCATCAGGTACACCAGTAGACATAAAGGCTATATGTTGCTGAACAAATAGCAGGGATGTTGCCTTTTTAAAATGTATTTATTATTTCATCAATTGAAATGATATCCTTTCTGTATGTGGTAAACATTGTGTGACATATTGTTTCTAGGGCACTGCAGGAATGAAGAAAATGATCTTGTGTCTCTTCTTCTCTATGACATAGCCCACACATGGGGTCTATATTTGTATAGAATCTATGAAATCTAAGGAAATGTGTTGTGGGTAGAGCATTAAGATTAAGTTTAAGTAGAAAATCAAATAATTTTGGTTCTAACGACCATTTCCTGAATTGTTGCAGTAGTTGCCTGTTGTCTATCCCAAGAACTGATGGATGTAGATTAGGTGACTGGTTTGGGTATAATATATAATAAATGTCCCAGTATGTATACTTGTTGTCATTATTGAGTGATATTTTGTTGTATATTGGCTTGAGTTCTTCAATCAGTATGGATAGATATCAATATGAAGAGGGTGGTCTGTCTGTGGGTATTATACTAATTACACACTCCAGGTCTGAAAATCTTTTTATGGTTGCTGTTATTAGATTTACTGATTTTTGTGTGGAAAAACATTGATTGTATGGAGTCCAAGTCAATTGCTATATGGCAGTCTGCTCAGATTTTTTAAAGAGATTGCCACTGTCTTTCTCTTCCATATTAGTTTGTTACAGATTGATGAGATTTTAGATATGAATGTTTTTGCAAATTTGATTATAGGTGTGTAGTAGGTAATTTTTGTAATTATAAGTTGATTAAATAGTGCTACCTTTGCTTATATTGACAGGTATGACTTTTCAAGTGAGGCTGTGATTTTTTCAGCATCTTTTTTAATTTATTTTGAATTTTTTGCCTCATTCCATTGGTTCCAAGGTAGAATGGGAAACCAAGGAAAGCAGATGGTTTACCATTAAACATCTCTGTACAGTGCTTGCCTGTGTATATTGGCCATGCAGCACTTTTATTTGTGTTAATTTTTAAATTAAAATTTGAGGTATAATTCTTGATTATCTCTTGTAATATGGGGAGGTTCTTTTTAGAGGGGAGAAAAATGGTTACATCATCCATATAGGCTATACATGATATATTTAAAGCAGTGTTTGGGATTTGATTGCCTTTTATTTTTTTCTGTATCTCTATTAATAGAGAATTTATATATATATTGTAAAGAGCAAGGCACTGAGGGGGATCTTGTGGGATGGATTGACTCGGTCTAAAGGCTGGTGAATTTTTCCCATTCTATGTGATGTGAATTTCACGGATGAGTAGCAGATTGGCTATTATATATAGTAGGGATGGAGGTATTGTTGTTTTTTTCAGCACATCTAATAATTTGGCTATAGGCACTGAGTCAAATGCTGCCTCAATGTCTAGTTGAACTATAATTGGTGTATATTTCTTTCTTTTTTTTACTACTTCGATTATTGTTTTGTACATTAAGGCATTCTGGCCAAAGGATGATCCTTTATATTGTGCTGATGATAACACAGGGAGTATGTGTTGTTCTATTTTCTCCTTTATTACTCTTTCAATTTTTATTCCTAAAGGTCCCATTGAAATTGCTTGTAGATTAGATAAAGATGATATTGCTGTTGGTTTTTTATTAAATGGAACCATTGCAATTGGGTATAGACTTTGTATGTTGTAAATTTTTTGGGATATGTAATTGGCTAGATCGTACAGGTATTTGGCTGTGAAGTGACTAAGATGTTTGAACACAAATTTTGGAATTCCTTGTGGTCCTGGGTGACATGTGTTTGTTATTGTTGCAAGTTGTTTTTATTGGTGTGTCTGTTTCAGGGTCTCCAAATATGTCTTCATTTGGTATGTACACTCTTTGTTTTTGCAGTTTTTTTTAAAGTGTTGATATATTGGGTTTATCATATTATGTCCAGCTGTTATAGAGCCATCTATTTCAAGTGCCATAGTCACTCTGACTGTGGATGGGTATCCCAGTGCCCACCATATGTATGCTCTGGTCCAAGTGTTTGTTGTGTAAGGTATATTTTTTTTCTTTTTTATTGCTACATATTGCTTTAGTGTGTTGCATGTATTGTTGTACATTTCTGTAAGTTTTTTAATTTGTGTTTGATTATCTGTAGTTGGTCTGGAAATGGTTATTCTTTTATGTAGTTCATCTGCCAAAGCTAATAATCTAATGGGGGGTATTGAATTGCAAGTAATATGATTGATGTTGAAAGAAAGTATATTGGTGAATGCTATATACTTTTGTACTGGATCGAGTGACATGTTTTGAAGTTTTTGGAGCATTATATATGTTTCTGAATACAGGAATTCAGTTGTTTGTGCTGGAAGAAATATTTTCATAGTCTTTTGAAGGGCTGTTATTGTATTCTATATTTTTGCAAGTAATATGATTGATGTTGAAAGAAAGTATATTGGTGAATGCTATATACTTTTGTACTGGATCGAGTGACATGTTTTGAAGTCTTTGGAGCATTATATATGTTTCTGAATACAGGAATTCAGTTGTTTGTGCTGGAAGAAATATTCGCATAGTCTTTTGAAGGGCTATTGTTGTATTCTGTATTTTTGTTAGGTCGAGGGTGATGAACTGGGTAGCATGATCTGAGATTATAGATGGACAGAGTTCAAGATTAAAATGGTGAGTAGAAACACAAATCAATAAGTGACTTATATCTATTGTTATTAAAAGATATTGAGTTTAATGGGAGAGAACCTTCAGCACTCATAAGTGGGATTGTTATTTGATGGATCCATTTGGTGACAAAAGTTTGGTAGGTCATGTTGAAATATCCCAGGAGTATTATGGGATTTGGTGTTGCTGTAAGCATTGAATTTATTGTTGCTATTATTCTGGAGATGATGACAGGGCCTGGTGGTATATAGACAAATACTAGGTTAAGTGTGACATTTTTATGCTGGAGTGTTATTATGATAAGATTAGAATCAATAGAAGACCAAATTTAAAAACAAGAAAGAAAGTATGCAGAAATGATAAAGACTTATATACTGAAAGTTTGTTGTAATTTTGTTTTGCATTTGTAACAAATCAATATAGTACTAGTTTTGCTTTGAAACATCATAATCATAATCATCATCATCATCATCATCATCATCATCATCATCATCATAATAATAATAATAATAATAATAATAATAATAATAATAATAATAATAATAATAATAATAATAATAATAATAATAATAATAATAATAATAATAATAATAATAATAATAATAATATGTTGTATATATATAAAGATTATAATTAAACATTGCATATTGAAACATATATTATAAAATTATACAATATATATATATGTAGATATAATAGATTTCTTTTTTTTATATACTGTAAAATTAAATAGTATGTTGATAGTAATATAATAATTTTTCTATTTAGATCTCTGAAAAATATCGGTAAACAATGAAAATCATTAGTTATTAATTAATAAATTTAAACACTTCAAAATTAAGTATAAAATGTTGATATTTTATTTAATATTGAATAATAAAATGCTCAAAAGAAAGAAAACCTATCATCTTTATGTATGTTAATACATCATAGGTACTTGAAGATCTGTGTTAGTTTTAAGTTTCATTACATATTTCTATAATTATAATCATTCAATATTCCAATCGAATTTTAAATGATTATTTCAACTCTTTTAAATACTCGCCATCTACAAAAAAAGAATTATGTGTATATATTAAGAACTTCTGTCACTGCAAAAATAGTTGCAGTATTTATGATTTAGCAAATTAAGTTTTTTTCAAATGTTTAATAAAAATTTCTTAGCTAAGAAATAATAACAAAGAAAATTATGCATTAAATCTAAAGTGAAATGTAAAATCCTAGGAAATAAATATGCACACACATATATATGTAAAGTATAAAATTTTCAAGATTTATTTCTTTTGCTACATATATATTTCACAAGAAATCCTGGTTAAATCAACGTGAACCATTGAAAATCTACACACACACACATATATGGAACATATTGAAGCAATATCAAATGTCCCGAGTGTCATCTACAATTGTTATAATTTTATCTTTTGCTATATTGAGAAAAATATTAAACCAATGTCTTCAGAATACATGTTTTGGCTCAACTATTATTGTTCAATTGTCATAAAAAAAAATCAATCTCACATAAAATATAGCAACTTCATTTTTTATTTAAATACCACTTACACAATCCATTTGATATAAAAGTGAATCTTTAATTTAGCAATTGCATTTTAGTAATGCCTATTTCATAAAGATTTATACATAACATTAATTTTTTCCAAAGAGACTTGCATAATAAAATCAATATCTAAATATTTAATAAACAAATTGCAAGTACGTATGAATAAAATTAAAGTGACATTACATCTTCAAGATGTCATCAGGGCCGGATTTTCCTATAGGCTAACTAGGCTTCAGCCTAGGGCCTCAAGATCAAGAGGGGCCTACCAATAACAACATGTTTCATTTAACATATTGATATATATCACAGTAATGATGTATATGGGAGGTGAAAGGGCCTCATAAGTGGAATAGCCTAGGGCCTCTTTTCATCTAAATCCAGCCCTGGGTGTCATTATAATTTTTATAATATTTATTCATTATCATATTTATGAAAAAACAAATCATTCTCCATGGGTCATGTTTCATGCTCAATTGCCTTTATTAATCTGATTCATATATGGAAAAAAACAACAACATTAAAATACCTTCATATATAAACAGTTTTGATTTTAATTTATTTTTGAAATTTTTAAAGATTAAGCTAACTAAACTTTTGAAGAAGCAACATAATTAAAAAAAAATTTAAAAATATATTACTTGACGACCTGTAATGTTATTGAGATTTGATTTGTTTTAGAAAAATTGTTGCCTTTTTGTGATGGTAAATTGACATTGTTTTGTTCAGTATAAATTATGGTATTAGTTAAATCAATATATTTATTTAAGTAGAAAACTGAGAGTTAAGATGGTTGGTAGTGGTTCACCAGTAGCAGTAGCCAAATTCATATTTCAGTAGAATGAATTTAAACAAGTATGATTCATTCTTTTCTATTTCATAATGATTCATTCTTTAATGATATTATGTAAGATGTTATGTATAATGATTATAAAATATTGGTTAGATAAATCTCTGTTACATTTTTATTTAAATTTTAAATGAATTCTGATTTGTCTATGGTTGATTTACATACCATTTTAATAATACATTTGTAGGGAACTTGAGAAGTCATATGATATTTGCAATCCCGCCTCAAGAAATTATTCCTATGGATCGGCCTCCTCCCAAAATGAGTAAACTCTGGATCCAACAACAGGTGAAACTGGTACTTGATAGTTTCAAGACCTGTGTCACCTCAACACTATTTCAAAATAAGATGAATTATTGGAGCACATATAATGCTATAAATCCTAATAATCCAAATATTGAAAATATACTTCCAATAGGAATTCTAAGGTTCTCAAGGTTGACTAAGCAACTAAAATTGGAGTCTAGATTAGTTGATTTTCTCATCAAGGTCAACCTCAGGGCCTTGCCTATGGCTGCCTTCTTGCATTATTGATGGAGCTATGGTATGGACCCTATATGTTCAATGTGTAGAAAACAAGATGAAACAATGGAATATATATTGAAAGAATGTGAAATATGGGTTAATTTGTGCAACATTTTAAAGTCTTTTATTGCAAACAAAGAGACTGCCTGTGTAGATTTAATTAAGGCATTCAAGAAAATTTTTTTTGGATGGATTAGACTTGCAATGTTTATTAACTTTAGTATTTGGATTCTCAGGAATAGACTGATTCTTGATCCATTAAAAATGATTTTGGAATCATTACAAGAATTCAAAGCTAGCGATAAGAAATTCTGCCAGAGATGGTTGACAGACTAAACATGGTTGTTAATATGTGTTGTGGTTTGAAGTTACTCAGATGTTACAAATAGGTTACATCTATGATTTAGTCTTGAATTGAATAGCCATATTATTATAAGTGGAAGTAAACGTTCAATTTTGATAAGTTTAAAACAAATTATGTATAAATTGAAATTTGTTCATCTAGAGTGAGGAAGATTATATGGATAAGAATTTAATTGAATGGTTTATAATAAAATTTAGTCTAGACAGTTGATATGACCTATAGAAGGAAAACTGAATGTAATAAATTAATAACAGAGAAAACTGTAATTTAAAAATGTAATAGAAATACTTGATGTTACTTTTATGTAATTCTATGGTTGTGCTAGGTATTATGATTGAAATTTTGTAATTAATATGTATATTTTGCAAATCTGTTTTGGGTGGGAATAAAGTCCAATTTTGAAAGTAAAATAAGAAAACAAAACAATTTCACTGGCGTAATGTAATAATACTGTATTATGATATCATTTGTCAGGGCCATATAATAAATTACTTTTAATGCATCAAAAAATATCTAATATAATCACAATCAGGTAATGATATCATCTTCTTTGCAATTTTAATCACAATGATTTTTAAACCTTCTTATCAGTTATTAAATGTTTGCCTTTAAATCTCTATATTACTTATATGTAAAACTTTAATACTAACACATATTAAAAAAAGTTTTACATATTGTATCTTTAACACACATTTATTTTGTTATATATATTACTTAAAATGAAATTTCATATTTAAATTATTTTAACAAGTAGAATGTTGTATACTGTATTACCTTTTAATCCAATTATAAATAATATGATTAGTATTTTTAATGAATCCCAAAATGATCTTACATTCAAAGAAATTCCTTAATATAATTTCATATCTTAATCACATAAAAAAGAAAGAACCCATAAAAAACATATTTGTTAAGAACAGTTTGAGACACCATTAATTAAATAACAAGAGAAAAAGTGTAAATAAATTTCAATAATATTTAAAAATAAACCTATATGGATATTATAGAATAATAAATCAAATATAACAATAATTATACTATATAAATATTCATTATTAGATAATCTCTAGTCTAATGAAAGACTAATATATATATATATTAATAATAATGTTTTTAGAATCTGCGGAAATTTCAACCAGAAGATAAATTCTCTAATAACTTTATCAAGTTTCCATATATTACTATTATTTAAATATATTGAAAAATAATTAATAATGAAAAAGAAATTTCACAATATGGGCACACAAATGTACAATTTAAATATATATATGAAATAATTTGAAACGGTACATTTTAATAAACGCCATCTACAAATAATTTCAACAGTCATTTTAAATAAAATAAAAAATCAAACAATATTTAAAAACACATATTTCGAATTTAACTGTCCTTAGATGACGACAGATCTTCCCAATATCAAATTATTTTATTCAACCGTAGCATTAGTTATTTATATATATCACACCTAAACGGCACAAACACATATTTGATAGAAGGCTGATCAGAAGAAGATTTAGAAACCATCAAGAATGCTCAAATAATATATATATATATATAATCAGCAGTAGTAATTTGTTACTGCTTTCTACTCTATCAATAAAATTACTTTAGCACTTAAGAGTTCATTACTGCATAGTCACGCACACATAATTTTTTGAAAGTATTCAAAAACGATTTTTCATCCCATTTCTATAGAATAAAATTGAAATTAAAGTTCATTTTATAGAATTTTTTTTTTATATTTGCTATGACTTGAGACTAAATGAAAAGAGTATAACTTTATTTAATTAAACAAAAAGTTAACCAGTTGCAGAACTTAAAAGTTGATGTGTTACTAATTTAAATAAAACATTATCTTAATTTTAATTTGCATATTACTACTTCTATTATATGAGTTAGCTTTAAGACTATTTATAAAAAAGGTCTAAGTAAATTGAAACCTTAAATTGCTTTTGATACCTATGGAGAACAAGAACTCTTGAAAAATAGGCATATATTTTCTTTGCTGATCTTTTTATATCAGTGTAGCAAAAGCTAAAATATACAGTACACTACTATCAAAATCTGATTCAAGAGCAATTCTTTAGTATAATATCTTGGCATTTGATTACGATTCCAGGATGTTGCTTAGAAAACAATATTCTTCCACTTACTAAAAAAAAAAAAAAAAACAATATTCTTCCAAATTTCTGTAATTTAAAAAAAAAAAAAAATGAAATAGAATAAACTTATTATGCAGACATATATTTCATATACAGTGTTCTTTTTTCTATAATTAATTAACATTCATCATTTGCTTGTCTATTGGGTAGTACACATCACACATTTATATATGTAAATCAGAAGAGTATCATCAGAATCATTATACCCTTCTTGTTAAAAAGCCAAGATCTTTTAGAAGGGGCAATACAACAGAGATAATTACAAAGGTGAAATTAGAGTCCACACTTTAATGTCCTTATGAATAAATAACAATTATTCAAATATATATTAATAATAAATTAACTGATAACTCTCTTGAGTACAGCAAATATCATTGTGCCATTCTTATTTACTATAAAATCAAGCAAATGTAATTGTTTATTTATAGCTACATTAAAAGGTGCTGTTCTTAAATTAGATGTAGTCTTAAATTCTAACCTAATTAATAATATTTGCAGAATTACTCATTTCTGTGATATCTAATTTTTGTAGATATAAATGAGCATTTTATACTTACTTGGCTTTCTAATGAGTAAGATAAGTACATTGTTATTGACAGCACTCAGAAGAGTTATCATTTTCAATTTTTACATATATAGCTTGAAGTGAATTTTTTCTACCCAGTGTAAACTCTAGTAACCAACAGATTCTAGAAAGATTTCCATCAACAACCCCAGACTAGCTTCTAACTTATAGCTTCCATCAATGAGGAATTTTGGTTCTGACAATAGTGCAGATGGATCTTTGGATTTTCTACTGTTTTAACAACTTGTGTAAAACATAAAGAAAAAATAAACATGTTACGTGATAGCTTAAAGTACCAAATTTATAATATTATTTAATGTAATGGATCAAGATATATAAAATCATGGAGGGAAATAAAAGAATACCTAAAGTACAAAATGATTAATAAAAACATATAAAAGGGTGATATAGGGGTATAATTCTCAATGATAATGATGAAATGCAATGTGTGTTATGATTGAATGTAATCCAGGAGTGGATGATATAAGAGAACAGCTATGAATTAAAATGAACATAGAGTTATTGCTTGTAGTAAATAAAATCTTTGGAATCAAGCTAACAAACAAAGTATTCACTTTTTTGATGACCTTCAGTTTTCCTATGAACTGATATGAGGTAGACTAAAATATATTGTCTTTCATTTAAAAATGATTGACTATAATTTTCATACATAAAATTTTAATGAAATTATCAAATAAGTGCTACATATTTAAATGTGGTTTGGTGTTTCCTCATTCTTTTCCAACCTGGTATTTACTTTTCATCTCAGCTCAGACTGTCATTATTAAGTTACCATAATTACTGAGTTGTCTTTGATAACATAAGTTCTCCACAGAACTTCCACTACAATTTAATAACTCTGAATAAGGAGCAGACAAATGATGATTAATAAGTAGAAAATTTATTAGCAAAGAAATAAGTAAAACATTAATATGCTACTGAATGATATACAAATACATAAATATGTTAAACAATAATCTATATAACTCCATTAAATGTATCTATCTATTATATTCATTGATTCTAGTATCATAATCCCTAGCATTATATATTCATAGAACTGAAATTTCCTTTTCTTAGTATATCTAATATTTTCAATGATAATTATTATTAAATTTTATAATATTTGATTAATCCCAAAAGAAACATGACCAGTATATAAATTAATTTTCCTTTGCATTATTTTATTTAACTGGTTAAAAATGACTTATTGTTTAAAATAGTTATGATTAAAAGAAATCATTACATTGAAAGTTCTTTCATAACTATGCAATCTAACCCATACTATTTATTAACTCAGATATTATGATGTTATTAAAAGTTCAATTTTGTTAGTGTGTTCTGTTATTTCTATATACTAACTGTATTAACTGTATTCCTAATATATATGGGGTGTTCCATTATATATATATATATATTAGGCCAATAAACTTCACATGATCACCAATACATATAGAGAGTTTTGCCTGTTTTAATATATGGGTATTCTCAAATATAGATGGTGTGAATAAAATATTAACATGTTATTTAAAAACTCCTATCCTAATAAAGAGCAGATGTTCAGCATAAGACTATTCACAATACAAGGAATAAATTTCTATCCTTCACATTTTCCAATCTCAAGTTCAGCATCTCAAAGCAAATTTATATAAAATGGTCATTGTATGCATCAAATTCCATATGGATTTCTCACTCCCAAAATACATATCAAATTAACATTTCAAAAAGATGGTATGCTATTAATTATAACATGAAACATAAATGCAATGGTGTGGGTTTTCTATTACTATTAAAACTTTTTACCTATATTCATTATTTATTTATTACTCTCATTTAGGCAAAAGTTCTCATGTGCATTGAACTAATTAATCTATTTATGACTTTCATCCTTCTTTATTTCTTTAATAATTTCAGTTTCAACTGCTTTTTAAATGTTATCTCCAATAAAAACAAATAAAGAGACACATGCAGATCTTTTTTATCTGATATATATGTCTAAGCTACTATTTCTCTTAGAATTAATGACACTTTATTTAATATTTTATCATTTCTATTCTTAATAAGTCACTTCCTAGTCACTTTCCACAAAACAAAGTTATTTAGTTTAATTTCACTATTTCAATAGCAATTCAAAGAATAAGATCATCCTATTGTACATATTTTTACCAAATCAGCTTCCACTTTCATATCAGCTAAACACATAATAAATCATGGTCAGCTATTCATTGCCAAATACAGTTAGCCTAAGATATACAAAGATTTCATAGCAAGCAAATATTCTATGGTAAGCAAAATTTCTTTCAAACTAAATAATAATTATTTATATATCAAAGTATTTTATTTTAAAACTAAACATTTATAAAATTCACTCATTCTGAGTCCCAGAAACATATGCACGAGATTTAATTATTGTGCAAGATGTGGAATATTCAAAATTATAAGTACTAAATTTAATATTTGAATCCAGTAAGATGTTTAAATAAATTAATCATAACTTAAAATTTAAGTTTTATTTTTAGTGAAGTCAAAATTAAATCATTTTCTTTATTCAAATGTGATTCAAATAAAAAAAAAGTAGTCTGCATTTTATGATAATTTTCAAATTGAAATATCATTATTTATATGATCTTTGATTATCAAAGCAAAACTCTCCAAACAGTATTGCCACCCTGTGCCAACTAGAGTAATCAATGAATGCCAGAAGTCTTGTGCATAAAATCTCTATCTAATGCCTACTCATCCAATATCTCCAGACTAGTTTCTGGCTTGTGGCCTCGTCAGTGAGGAGCTTTGGATCTGAGAGCACTGCATCTAGATCTTAGGATCTAATGCAACCCTCCAGCACTCACCTTTTATCTCTACTTAACTACAAAACTATGAGAATGAAATTGAAAACACAAATTTTTTTTTTCAATCTAAGCTCAATAGCTTATATAGTCATATGGGTCTGAACTCAGTTCAGCACCCATACATTTTAGTGTCTTTGGCTCTTTAACAACCATAGCCACCACTATCCTATTAGGCAGGATTAGTGTTAAACCATTAAGCATCACATGATCACTATTTTTTATACTAGCACATATTTATTTATAAACAAAGCAAAACTCTCCAAACAGTATTGCCACCCTGTGCCAACTAGAGTAATCAATGAATGCCAGAAGGCTTGTGCATAAAATCCCTATCTAATGCCTACTCATCCAATATCCCCAGACTAGTTTCTGGCTTGTGGCCATCGTCAGTGAGGAGCTTTGGATCTGAGAGCTCAATAGCTTAGATTGAAAATATTTTTTGTGTTTTCAATTTCATTCTCATAGTTTTGTAGTTAAGTAGAGATAAAAGGTGGGTGCTGGAGGGTTGCATTAGATCCTAAGATCTAGATGCAGTGCTCTCAGATCCAAAGCTCCTCACTGATGATGGCCACAAGCCAGAAACTAGTCTGGGGATATTGGATGAGTAGGCATTAGATAGGGATTTTATGCACAAGCCTTCTGGCATTCATTGATTACTCTAGTTGGCACAGGGTGGCAATACTGTTTGGAGAGTTTTGCTTTGTTTATAAACAAATATGTGCCAGTATAAGAAATAGTGATCATGTGATCTTTGATTATCTATTTAAATTAATATGAATTATTGGTAAGAATAAATACATATACAAAATAATAACGGACAAATCCTTACATGGATTAATTATTAAAAAGGTATACAAAGTTCAAATTATTTATATATTTCATTATTATTTTGGTCAAATAAATTTAATTTTTATCTGTCCTTAAAATGTTAATAACTGCATCTGAATAATAACTACGTCAACCAGAGAACAGACACACAGTTAATTCACCCATGGCTCTATTTTCCTGTTCATTGCCCAGATTTTCACTTCCACCTATCTTTTCCCATCTCTTATATCATCCAAATAACTCTATATATGGAAAAAAATAATCATATAAAATTAATATATTAAATATGCAAGTATCAAACTTTAAGTTGGCTAAAGTTCATTCAGGAACTTAAAAAAGACTTATAGAGGAATGAGTAATCCATTGGGGATTTGACACATTTTACCAGAATTTCAGAAATTTTAATTTAGTAATGTTGATGAATGAAATTTCTAACTTTGATATGCATTTGTTTTTCAATTTCAGTATTTTATGGCACTGATTTAAGTTAAAGTTATTTCTTTACATATTGAGGTAACTTTAGCCATATTTTTACAAGTACCTTTTATCTCCATAAATTTTAAGAGATTTGTTTAAATGAAGATTATAATGCTTTGTAAATTAATAACTTATCACATAAAAATTGGCATCAGTCATTTTTGAAATTGATTTGGCAACTTGAGAAGACAATATTTGGTTAGCTTACTCATTTATTATATGATTTATTCTGGTTATGATATTTAGAATATGGATCTGATATTATTTTCTTTTAGATGAACTTGTTGGACTTAAATAAATTTGCATCAAACTTCAATATGGCTTCTGCTTCTTTATTACTTTTGTTATTCCATTTCTCCAGAAGAAAAAAGATTATTCTCTTTTTATAACTTTGAAGACGTTTTAATCTATCCTATTTTTGGCAAACGTTCACATATTTAAATTTTTTTAATATTATTTAATTGATAGTATCCACAACTTATAGAAAATTGACTTAATTAAATTACTAAATGGCAATTATTATAATATTCAACCTATTATTTCTCCCTTCTTTTTTAAATTTACATTCTGCATTTGAAATAAATTAAATATAATTAACAAAAAAAATTTTTTAAATCTTTTTTAAAAATCAAATTGTAATTATGATTTTTTATTTAAGGATGATAGCAAAACAGCAACTCCTGTTTATTCAGATAAATCTATGCACATACGTTTGTATATATAACATTCTATGCCTGTACATATGAATGTTGCCAAATTGATATTTCTAAGTCATAAATTAAATGATACGAAATTTGGATTTTATGTTCATAAAGCTACTATATTTACAATCCTCCAAAGTTTTATTCCAAGTGTCTATTTAACAGTTATTCTATCTTACGATTATTTTCTTATAATGGTTTTGAAGTGGAAAATGGTCACATGAAACAATCATCTCAATAAGTTTGATGTAATGTGATGCACTGTGACTTCTCCTTAAATGGAATCAGGAATCTCTCAGCAACTATGCCCAGAAAAACCTGTTAGCTACTTTACCTTCCATTTTCCACTCTAAGTTTTCCCATATTTTGCTCCATCCCATTTCCACAACATAATCTTTGTCAGCTCTATGGCCTTTATATCTAAATCCCCCTTATCTTTTCCCAAACCCAGCATAAAAACCAATAATCCACTTTCTGTATAATCACTTTTTTCATATTTCTTCTTCCATAACTTCATTATACGTACCCTTTCTGTTTCCAAGCATTTACATTCAATTGACAGATGCTAATATTTTCTATTCCTTCATTACACAATTTACAGACTAAATCACCCATATTTTTCCATTTACATGTATATTCTCTTGTTGTTAAAGATCCTATTCGAGCCTTAAACAATAAACTATTTTCCTTACTATTATCATACATTAACTCACATCTAATGTTCTGTTTACTTCTATAAATATTTAAACTCTTTTCACTCTCCATACTAGTTTTCAATCTCTCTAACTCCCTATTCTTTATTAATGAATCTATTCTTTTATCCCCTTCCTTACCACTATAACCCTCAACAATCCTCCTAACACAATCATCCCATTTTTTGTACAAATATACTGATATAAATTCTTTATCCAAATCTTTTGCATACCACATTATCTTTCTCACCCATCTTGTTGATTAAAGGGAATAGACATAGCGCTATTTATTAAAGATGCTGAATTTAAGATACTTTTATATGTATAGAAAATTCAATTATATTTGAATATTATTTACACAAACCTATTAACAAATAATTAGTTTATGTATTTTATACTACATTTGAAAGTACTATATATTTTTTACTATGATTTAAGACATAGACTTTCATAATAAAGTGATAAATATTTGTTATATGAGTTAATTGTCATATGGTTTATGTCATTTCATTAATCAAATAAAATTTATATAAAGCTATAACTTGAATAAACAAATTTAAAATAATTATTTTGGAAGATATTGAATATGGAAATAAAATACTTGCAAACTGTGTTGTCTGAAATAGATATTAATAAATAACAGAAACAGGAACTATTTAAAAAAGAAAAAAAAAATTGCTGCAGAATTTTGAAACAGAAAAAAAACAACAATAGTTGAATAAATAAATAGGTAAGAAATTAAAAAAGTGTATAAAATAAATTAGATTGGATATTTAATTTTAAAAGTAAGATATGTTAAAGAAAACTGTAAAAAAGGAAAAAAAAAAGTTATATCATCTTAATGCAAAATTTATTTAACACTCAAAAATCATTGGGAGACCACAAGATTTCTATTTAATTGGTTAAACTACTATTTTATAGCATCTTTTACTCTTTCGTCAATTGAGGATTGATCCAGAAACTTTTAGCCTAAAACTCATCAAAAGAAAAAAAAAATCGAGAAAAGGGATTTGGAGTCATTTGTGGAATCTAATTTTTTTAAGCATATATTTTGTAATATTGTTCTAAACCAATATTATTTAATATTTTACTACTATAGATGCTGTTTTCACCTTTGTTGTTCAGAATAGACTATCAATCTTAAACTGTTCCTACACAAATATTTTTAAAAATTTTAATGTTAAAAGTTTTAATATCTATAATGTATCTCTTACCATATATAGACAATAGGGACAGTTGCTATTCTATTTTATTTGCCAATAAAAAGTACAATTTCTTAAAAAAGCACATACAAAACAAACTAGTTTAGGATATATATATATGCTTTAATTTTTTTTAGCTTCTAATTTAGCATATGTATGTGCTTTAAATTTTTTTTTTAGCAACATGATGTTTAAGACATGGCACTCTATAACATTTACTAAATGTGTAATTGAAATCCAAACGAAAATAACTACACTTCCAGGCAAATTATAATAAAAGAATAGACTGAACTCACCTATTATTTCAGCAATCTATCTTTATACGCTTTTGTTTGCTAACATTGCTGAAACTTCAGAGTGGAAATTACATATTAACCATATAAACTTTAGGGGGAGGGGATAATAACGTGCACTTTGAACAAATGTAATAATTGAATAATGACACTTGTTAACGATTAATATTTATGACTAAATATTATCGAAAGCTATTCTGAATTTGTCACGTTTCTGTATATAATCAATATTGACTTTAAAGTTATATTTATTATTGACAATCAAGTTTTTTTTTTTAAAAAAAGTAAAATTATTGTTAAAAAGATCATTATTATTCATCTTTTTCCAGCGCACCAGACGTTTTTTTATTATTTACTTTTTGAAAAGTCCTTCTTCACATTGATTCAGTGTAAGTTAGTAATATTAATATTTTTATATTATAATGAAAAAAAAACTACTTCCACTCAATTTATTTTGATATTCTTTTTTCAGTATTTTATATACAGTATATCCAAAAAAGTATTAACTAAGTTTGTATAGTATTGAAATTAAACTTTATTTAATAATAATAAAAAGATCATCTCATTGAACAGTGCTAAAAAAATGTTTTTAAAAGTAAATGGTTATGTATATTTAAAGTAATTAAGGCTTTAATCTTTATTTTCAGAATGAAAAAAAAAGACGTGTTTCCATGGAAACTGGTGCAAGTATCGCAGTAATAGTAACAAAATCACTCTAGTTTAATCGCTTTTAAATTGTTATTACTTTAATAATAAAGCATTTTAAATGTTGAAATAAAAGGAAAGGGAATAATGAAAAATTGAAGATGGTTAGCAAATCATTTGATATAATTTTTTACGAATTTGCTAATGTTACTAGTAAAAAGTTCGTAAGAAAGTGAAATGGGTATCCGAGAAAAAATATATTAAGAAAGTCATTATTGTTGACATCTTGGTCGCCATTTTGTATGTATGGTATTTTATAATAACCTATCTTCCGAACTATTATATCTACAATAAAAAGCAACATAATGTGATATGAATATTATACTATACTTATCGATCTAAACTTTTCTGTGTAACAAATCAGAAGTTAAAAAAAAGTCCTGGATAAAAACAATTTGTTAGTTTTAAATTTCAGATGACAAGTGCAATAAACTTATTTTTAAATCATTAATAATTTTATATTAATTTTTCAGCAATCATAAAGGTTAAGTGTAGTTTTGTTATTAGTCGCAAGTGGCGGCTTATTTATTTTCCCAGAATGCTATTTACAAAATGGAAACCCTTGTAAACAGCCGAGGTACTTCTGAACAAGATTGGCTTATATATAGAGCAAAATGTTGTATTGCATCTGATCTTTCGGCTGCCAAAGCATGGCTAATAACTGCTAGGACATTATTTCCTAAATATTTTGAAATTCAGGTAAAGGCTTATTTATTTTCTGTTTGATTAAACTTATACTATTTGTGCGCTAATATATTGCGAAAAAATTTGATAAAAAGATATTTAATCATTTTCGAATAAATTTAACTGTTTTGATAATTTAAAATCAGCAATATTTTTTTGTTTAAGATGAAAACATATATTTCTTTAATGCAATAGGAATATGTTGTGTGAAACAGGTTTTATGTATATTGTTTGCTTAGATATTCTGTAGAATAGTTAGCAGTTTTTTTTTGGGCAAAGTATAATATAATAAACAAACAAGGAAGATAAAACATTTTATAAACGGATTAAAACCTGAGAAACCCAAACTAATTGAAAATATTATACACACAACAGATATGACAAAATGTTTATCTTCAAGAAGTGCAAAATGGAAAGGTTTATGTTGTGAAGCAACTTTGATGATATTCAATTAATATAGCAAAAGGATTAATATTTAACAATCAAAAGTCCGCAGTAATGGCGAGTTATCATCTTTGTTCACTAGTTATTTCACAAGTTGCATAAAACAAACTCAGGAAATGTGAAAAGATGATTTTATTTTTAAGTTTGGCATTCAGTACAATGCTGATAACACATAAATTATAAAAAAATAACTTTGCAAAATGCAAATTATTTAATGCATTCAAATAACCCTTGTATGTAAAAATTATATAAAATACCAATACTGTCTCTGTTACATCAGGCCGAATAAGTCGAATAATTACATTAAACAATTTCTTCAGTAAATGATCCACTTTCTAAAAAAAAAAAAAAAAAAAGAATATAGTGTGGGTTAATAGTAAATAGCAAATTAAATTGTATTAAAATTATCAAATTTATATTTTTTATTATTCTTAAGGAGTAAAAGAAGAAAGTTCTATAGTCCATAATTATTTTAACTATTAATTATTTAGTTTTTTCTTCAAGGCAGGAGAAGTAATTATACAAAGTTATTTTGACTAAGCAATAGTACTTGATATTCGTTGTTGGCAATTTGCCCCACTTACCACCTAAACACAATTTATTTTAGTATTTTAATTTTAGAGCTTCATCATAAATTTTAATGAGCTATTACATCATTAAGGTGCACACTTCATGTGTTCAGGATAGTCAAATTTTAAGGATTGGTTTATATCTTACCATTCCATCTTGATTGAATTAAGCCATTCAGTGCCATGGACCAATGTATATACAAGTAGATAACATAACAATGGTAAGAAGGGGTCAATAGGCAATGATACTGAATCCAATTGCTCTCATCATGGATGGGGATCTGGTTATAAATAGTCAATCCATTTGGAGTAAGGGTGTCAGTAACTATCAAACTGAATGACCGTAAACTGGTTTTCCACTATATCCACTATACAGTTTAATTATAAATTTATTAAACGCACATTGATTACGTAAGTAATATTTACTGAAGCTATAACCTCGATAATATGCATATAAAATGCGATAGTAGGGACCTCTACAGGTGTTTTAACCACAAGCTTACGAGGCAAGTTCATGTTCAGGACTGGAAGCTTCTAGAAACTAAATCAGACATGAGGCAAGCTCTCAGAATACAGCAGGAAGGGTCACTATATTTATAAGGCGTGCTATCATAGTACAGGTGGAAATGGTAGGTAAAGTTATAAGAGCACTTGAAGTCCCTTTCGTAACTGCATGGTTACTAGATGCTATATCTCACCATTGGTATTAGGCGAAGATATAATAATTTTATTTATAGTTTAATATGCAATTGTATATTTGTTTCATTAATAAATAAATACATAAATAGTAGTATAATAAAAGTAATCATTAAAATTTTTTTAAATACAAAAATTTAGCTAATAGTTTTAAATTGTTGATTTTGATTAAACCTAAATGTGTTTGTAGAATATAATGTAATAATATAGTGATTTATATATCTGTAATATTGTGGAAGCAACTAACCTTATGTAAAAAAGCATTATCAAATTTATCTATTACCAATGTAGTTCATTTTCCTTGTAGTTCATTTAATTTTCTTTCATTTTTTAAAATGTGATCTTTAATTACTATTATTTTTAAATATACAAAAAAGAAACAGTTATGGTTCAGGAAAACTTATGGCATTCAAGCGTCTGAAGTGTCAATTGAGCTATATACATGGGTTTTTATGTCTTGAATCTGACATATTACTGCACTAAACCATGCAGAGCAATTTTTTTTTCCCCAAGCTTAGTATTTTTAGTTGCAATTACAAGTTGTTTTATTTAAATTCACATTCTGATATACTTATAATAATTTTCACCAAAATGAATTACTGTGGATATAGTTTTTATGTTATTCATAATAAGTTATGTCTTTTCTGTCACGTTCCTTTTTTAATTGGCAATAACTTTAATAAATTTTCATTTTTAGATAGTGGGAATGAATTCACTGTTCAGGATGAAATAGTCGTAAAAATGATCAAGAGAGCAGCTCTAGAATTGTTTTATATTTAAAAATGCCTTTAATAGAGTCATTTTTTATTCATTAAATTACATCTTTTTTTCACATTTGCTTATTTATATTGAAATATTTGCCATAGTTTTAAAGAGAGTTTTCAAATCTTTTGGAATATTGTTTTCTTAATTCATTTTAAAATGCTTGAATCTACAAATTATTTCTGTATTATAGAGTTGTTTTTTTTTTATTGTATTTATTTGGCTGTCAAAAGTTGTTGGTCAAATTTTCAGATCAAGTACTTTCACATTTTGACAACATTTTCTATTTACAAATTTTTTAAATGTTCTGCTTTGAGTAATGAATGAAAAACTGATGATTACCATTTAATTTGTAAGATTATTAGACAATATTCCTAGTGTTAATCTTTTTTTTTTAAAAATACTATTTTTCTGAAAAGTTTCAGAAAATATATCTATTGGATTAAAAAACAGAAAGAAAACAATTATTAATTGCAAGAAAGTTCCTTTAAAGCTTGTTTGAGAATCCAAAATAGTTTTATTTAGTTTGTTAAAAGATAGTGTCTACAAGAAGGATGTTAATAATGGGTTTATCACTTTCCAAAACTACATTGAAAACATATTTAATTATTGTAAATTATTTACTGTAATTAAAAACAAAAGTGAAAATCTAGAATATGCTATTAAAATTGCTCATATGTATAAAAATAAACCAATATGTTTTGGAAATAAATTGCAACAATCTACTTAATTTTAAGTTACATTATTCACACTTGCTTACATTTATTGATATGAAAAGCCAAAATACTTTTAATATTCTACTACCTACATATCTATTAATTAAACATATATATCTTTATATATGTCACTATAGCTGCACTGAAAAACTGTGTATAATCAAGATTACACATACATAAATAGGATTCATGGTTTTATGTAACATATTTTTTCATAATCTTATGGATTTAACTTAAGATCAGATTTAACTACTGTAAATTATTTAATATGATTGAAAACAAGAATGAAAATCTAAAACATAAACTATTAAAATTGCTTATATACATATATTAAAATAAACCAATATGTTTTGGAATTAAATTACAATATCTACTAATTTTTTATCTATGTTATTTACACTGCATACATTTATTGAAAAGAAATTAATATGAAATGTAGCTCTGTACTTTTCTAAAACATTTTTAATATGCTGTCGCTTGTGTTTTCTATTTTTGGAATTTCTGGATATATCATTAAGGGGTTAATAATATTAATAATTGTTTTGTGCAGTTGTACCTGGGTTCAATTTATCAGTACTTACATTCTAATATTTGATTTATACAGTTCAGAAGAAGAAAGTCATTTTTTTTTGTTGGGTAGTGTTATTTGGAACCGCAAACCTAGGCCTAACGTTTCTAAAAATAATGGTATTTGTTTCTGGAAATCAAACAGCCTGCTGTTATCAAATTTTCACATAACACATGGATAGATTGTAATGAACATTTTATTCAGAAATAAAAAAAATGTACAAAAGAATTTGGATTCATATATGTCCAAAAAATAGCATTTTATGGATTATGTTATTGTTAGGAGTCAAAATGTAGAAGTTAATCTTAAACAAGGACTTATAGTTGAAGATTGTTGGACAAAACATAGAGTAGAATGATCCAAGGTTAAAATAGTAATTGCATTAAACAAGTCTATTTTAAACAAATTGGTAGGGAATCTGGTGTTTGTTCCTGAAAAATAACGACTTTATCATGCAAAATTTCAATTTCTGTTAAACACTAAAATTGTCAATTTAGAATTTTTTACTTGTCATGATACTGAAATACAAAATCTTTTAAGAAATGTATTTAAACACAAATAAGTCTGTTTCTTGGGTTGCTAAAATGAAAAATTCTGATTGGCTGTCATTTGATAATAATATTAAAAGAAAATGACATTCTTTCTTGGCAGAATAAGAAATAAAATGTATGCAACAGGTCATATAGAGAATTAAAGTGGAAAGTTAATTAATGATTGATAAAAAGGTTTAAAAATAATTGGTAGACTAAAACTGCAAGTAGATATTGGACTATTTCCATCATCTAATATAAGTATTGAATGTCTTTAGAAAAATTTAACTTTATTTAAATATTGCAAATACATTCAAGTGTTAGTAATAGCACACAGGTTAGTATGTGCACAACATTTCGAGAGGTATTATTCTCCCCTCTTCTTTGGTGTCGCTGGCCTGACCAGTGACAGTACTAGCATGGGAATCGAACCTAGATCCTCAGATTCTTGAATACTGAATTTTAAGATAATGCACAGTTGTTTAGAGTATTATCTTAAAATTTAGTATTCAAGAATCTAAGGGTCCAGATATGATTCTCATGCTAGTACTGTCACTGGTCAGACCAGCAACACCTCAAGAAGAGGGGAGAATAATACCTCTCGAAACATTAAGCATATATTAACCTGTGTGCTATTACTAACAGCTGAAGGTACTTGGAATATTTAAATAAAGTTATATTTTTCTAAAGACATTTAATACTTATATTAGAAGATGGAAATAGTCCAATATGTAAATACAACTAAAATACCATCATCACAAACTTTCAGGAAAACAGATATAGTTATTTGCTTTTTTTTTTGATGCATTGAAAGTAATGTATGAATCTGAAAGCACTATAATATTCTACTCTTTTATATGATAATGAAGAATTTTAGACACTTTTTGGATTCTAATATGAATTCAGCTTATGACATTTAATGATATATGCATACTATTTACTCATTAGATTTTGAGAAAGATCTTTAATTTATAATAAAGTTAAAACAGTTATTTGTAATTTTAAAAATAGAAAGGCTGCAAGTCTTCAAACAGTTTTAAGATATGGTGATGGTATGCTAGCTTCAAAACTATTGAAACTTTATTATTCCAAATTATAAATTAAAGAGGATTGGAAAAACTGCAATAATTGTCATGGAATATCATTATTATTGGCTACTGCAAAAATACTTTCGATTTTTTTATTGAATATATTATTTCCAGTCATAATTGAATGATTATCATAGACAGATTAAACAAGAAGCATTAGAGACATGGTTTATATTGTTAGGAATATTCAAGAAAAGTATCATAAGCAAAGATACAGATTACAAATTTTTTTTATTAACTTGATAAAAGTATTTTATTAAATTAAAGATTTCAATGTTTGGAATTATCTTGTTCATTGAAATTTATTTCTTATTACATATTTTCTCTCTCTTTTTTTATAAATAGAAATGTGATTAACTATTAGAACCATTTTAAGTTTTCTACTTAAAGAAAATTAATCATTGTATAATGTTCTGATTCTCCATTGTTATATTGACTTTCGTTATGGGATATGCAGTTACATATTTTAGAAATATATCACTTATATTTAAATGGCACAGATGATAGCCATAGATAAAAAATTTAATTTTATTAATTCATTAGGTTTTTGTTCTGTACAATTCAGCTTAATGATAAAATGGCAAACTCAAAACTAAAGGTTCCAAGACCAATGTTCATTTGAATAACAAATAAAAAAAAGAAAAGTTCAGTTCAGATTATCGGAATGGAAATGATAAATGCGTCACCTGCAATAATAAGGCATCATAATCTGTGATTACAGTAATATTCTTGAAGAATGATAGCATGTGCAGATTCCTTAAATGAGCAATTTGGAAATTTTGTTTTTAAATGTCACATATACTTAATGAATTCTTGACTATAGGCCAAGAAAATGAGATGGTGGAGATGTTATTAATTTTTTTCCTTAAACCATTGGAGAAATTGATATGCCACTTCTTGTGTGGAAACATTGAATTTTAAATATTGATTATTTTATATTTTTCTTTATTTTTATAAATACTTTGATAAATTACATATATTTGCTAAAATTCATCATTTTCTGATATCCTATAAAAATAAACTAACTTTTTTTAGAAAAATATTTTTTAGTTGATATTGATTTGTTTTTTAAGCCTATTTCTATTGAATCATCAATCATTACATCAACAATGGTTATGTAGAGATCAATTACTATCGAATATCATCTTATGGATGGTGATGATAAGGGATGTTTGTTTTTTGATGTGTTTAATGTCCAATTAATTCAGACCTATATTCCAATATATACAATTACATCAAAATGGTTGGTTCAAGGGATTTTTAATTAAAAAATCATCCTTATTTAAGCAGTAGGAACTTGGAAAAGATGTCTGCCTGATTTGGTATGAGAGACCTATTGTTTGGTTAATTACTTATTGATCCTGACTTTCAACAACTCATTAAGATTTTCTTTAAATATTATTAAATTTTTTGCATTTGTCTGGTTTTAAAAAATATATTTTTGCTTTCAATAAATAAAACAGTTTTGAAGGGTATATAAATATTTTGTAATATGAATTTTAAACAAACATATGAAATATAAAATTCATTCCTTTTTTTAAAGCAAACATGATTTTATTTCAAGATTTTCTGGTTAGAATTTTTAATTCAAATTCAACACTATATAAAAAAAAATTCAAAACTAGAAATGTAATTGTGAAGGCAAAAAGTTTTAAAATAGCTTTATAATATTAATAATGCTAGTTTAAAATGGTTAAAAATGATAGAAAATTCAAAGTTATTGAATGTCATAAAATATATTAATGAGTGTGTTGAATATTAAGTATTTATGACCATTTATTTTCAGTATTGCATAGGAATTAAAGGATTGGTTTTTTGAAAAAATATGTCATTTGTAAAGAACAAACAACTGCTTATCTATAACTCCAAGGTTTATAAAGTAAGAAAAAGAAAAAGCGTACTTGAGAAATAGTTGCAATTTTTAGTCAGATGTTTTTAATTATTATATTCATGGTATATTTGTCATATGATATGGAATTTTTCAAAAGTTCAATTTAATTTCTATTTTTTTTTGTTTTTTGGTAAAAAAAAAAAAAAAAAGCTTTCAATTTCCTGTATTGCAAAATATTATAGATTTGCAGGATTGCTTGTAATTGAGCATTAACAGCTTCCAGAAGCCACAATGTAGGCTTAAAATGAAATCATTTGATAAGACCATTAGTTCCTGGATCTTTTTGTTTGATGGAGATATTAATTTTTATTATATATTTAGCATCACTGATTTTTTTTTACTGTTTAAATAGTTATTTCTCATATTAATGCTTAACTTATGTTTATATTTGCTCATTTTTTTTTTTTATATTACTGTGTATAATTTTCCAGGACAAATTGTTTCAAATTAAAGGTGATAGAATATAGAATTTATAACAGATATTTATTAGATTTCATCTCACCTAAGTATATGTTCTTCAGTGTATTATTTTTTTTGTATTTTATTAGGTATGTACATAAATTTTGATTATATATTATAACAAATATTTTCATAGTTATAAAATAAAGTTAAAAACTTTTTTGGTTTGAGCTATGTATCAGTTTATTGCGTAAAGAAATTATTCTGTCCAATATTCAAACAATCCTGTTTACAGTTTCTAAATTCACCAAAAAGATCTTCATCCACTGAAACAGAAAATTCCTTTGCTGAATTAGGTTGTCACCATTTTGACAAAATCATATTAATCTTTGTCAAGACTAAGGTTATAATGAAAAACTGTGTGTCTCGAGTAATATCACGATTGCACATGAATTAAAGCTATTCATATGTATATTTGAAGATTGTTCAATCAGAATAGAAGATGGATTAATAAAATTGTTATCTGCATTATCTTTGCTTTTACAGTCAGCTGATTTATTAAAAATAAATTTAAAAGAAGAGATAAAATAATGAACTTCCATAATTATGTTAAATTTTATTACATTTATTCAAATTGTTTGATGATTTCAGTAGACTCTTTTATAAATCTTAAATCCTATTTTTCCAAAATAACTAGTATTTTATTATTATGAGAGTGAGAAATATGGCCAATTTCTAAAAAATACAAAGTAAAAGCTGACTATAATCAACTTTTGATTGAAGATATTTTTATGATCCCTAATTCTCACCAATGCAATATGGAATTTTATAGAACACCTTGGTGTTAAAATACTTGATTTTTAGGTTTATGAAAAAAATCAATTTCCTGCTTGTGGAAAAAGTAGTCTTAATGTTAAAATTAGACAGTTATCTATTAATCTTATCAATGTTCCCTTTAATGTAAGCCTTATATATAATGTTTTTACTGTAATCATTAGAGAGTAGAATATTTTTAGTTAGTGCTTTTTCTTGGGCAAAATGATCTTTATTAGATAAAGTAGGTTTTTTATCAAAAGATTTTTTGCCACTGAAGATATATGAGCAGGATGATGATAATTAAACTTGAGATATCTATTTGTATGGGTAAATTTTCTATAAATAGATATTGACAAAGAACCATCCGATTTTTTAACAATTAAAATATCTAGAAAAGAAGTGTTTTGTTATTTTCAACTTCCATAGTAAACTCAATATTACGATAGTGTCCATTACACACAGGTTAAACTCTCCATACAGTAGCACCACTCAGTACAAGCCAGAGTAATAAATGGATGCAAGAAGGTTTGTGCATAAATATCTATCTAGTGCCTACTCATTCAATATCCCCAGACTAGTTTCTAGATTGTAGTGTTCATCAGCGAGGCTCCTTGGATCTGAGAGCACTGCACCTAAATCTGAGGAAAAATAAGGAGATTCAACACCTCAACATCATGGTGTATATAACAAATTTATTGGCCATATATTTGAGCTAAATGGAAGGTCTCTTACTAATTGCATTTAATACTTGATTCTCAAAACTATTCACAAAGAGATCTCAAGTACAGGTCATAATGGAGAGCCCACAAAAAGCTCTTTTATTTGTTTATATTTTTTGAAAACCATATATAAAAAATGTATTTTTAAGGCAAGTCTTTTCAACAAATATAACGGTAACTGAACAAATATCAAATATACATCACTTTTAGCAAGCTTTAAGTTTTTAATAATTGAAATAAAATGAACTGAATTTTTATTTCCAGATGGAATGTTATCTGCCAATGGTTACAAATATTGGGCTAAAAATTAGCACACAGAATAAATCTCAATAGTATCTCAGGTTTATATATTTTAGGTAAATCATAAGATGTAGGGCATAATGAAGAGCCTTCTTTGGGAGAGATTGTAATTTTTATATCTTCATTCTTGCTAGAATGTTTGTGACTATATATTTTTATATTGTTTAATAAGTTATGAAATATTCTTCAGCACCATATAAAAGCCTTTTATTATAATGTATACATGTTTATCATTAATGTTTTTTTTTTTTTTTGTAGTTTGAAGCCTATTGTATTGAAAAAAATACTGGTAATGTCAAGAAAGCATCTGAATATTTGGAAGAAATGTGAGTAGTCATTAAAGTTTCTTTGATTATATTAGATTTTTATTATATATATATATATATGAAGATATTAGAAATTACAGACCTATCAGCCTTTTATCAGTTTTATACAAAATTTTTACCAAGATAATTACAACTCATCTACAGAGAACATTGGATTTCCACCAACCAAGAGAACAAGATGGATTTAAAACTGATTTTAGTACAATAGATCATATCCAGGTATTGAGAGAAGTTTTAGAAAGGTCAAATGAATAGGAGTTGCCATTATGCTTTGGATTTGTAAATTACGAAAAGGCATTTGATTCTATAAACATTTCTTCAGTGATTAAAGCATTGGATCATCAAGGTATAGATCCATGATATTGTTATATTTTAAAGAATATTTATAAAAATGCAATAGCAACAATTATATTACATAATGATACTAGGTAATGTATGACAGGATGACTCTCTATCTCCAAAACTTTTTATAGCAGTGCTGCAAAGAAGTATTTTGTGGATTAAAATGGAAAACTAAAGGAGTGAAAGTAAATGGAGATTATTTAAGTCATTTAGATTTTGCAAATGACTTAGTTGTTTTTGCAAATAATGCTTTAGAGCTGCAGGAAATGTTGCAGGAGTTATCAGATGAAAGTAGACATTATAAATTTATTTAAACGCACATTAATTACATAAGTAATATTTACTAAGGCTGTAAACCTCAAGAATATGTGCATGAAAATGCGAAGGTAGGGACCTCTACAGGTCTTAACCACGAGCTTATGCTTTGGAAGAAAAGAGGGGAACCCTTTTTTACTTCAACCTACTTTCTATATGAATAGGTGAAGCTGAAGTGGTTAGATCTAAGAGCGTGAAACTATTCAATACTTCACTGATGAAAGTAGGAAAGTAGGACTAAAGATAAATGTTAAAAAGACTAAAGTAATGTTAAATGGATTTTCTCAATATATGAAAATAAAGATTGATTATGATGAGTTAGAAGAAGTTAACAGCTACAAATATACTTTGGTCAGATTACTAATACAGATGGAAACATAATGGATGAAATTAATCATAGAATTAAACTTGTTTGGAGTGTTTATGATAGAAATAACTTGATACTAAAAGGAAATACACCTATGTGTTTGAAAAGAAAGGATTTTAATAAATGTGTTTTACCAGTTTTTACTTATGGATCTGAAACTTGAACACTTAATAGAAGAGCAATATAGAGACTTCAGACCATTCACAGAAGTATGGAGAGATGCATGTTGGGAGTAACAAGAAGAGATCGAAAATGCAATATATGGGTAAAAGAACAAACAGGTGTTACTGACCTCATTGAAAAAATTAAAAGACTGAAATGGAAAAGAGATGATAATAGATGGACAATTAAAATCTTAAACGGGATTCCAAGAGATTGTAAAAGACCCAGAAAGAAACCACATGTGAGGTGGATGGATGAAATAAGAAAGTGTGCAGGGGTGATGTGGAGAAAAGAAGCTAAAGATCGGAGAATATGGATTGAACTTGGAAAGATCTTCATCCTGGAATGTATTGATAATGGCTGATAATGGTGATATATATATATATATGTGTGTGTGTGTATGTCTGTGAATAATATTCATTGCAGATCAAAGATCTCCCCTGTTTACATCTACATAGAAATAAAGATAATATTGATTAATTCGCCAGAGGTGAAGTTTATGGAGGTTTTTTTTTGTTTTATTCTCTAGCTAAGAATAGGGGGATATACATTTCTGGATCAATACTTCATCAGCTAACTGAACCAGCTTTAGACTATCTATCTGAAAGAAAAATCTTAAATTTACTTGGAATCTAAAAAAATTGTCATGTTGCATTCCAGGACATTGTGTTGCAGGCAGATATGCTCACTACTATACTACATCATCATCATGATTAACAGCTATTCTTAAAAACAGTGGTCATCCTAACTCAAGAAAGAAAGAAAAAGCAGAGACAAAGAAAAACTAAGAGTTAAAAGTAAATTTCATACTATTCTATTTAATCTGTTTATTTGATATTTTGAAATGCCATTTTTTAACTTTATCTTCAGCAATATTTTTATAGAAGACTTCATGACTTTTCCAAATGGAACTTTTCTTTGTATTTACTCACAGATATATCTTTAAGTGAAAGCAATCAATATTCCATTTCTTTAGAGTATCTTTAGATAATTTTTATAATATAAATAGGAGCCCATGGAAACTTTCTCATATTGACCATAAAATGCTGTTTTTCTGAGTTCATTACTTTTTATATATTTTATATTCTCAATCAAGTGAAGATTTATATCATTATCATCACATTTTACAAGCTGAAGTTTATATTGATTGATATTATGATTTGATAGAATATTTTCACAATATTATGGAGTATTTTTAAGTGAAAATTTCCAGTGCTTTGTATTACATTGATAAAGGGTCCATGATTGATTTTGTATACAATAAATTTACCAGAAAGATAATCCTATTACATCACTGATGAGTCAAACATTCCACATGACATACATTTATTCAGAGAGCATTTTGGCAACTGATTGACCAGGTTTATAATAAAGGAAACAATGTCTTCCTCTTCAATGAATAGTACAAGGAAATCTATCAAGTGTAACAATATGAATATTATCTATTTTCTTGTCTTGAATCTATTGATCATGTTCATCTTATCTCTAAGTTTAATAATGATCCTTTCAATTAATAGATGTTACATTTTTTAAAACTTCTTCAAACATTTGCATGTTAATGTATGTTTAATGTGGTTAGAGACAATAAGATTGGAATTTCTGGCTACAGTACAATTTTTTATCATTAAAAGTGATTTCTTCAATTCTGCCATTATTTTGTTCATATACAATTGCAGATAATTTTTTGGAGAGAAATAAAGAGATAAAATTTAATCTACTTACAGAATCAGTTTGTCTGAAAGCATATATAAAAGTCTTTGGGTTATGAATTCATCTGACGAGCTGTTCATCACATGTATGATAGAAAATATGGATGATTACACTCTTCTTTTAAAATTAACATCTTGTTAATATTTGTTTAATATCATGAAGTTATGTGATGAGATTTTTTTTCTGACATGAATATAATTGTTGTGAGGCTTATTAAATTTGGTACTGCTTTTAGATAGCATATTATTGGTAGCTACTCTTGAGTGAATGTTCTAGATCTCTATTCTATTTCCTCAATCTGGTTTGACATTGATAGAGGTATAACTCTTTCCACTTACTGTTTTTGAAATTTGGGAGATTGCCCATGATTAAATTTATGCCTATTAGATTTACATTTTTCCTTTTATTATTTTCATTATTTGAATCCATAATTTAAACATTTTAAAACAGAGTACCTTTACTGCTATCATTACTTCAAACAAAATTAATTATTTTCAAAAAAGTTATGTTTGATATATCATTGTGGTTGTTTCCAAATCAATATATAATTCATTTTGATGTTTCTTAAATGAAGGAACTTTCTTATTGACATTTAGATTCTTGCTATGTTTTTTCTATTCCTTGGTAATATTATTATTTATTTTATTAGAAATGTATCTAAATGATATTAACTTACATGTTTATTTTAGATTTGGTGAGAAAACACTTATTTAATAATAATTAAATATTACAAACTTAATAATTAAGAAGTTCAGTGCTTTTGACACAAGCGAACCAATATAACAACCTATTACAATATAATTATAACATTTAGTAAACAAGTATTTGAATATTTACATATTTATTCAATTTGGCTTGGTTTTTTTTATTTCCAATTAATATTTTTTATTATATTAGTACTTTTTATTTATTTTTATATAGTTTTCAAGAATTTCCTAATGAATCCAAGTTATGGTTGGAAGTTTATGCCATTACTAATGCTCTTCAATCAGAAGTACTAGATAGTAAAGCCACTTTTTTACGAGGTAAATATTCTTAATTTTAGATATTTATTAAATAAACAAAATCATATTTTATATCTAGAAATGAGGTAAGTTGGCACATAAAATATATGTATATTTCATTGTTTTATAATGTTACTTTTATTATTAAATTTGTTTAGAGTTTATGTTATATATATATATATATTTTCTTAAAAAGAAGATACTAGAATAAGTTATGTTAAAAATTGCCAGATATCAATGGTATCATTTTGCATTGTAAAATATTAATAACAAATTTCTATTTTTTAGTTTACAAAATATATTATCAAATAATAAAACATTTAAATCCTCATTCCCAATTCATATTCTGGCTTTTGCCTTTATCAATGAGATTTTGGATTCTGATATGTATGGGGCTAAAGTATAATCTAGCAGCTATACACTCATATATTTAACTCAAATTGAAAATAATTTTTTTTAAATAACTGCAATGAGTTTATTTACTCATAATAATATATAAGTTAGTAATAATAATTAGTAATTCAACTAGAGACTGGCTAGTTGAAACAGCAAAAATAATATTGATCATGGACCAGTTCATATATCTATAAATAGATAGATAAATAGGCTAAATTCTATTTCCACAATTTATTAAAAGTTCTTGTTTTCATAATTATTCACTTCTTCTCATATTTATTATTTAACTCTTTTTTAATTTCAGACAGTTAATCACTAGCAATTTAGTAAGCATCTTTATGCTCACTCACATCCTTGACTAATTGGATTGAATTGCATCTCTTTCTTCTGCTATAACTGGTCTGCAATTGCACTATAAACTTTTCCTCTACTCGTCTGGTTTTCACTAGTCTGCCTTTTCACTTTTTTGTTTGACTACTTACTCATTAAAATTTCTGCAGTAAATTGCTATGCAAATTAGAGTAAGTAGTTTAATTCTACTTTCTGCATATAATTATTTCTATAGTGACTCAACACTGCCTGCATTAATCAGCTTTGTACATATACACAAATATATATATATGTAATAATATTATGATTCGATGTCTGAATAATTAAAAATTTTATCCATGTAGGAGCGCTTTCGATTATCCCAGTAATCTGTGTCAACTAAAGCATTTCAAAGCTTTAGTTGACACGGATTACTGGGATAATTGAAAGCGCTCCTACATGGATAAAATTTTTAATTATTTAGTTACTGTATTTACAAATATTTAGTTATATAATTATATATATATATATATATTAATAAATACATAACCAGTCAAAATACAATAGATTCAAAGCTGCTAGTAAAGCATTTATGCATCTAACAATTACTTTTAACTTCATTTTACTCTTTAAATTAAAAGGGTGAAATTTTAAATATCTTAAGGTTTTGAATCTAACCTAAACTGCTTGAACAATTATATAGATCTGACTCCAGTTTTGAATATTTATTTTTATTAAGAAGGGCAAAAACCAGAAAATAATTTGGGCCTGAAGATTTGAAGGCACTATTATCTGGTAATCATTGATTATTGAAGCTTCCTATAGATGGCTTAGTTTCAAATCCTTAAATTATTTGAATTTTAGGTTTTTAGCTTGAAATTATAAATACAAAATTGTATTGCTTACAGCTTTAATAGTCTTATTGATAAAGGCAAATGTCAGAAACTGGTCTTGGAACAGGAGTTTAAATGCACTATTATCTGGTAGTCATTGATTACTCAAGCTTACTATAGATAGTAATAAAGTAGAGATCTGCTTTTATTTTTATATGCAGTATAAGTAAGATTGTAGCCATTATAATAAGATATTAGCATGTTTTTAAAATTAATAATTGAATTTTTTTATCTATAATTTTTAAAAAAAATGAATAATGTACATATGTACCAAACATATCATTTGATGAAAGAAATTGATATTTTATAATTTTAAAGATATAATTATACTTTATACTTAATTAAAATATATTTAATATAAATTTTATTTTAAAAAATAATGTGGTAAATTAATAATTTCAAAACATTGTCAACTGATATATATATAACACTGCCTTTTTTTTTTAAGTGTCAGCATTGGCCGGGACGTGAACCCGCAACCCGGGCAACTGCCTGCAAGTGCAAGGCAGTCGCGCTGACCTCTCGACCACCAATGCAAGACAAACACTGACTTTTATTAGAAAATGTACACTGTTTACCAGATATTGAAGGAATAGTTTTTACTAAATAAAAAGGAATACATTTTTAATTATTTATATTATTATTGTTTTAACTTATAATTTGAATTTTATCTAGTTTTACAGTTTATTCTAATTTCATTGGCATTAAAAAAAGAAGTTGTATCAATTGAATTTCAGTAGTAGTTAATTGTAAATTGTCAGGTTTTTATAAATTATTTTATGAAAAGTAATATAGTATTTAAATATTTTTTGAAAAACAATTTTTTTTTAGATAAGCAAACAGAGAAAATCTCTTTGATGTTGTTACACTTTTTAAGGTTCATGAAAAAATTATAGTAATTTTTGACAATTAATTTAGTTGCATTTCTGCAAAAAGAAATATTTTGGGAGACAGTTTAAAGTTAATTTTTATTTTTTGTTAAGAATAAAAAAAAGTCATTTTGAAGCAATAAAGATTTCATATTTTATATAATTCATGGCATTAAGCCTCCCTCCCAAGAATTACCACTGATATACTTTATATTTATTTACACTCACATATAAACACAGAGGCATTGACAATGACAAATATGTTTATCATTTATTATTGAATTAAATTGAAAATTTGTAAGACAGATAAGGGACTTCGTCAAAACACCAAATAGTAATTTCTACTTATATGTTTGATAATCATTTAAATGAAGCATTTGAAGTTTTTATTTTATTCCTGTATTCATAATAAAGAATTTATTGAGTATTAATATCAATAAAAAAAATTAGTTGAAAACTAAGCATTTTTAGACTTAATTAATTTAAACAAAAAAATCTTTGCTTAAAAGCAATTTTATTTGTGTTTGGAAAAAAATAATTTAAGATTTAATTATAACATGTGCTGAAATCAAACCACATAAATTACTGTAAAGAATTTACTTCTTGCTTATTGAACAGAATTTATAACTTAGATTATTGGATTGAGAATTATATGATGATAACTTTGATCTAGAATAAATTTAGAAATATTTAAGCACAAAAAAATCTTTTTTATCAAATGGAATGAAGAAAAAAATTATATGTCTGTTGATAGCAGTAGTGGACTTTTTAAAATAATAATGTAGGAATGAAATTAATTAATTTTTTATTCTGTAGAATTCTAAGAATTATTTACATATATTTGCTAAGTATTATTTCATATTTATAAAGTTTTTATATCAAATGTAAAGAACTTTAATGATCTTATCAGTTCTTCTCAATTATCTTAATTTTCAAAATAAATCTAGCAAAGGATTCACTATTGACAATTTTATTAAATATAAGAACTTTCACAAATATTCAAGTTTTTTTTTTTTTAAAGTGTTAATGCTAATAATACAGGCTGATATTAGATTTTTAATGTGTCCATGAATAATAGCAGCATGAATAAGTCTTTTTATGGAAGTTTTCTGTAGGGAGAATGTTTTAAAATTTTATTTAAAAATTAACATTACATTCTTCATTATACAAATTTAACATTATTCATGTTTTGTCTTTTGAATTTATTTGACAATTTTAGATTGGATGTGTTGTGCTTATTATTAGCAAATCATTGAACAGAGGTTAGCTCTCAGTTTGCTTTATTTGTTGTTTAATGTGCAAATTATTTTTCGGGATGTGAATATAGTGACTATTTGTGAAGTCAGTAAATTTTGATAAAACAGATACTGTCTTGATATTATATTTACTCCAGAAATCTTACAATAACAAATGTAATCATTTAGAAAGCTTTATGTGAGAAACTAAAACATATGATAAAAGTCATTTAGGATTAATGGCAGATATATTTTTGAACCTTGGTAGATGTGATTGCAAATAATTGATAAGTGACTTTTTAAAAAATGTTTTTTTATTTTTATTTTGTTAAAAGCACACAAAATCAAGAAGAATATAGATAGTTTATCTCTGGATATTTAATGGAATATCTAATATTTATATCCTAAACATCATATTTAAATTATGTCATAATTTGAATTTGAGATGTTTTAATATTTTTATACCTCAAATAATTCACTTGAAATAGTCTCTCTGCATTAATGAAGGGTCATGTTATTAAATGATGATGTGAAAAATATTGCTTCATTTGAAAAATTAATTTTGATGAAATTTTATTATTTTAGTTAATCATAAGTATTCATATAAACTGATGTAGGAATTGATAATATGAAGTTGTCTAAAATACTTTTCAGAAGTTTTTATTTTGCAATTGATTGCCATTATATGTATGCATTTATATAGAATGAATTTTTCAGAATGTTTTAGTGTGTTTCTGGCAGAAGTCACTCTTCGATCAGGATTCCATAAAGCATTTCTTTGAATAATAGACTAATTAAATATATCTATCAAAAATAAAGGTAATCATAAGATCATTGATCATAAGGATATACTTTCTCCACTATAGTAAAAGTTGCTTCATATTACAATCATATTTTTTATATTTATAGTCAAAATATCAACATTCTTCTGTCTAAACAATCAGCAATTTACTACTTTTAAATAGCTTGGCTATCTAAAAAAAAATTTCAAGATTCAACCAGCTCAGACTTGAACTCTGGGTTATGGGTATTGCAGATGGATGTACTAACCATTATGTTACTAAACCTTTCACATTTGTTGTATAATCCTATTAAAGTTGATGTAATTTTTTAAGTGTAGTTATTGTATTTTTTGTTAAGTAGTAAACGGTTTTTCAATTGCTATCTTTCAAATAAATGTATTTTTTTTTTTTTTATTGTTTGAATGTTAAAATAGTTATTAATTAGACATCTAACTTCTTTCTTCATTTATTTGTATCTATTATATTTACATATAAGAATAATTTATATATTTGGAGTTAAGATGTAATAATAGGGTATTTGAACACAGACTTTTAATTCATACTATAAATAATCAATCTCAAAATAAGATTGATAATGAGATTTATTTTTTATGTATTTGTGACAACATTATGGACAAATAAAATGTATTGGATATTTAACCATTGTAGTAATGTAGTAACCATACACTTGACCCCACACATGTGAAAAAGATATACATTGAACACTGATTATATATATATATGTGGGATGATCTGGACCAACTGATGAGTGCTACTTCTGCACAAAATATGTATATTGGAGATTATTTATTTTTTTCACATGTGTGAAGTCATATGTATCAGTTGTATGAGATAAAGTGGATAGCTGAAGGGAGCTTGAAAGTCTATGTTCAAATCTAGTATTATTGTATCTATTATGATTTTTTAAAAAAAAGATTAAAGATGTTGGCATTTTATATTTGACTATTAAAATAATGGGATACCTGTTCATCACATTTTTAAAGATAATTAATTCACATGTTCATGATTAAGAACTTGCAGAAAATTGGAATAAAAGTTTCCACAGCTTCACAAAGTGGGATCTTTGTAAACTAAAAATTCACAAAATAAATCTTTCACATTGTGCAAACTCATCGTATAAAAAAAATGCTTTAGTGATTTAATATATAATAGGCATTTTAGTATTGTATTACACATATATGCACTTTATAATATATTTCCAATAATTACAGTAAAAGGAAAAAAAAGAACCTATAATTTACAGTTTAAATGTGAAATTGAAAGTTTTCAAAAATGACCAAAATTTAGATATCATTTATTATATGAAAATAGAGTATAGTTTTACTGTTTTACTTAAGAAGTAGTGATCAACTAAAATTAAAGACTGCATTTGTAAATATAATATTAATAAAGTTTTAAAAATTTATCAAGTGAAATTTCTGATTTTTGAGGAGATTACATTCCAAAAGCAAATTTTAAACTTCATTAAGGTAAGATGGAAATTATACTGCATTTAAATTTTTCAAAAAAGTGAGAAGTTTTTTCAATTTTAAATTGTTAATTGTTCAGCAAAGTATATGGCAATAAAATATTTAAAGTCTTATTTAGTTGATGTAATTTAAAATCCTTGAATACTGAAAGATATTACTAAATCTTTATTGCAATACTTTGGAAGTCTAATAAAAAGACATCCTTGGTTTTATTAAAAATAATAATCAATTTTAAACTGTCTTTAAAATTTTGATGTAAAATTTTTAAGAGGCAAATTTTATATCAAAACTTACTTCCAAAAGATTAAGACTTCACTCACTATCAGTTTTTAAAAAATTGATGGAGAGTGAGAACAGTAAATGATATTTCTGATTTAGTCATTGACTTTATTCAGTATCAGATATTTAGATGAGTGAAGGAGTTTTTAATACACAGAAAATTTCAGATTAATGATTGAAATTGTAAAAATTGGATATATCTTAATTCTTTTTCCAAACTGAAATTAAGTTTCCAGAATGTTAGCAGAGATCATATTAAAATTGCTATATTTTTATTATTATTTACTTATGAATAATTTTTTAGCAATAAATTTGAATTCACATCATATCTGAGTTATATTTGCTGAAGTTAATAACTTTTTTAAATAAAAAAATTCATTACTTTATAATGAAACTGAGAACACCAGAACACAATAAAGTTTATCATATTGATTATATTGGAAATTTTTTTTTAAAAAAAAGTATAAATGAATATCAGGTGATTGCAGTACTTTGTTGTTTATATGCGTAACTTATCTGAACATACATCAATTTTATTATTGAAATTGGATGAATCAAAATTAATCTGGACCTTTTTGGGTAATACAAAGAATAATATCTCTTTTTGTCATTTTTTCAAGAAATAAATGATTATGGCATTCTATCAAATTATTGTGTAAATCTATTGTTTTCAAATATATCACTGTAAATAATTGTATATTTTTACAAATTAAATTTTGATTTTTAAAATAAATAAAATAAAAATTGTTTTAAGCTTTTTATTATTATTAATTGTTTTAGCTTATTGTTTTAAGAATTATTATTATTATTTTTAACTTTCTATTTATGATTATTTATTTTAGATACATTTCATTCTCTTCCAACTCACATTCAACACAAGATGCTTCTAACTGTAGCAGGTAATTATGTATATGTGATTATCTTTGCATATATGTGTGTACACACACATATATACTAGAAAGTTGTAAATATTCACAATCATGTTATTATTAACTGTGATTTTAAGTTTGATTTTTATCTTAGCTTATACCCTACTTTAAACAAATGTCAGAATAGTTTACATCTGTAGATTTTATCTCCGGTTTATATCTCCATTCTTCTTCCAAAGAATCTCTATTTTGAATAACCATATTTCTTATTTATTCATTTTCATTCTTACTCATTTTTCTTTATAGTCTTACACTTCATTCAATTCCTCCTTCATTTTTGTTAGTCATCTCTCTATTTATCTGGTCAACTTTGTCATATAAATTTAGTAATACTTAGCAATTAAATTATATATTGCAATGGGAAGAAGAGTACATGAGATATTTTATTTATATTTTTAGCCACATGTGGATACATCAGGAGTAATGATACATAAAAAAATTACACGAAAATCATCTTATTAAGGTTCTGAATATGAACTTTATCTGCCATTGATCATGTCATAATTTGTACTATTAATTGTAATGAAATGGAGTAATTAAAATGTAATATTAGTAAATATGCAAACTACATATGTTGGTAATACCAAAATTAACTGAATATTAGTAATAATAATTTTCTCATCATTTTCAAATGTTGTGTATTCATAAATTTAATTATGATAATCAACCAAATTCGCATTTTATTTGTGAGTTGCAGTTCATTATTGTAGTGATAATGATGGTATTTCCATATACATAATCTATATGTAAAACAATCCTCTCTTGGTTGGCTAAAGGATCACACCAGTTCATTATTAGGAAGATCATCTTTATACATATTTGCTTAAACCCTTATATAAAAAAAATACTGCATTTTTTCCCTGAATTACTCATATATAACTTTACTAATTATGTGTTTACCATGGAAATAGCATACACATATAACTATATTAATATTGTCGTATAATGGAATTATATACCTGCTACCTTATTCAAAAAAATAAAGTTTGAATAAATAGATTTGTCACAGATATTTATTATTTTTAATTTTGCATTATATTTAATCAATTTGAAGAAAATTTTGAAAATAAATTTTAATAAAAGCAATGTTTAAGAAATTAATATTGTTTGAGAATGTGAAGAGAAGGATAATTATATTACTGTTTGTCTCATTATTGTGAAATAAGAATTCTGGATTTTAAAATGAAATGAAAATTAACTTGATATAAAGTAATGTAGATTTCTGTTCAGAATAATCAGAAACAGAAATAAATGGATTTAAGTGCAGACTAATATTATTGTTAAATGTAAAAAAAAAGAAGAAAAGAACTTCAATAGTTATGGGCTAAACACACAAACAAATTTTTCCTCAACTTGATTTATAAAGATTATTTTCAGAAAAAAAAGTGTTTTGAGTTTGTAGTATGCAATGGAAAATATACTAGATCATTATGGAAAAGTAATATTTGTGATACATTTTTCAGGAAAATTATTGGAGGAGAGGCCTTTGACCTGTAAGAGACTGTGGATAGTAAAATTGATAATGTCTCAATAACTCCCCTCCCCTTTATTTTCATCTATAAAGAAAACATTTGCATGAGTCTACATTTTATTATCTTAAAACAGGCAAAACTCTCCATACAGTAGTGCCACTTAGTGCAAGCCAGAGTAATCAATGGATGCCAGAAGGCTTGTGCATAAAATCCCTATTTAGTGCCTATCATCCAACATCCCCAGACTAGTTTTGAGCTTGTGGTTTTGTCAATGAGGAACCTTGGATCTGAGAGCACTGCACCTAGCAAAGCCAGAGTAATCAATGGATGCCAGAAGGCTTGTGCATAAAATCCCTATCTAGTGCCTATTCATCCAACATCCCCAGACTAGTTTCTAGCTTGTGGCTTTTGTCAGTGAGGAGCCTTGGATCTGAGAGCACTCAACACCCCAACCCGGACTAGTTTCTAGCTTATGGCTTTTGTCAGTGAGGAGCCTCACTGACGAAAGCCACAAGCTAGAAACTAGCCTGGGGATGTTGGATGAATAGGCATTAGATAGGGATTTTATGCACAAGCCTTCTGGCATCCATTGATTACTCTGGCTTGCACTGAATGTCACTACTGTATGGAGAGTTTTACCTGTTTTAATAACAGTTATGAGCAAGCATAAGAAATGGTAATCATGTGATGTTTAGTGGCTTAATCTTATTATCATATTTATTCTCCAGCTTATGAAACAGTTGAAACTATACTTCTCTAGTTTATTTTTTCTATTTCTATTTTCTTCAGCAATATTATAATATCCATTTATAGAAACCTAATATTTTTTTTTCTCTTTGATATTTCATTCACTTTTTTTCCAAGAAAATTAGTTACATTTGGGCTAACTACTTAATGACAAGTATTATTTTCATCTTGAAATATATCAATATATTCTTTTTATCATAATTTATGCTTATATATTTGTATCTTGATTAATTTCTATACCATCAAAAAATAAATCATTTTTTGATTCAAACCCATTTTCTTCATTTTTTTTTATATCAGATTTATTTACATTTTTAACTGATACTATTTTGGCCTTTTGTATTTTTACTTTTTTTTTTTGTCTATTTTTTTTATAGTTTTTTTTTTTCGTTAAATATTTTGCTGTCATTAAAATCAAGAGTAATTTATTTTCCTCTATTTTCTTCTGTGTACTTTTATTGCTTTACTCTGCCTCATTATTTAAATCCCCCAAACTGTTATAAAATGCTGTGATTCATTGGTTCTACATTATAACATCAGAGGTAAAAGATTTTTATAATACTCCATCATTACATTAATTTCTGACAATGGTTTTTATGTTAATTTAGAACTCATGTTTTTCCAAGTTTTTCAATTTTAATCTGATCATTCATAGACATGAATTGGATTGTGGCTTTTTCTGAAATCTGCCTATTATCATTTAATGTTTTTCTTGTCATTGCCTAAATGCTTTATAATATATGGGTTTAATATAATCTTCATGTAATAGGACCACTCATTAAAATTCTTTTATATTTATTTTGTTTCTCCCCTTTTACAAATTTACCAATTATTCATTTTGCCTATTGCTTTTTATTAATTTTATAGTAATGGAACTTTTTTTACGTTTTTTTTTTTTATCCTTTGGCATTCTGTTATTTAATATTCTTTTGAATACCAAAATTATTCATTCTGGACATAAATTATTTTTACTTATTAATATTCTGTTGAGCTTGTGTTACTTGGCTATGTTTCTGCTATCAAATGTTTATTTTATTATATTTTTACATTATGTCTGTAAGTGATGTAATTTCTCATAATAATAACCTTGTTTATAAATCACTTTATTTTTTATTTCTGCATTATCATTAGTACTATTTGCAGCTTATTGATGGCAACATACATTATATGTCTTTTGTTTTAAGTTTAAAGTTTTATTATACTTTTCTGTAAAATGCTCTGTTTTTCTACAATAATAATATTTTACATTTTTTTATATATTTTCACATTGTGTTTTTTCCTAAATCAGAACTAACTTATAGTCAAATGAACTTTAAATTTTTTGTAAGTTTTTCTTTTATTTACTCATTTCATTTTTCATTTTTTATTATTCATATTTATTGATTCTTTTTTTATAATTTTTCATTAGTTTCTAGAGCACGGTTTTTGAATTTACTACCATAATCCTTATTATAGTTTATTTATCTTTTGTAACTTCTGCTTGTATTCTGTAATATTCTCATATGATTCTAGACTTTTTTCCCATTAACTTTAAAATTAACCCATATTAAATTTCTTTTATTCAATACTATTGGCTATGTCTTTTTATTTTATTTTATAATTATTCATTGAGTAATATTTCAAAAGAACTCTTTTAGTTCTAAATTTGTATTTTAATAACATTATAGATTCATAATAGTTATTTAGTTTTTTTTTTTATATATTTGAAGTCTGTCCATATTTGCTTATGTCTTTATAAAAAGTCATCCTGTATGTCATTAAGTATTTTCTTTCCCTATAAGTACAGATATTATTGACCATTGGGAATATGACAAGTTCCAGAACCTTTTATTTTGGATCAAAATTTAAATATTTCAGTGCTCAAATTTCACAAGACTTCTAGAATAACTGATCATTTGATTTATTTTGTATTAATTTATCTTGCAAATAATTCACAGACTCAAGAAATATTTTAATTTCTAATTCTTAGTTTATTAAAAAAAGATTTTCAATGGTATCATTTTATACAGTTTTTTGTTTATGAATTTGATAGTTTATAAGCAAAAAAAAAAACCCATTCCATTATTTTTTATATGTAATAACCACTGTTTTTATTAAAAACTTAATAGATAATGATAGACAATGAGTTTAAATTTTATTAAACACATTACAGTCAAAAAACAAATAAATTAAAAAAAAAAGAATTCATGTAACCATTTTTTTTTTTTTAACAATATTCATTTTATTTTGTACTCATGGCAAAATCCAGAATTAAGTAAATACAATTTTTCTGTTTTTATTTTTTTTGTGATTATTTTCTTTATGTAGTCAAGCCTTGCTTTGTTTTTACAGTTACTTAAAGCATTAGTTTTTTTCAAAAACCAGTAATAATGATAAATTAATCTATGAATATTCCTTTTGTTTCTTAATATAATTTTTATTGATTCAGATATACCTATATGGAAATTTATTGCAATAGATACTATTCAGAATTTTCTTTTTCTTTTTTGTTAATGTCAAAATGAGTATTCTTTATTTTCTTATTACTATATATTTATGGATATTTATTAGGATTCTACATCTTATTAAACTTTATTAACCTATCCATCACTTTTCTTCTTTTTTATTTTTGCATGGCCTATACTAAAAGCTGTTGAAGAATTTTCATTCAATCTTTGAAAAAGAAAAAAAAAAATTGTTTCAAAAGTATATATTTCTTGAGTCTAGCATTCTTTCCTGTATTTTTTTAGTTTCTAGTAAGATTGCTTCATGTCAAAGTGAAAATTCCAAACAAAACAGTATATCATTAAAGCTTTCCGTTTTAATTATCGGCTGTGTGTGATTCTTATCATAAACCTAGTTACAAACTATGTTTTTTTTCAGCATACTGATAGATTGATGGACTTCAAAGCTAAGCTATACTGGTGATCTAATGTCACATGATGTGACCAACCATTTGATTATTATATTTTTCACATAATATATACCCCCCTCCCCTTATATATATAAAAAAATAATACATTATAATAGTTTTTAAAACAGGCAAAACTCTCCATACAGTAGTGCAACTCAGTGCAAGCCAGAGTAATCAATGGATGCCAGAAGGTTTGTGCATAAAATCCCTATCTAGTGCCTACTCATCCAATATCCCCAGACTAGTTTCTAGCTTGTGACTTTCATCAGTGAGGAGCCTTGAATCTTGAGAGTACTGCACCTATTGTATGGAGAGTTTTGCCTGTTTTTGATAACAGTTATAAGCAAGCATAAGAAATGGTGATCATGTGATGTTTAGTGGTATAATAGTTTTTATAAAACACTAGAAGGACTCCGCTTTTCTGTTGTCTTTGGTACTCAACCCTCTTCCCAGGGCTTGCTCTGCTTGACCCCATTCTTTTAATGGCAATACCACTTACATACTCTCTTTTATAAAATTTGGAATAAAAAAAAACAAGTGCTTATGGAAAAATATTTATTTATAAGACTTCTTTCTGTATAACATTTTTAGTACCTATATAACACACACTCACATTGCATTTTATTAATTGGGTCAGAGCAAGGTTACTGTAAAATAAATAATAATTAATAGTTATTTTTATTACAGATGCAATGTTTCTGTAAGATTAAAAGTTTAATTTTATCCACATTTTATTATCAAATAATATATATTAGAATCTTATAAAAAGGTTACCACAAATGCTCATAATAAAGTAATGATTATCTATGAGAAAAAATTCAAGTTCTATTTTTTTTTTGTTAAATAAGTCCATATTAATTATTTCATAAAATGCAGTTTCATTTTTTTTTGCTTTTTATTTAATATATATTTAATATGTACACATTACATTTTATTGTCTTAATAATTGAGCCAGAGCAAGTTTATTGTTAAATAAACAATTTTGAATACTTTTTTAGAATACTGTATTTTTTTTTTACTACAGATGCTCTAGTTTCTGCTAGATTTCTAATAACAGTTTGTTCTTTTTTATAAGTATGACCAGATAGGAAAAATTTTTACTCCCTTATTAACAGATTTACATCTAGGACTTTTTAATGAATTGCATCATTTGCTTCTATTTCCATTACATAAAATTGTCATTTATGATTTTATATACAGTATATGGGATAGATATATTCTAATATTTGCATGGATCTGTGTCTCATTACTAAGGCACTTACATCTATCTACTGGATGAGCCAAAAGTTACTTTGCTACATTTATTTTTTTTCCTTATTTTTTTTTTTAAAATTTAAATACTTTATCTGGACTATTAGTTGTTTTTTCAATTTATTTTAATTTTATTTATAAATTTTTAATTTTTTATTTACTTACTTTTTGTAACTTTTATAATACTTTTGGCATATAACAATAAAAGAAATACTAACTTTACAATTTGGGAATAGTCATAAATGTGGTTTACAAGATTATGGCAATAACTTTCCAAGAATTGGAAAAAAAAAAAAAAAAATTGCCATAGAATCTGACAAAAAAATAAACTGAAAGAAAATGTCAATTCTCTTTAGGGGAAGAAGAATTTCAAACAAATGATTTAATTTGATTATTAATTTATTTGGTGTAATAATTTATTTAGTTGAAACATAATTATATTAATAAAATATTTATTGAAATACATGTTAATAAAAAAATATTATTAGAAAGTAACTTTTGGCTTGTAAATATATATATATGTATCTTTTAATTTCTGTAAATATCACTTGATCCCTTTCAGCTTTCTACCAGCATAAATAAAAACATTCTAGCACCGTTTACTGAAAGCTTAAATATTCAGTGGTTATGGTTTTTAGCTTTTGTTTTTATCAATGAAAATTTGGAATTAAAAACTGGAACTTTGGTTTTTTAATCATCAAGTTAATTAATAGCTTGAAATTAAAAAAAAATCATCAAGTTTTGAACACAAGTCAACCTGCTTATATAATTATACACTTGGTCAGTAATCATATATTTTGATAACTTCAACTCTATTTTAACTGTAGATATCTATTCTCTTGGTTAGGAATATTAATATCAATACAATATCATTTAAGTTTTCAACTTACTACAGTAAACAAGAGATATTATCTCTCTCTACTACTCTAATTCTCATATATTGTAAAGCTTAAATAATCAATGGTTACCAATGGTAGTACAATTTATTAATCTCACAGAGTATTTTCTGGCTTTTGTCTTTATCAATGAGCATTTGGGATTAATGAACTCATTTTTTAGTATTAAACTAGAATATTCTGTGTATTAAACCACTAAATATCACATGATCATAATTTCTTATGCTTGCTCATTAGTCTGGGGATACTGGATGAGTAGGCACTAGATAGGGATTTTATGTACAAGCCTTCTGGCATCCATTGATTACTCTGTTTTGCACAGGGTGGCACTACTGTATGGAGAGTTTTGTCTATTTTAATATTCTGTGTAAACTGAAAAAAAAATCAAGTGATGTAGGGTTGATATTAACATTCATAAACAAATTAAAAAATGGTGCCTACAGTTATAATAGATCTAAGATTACTAAATTATAGTTACTAACCATCTCTATCTGTACAAGCAAATAAATATGGGTTCAAAACTTGAGTTTTTGAAATTTCAGACTATTGGCTTATGGCTGCTAGATATGTAATTATATTGGTTCCATATTTGATTCCCAAGTCTTCATTGATAAAGATAAAAAACAGAAATCACTATGCAGATAGGGATTAATAAATTGTATTACTGTATGGTAAACATGGATTGATTACTTAAGTTTTCCTTAGTTAGTGTTAAAATAGAGAGAAAAAATGATTTTTTGTTTATGTAAAGTATATATTTTTTTAAACAGCAGTAACTCTCTCCATACGTAATGTCACCTAGTGCAAACCATAGTAATCAATGGATGCTAAAAGATTTGTACATCAAAATCCCTATCTAGTGTGACTAATTTTTAGATTGTAGTCTTGATTAGTAAGGAACCTTGGATTTGAAAGCATCACACCTAAATCTTTGGATTTAATACAACTCTCCTATGGTTATTAAAAAGCTAAAGATACTAAAATGTGTAAATATTGAACTGAGTTCAGATCTGTATGACTATACGAGCTTGGATCAGAAACATTGTGTTTCATTTTGGACTCATCACTTTATAATTAAATAAAAAGATAAAAATTGGCCTCTAAAAGGTTGCATTAGATCTAAAGATTTAGGTACAGTGCTCTCAGATTCAAGGCTGTTCACTGATGATGGCCACAAACTAGAAACTAGTCTGGGGATAAAGGATGTGTAGGCATTAGATAGGGATTTTGATGCACAAACTCTAGCATCCATTGATAACTATAGCTTGCACTGGGTAGCACTACCATATGGAGAGAGTTGCTACTATTTTAATAATGTGCATAAGCACAAGAAACGGTGATCATGTGATGTCTTTTTTTTTTTTGCAAAACAATATGCTATCTAAAGGTTTGATAATATATACAGCAGTTTCCTGTCATAAATAAACCATGGCATATACACCTTTACCCTGCTTAGTGATGGCAATTGGTCCTCCAAAACTCATCGTTAAGCAAGAATATCATATACAAAATATGTAATTATAATGGGGGTCTATGGGAAAAAAATTGGTCGGTTCCAGTCGACGTAAAATATCCACATTGGTTTCCAAGTTCAAAGATTTTCTTGATTTTTTTCATGATAATGATGACTAAATACGGTATCTAAAAAGAAAAGTTTTATATCACTAGGAAAAAAAATGCATATTTTTACTTTAAAAAGTACAGAACAGCAAAAAGAAAGTGAAACTAAATTTGAATTTAAGTTTTTATATTCTTCCGCAGAAGTTTTTCATCGTAATGAAAAAAAAAATCCTTACTGAAGTGCTTTTTTTTAAAATTTGTATTACAGTATATATTACTACTATACATTTATGTTTATTACTTATGTGAAATTATTCAAATTAAAAACAATGTTTAATTATTAATTATTTAATTGAACATAAAGACTTATTACTGTACTCCACAGTAACAAAATGCTTAATGCTTATCGTAAAGCAGTCAACTTTAGAAAAAAAAAAATCAACTTATTTTAAAGTAAAAAATCTAATTTCTAATTTTCTAAAACATACAGCAAAGTTTATTTTTCTTTTATTTTTTTTACTATATTTTTAGTAATGTAATAATGCCCCCCCCCCCCCCATTCGTGTAGAAGAAAATTTTAAATACAATCTGTTTTTCTTTCTAAACTTTTCTAATTTGACATTTGCGTTTTAAAATGTTGTTTTTCTTTTGATTTAAAACAACTTGAGTGTAAACAACATATTTATTAACGAAGTTACAAAATCAATAACTATTTTTACTTAATTATCCAGGTGTTCTAAAAATAATATATCGTAATTAATAAACACACGCACGCAGTTTAATATTCTTATTTAGTGTTTTCCTGAAAGTTTGTGATGTTAGTATTTTAGTTGTCCTGTACCGTATTTATATATTGGACTATTTCATCATCTAATATGTGTTGAATGTCTTTAGAAAAATTAAACTTTATTTAAATAATCTAAGTACTGTACATTATATTTAAATAAAGTTTAATTTTTCTAAAGACATTCAACACTTATATATACAGTATACAGTATTATAGATTCAGTAATTATAGATATTTTAAGTTTATACGTTCTATATTCAAAATACTGAATGCAGCACTAACATTGTGTTTTATGAATAAAATATTGTATGTGTATACAATTACAGCAAAGTCATTACCTGTATATATATTACAATAATATACTTTTGCTTTTGGGTAAAATGAATTTAAAATACCTATATCTCTGACATCATCAGTGATGCAAAATTCAAGATGGCTGCCAAAATTTTTTTTTTTTTAATTTTTTCCGATCGTTATAGTGAAAAATCGATTGTAAATAGAAGTAGTGGGTACAAATTGATGATGATCGCTATAGTGAAATATCGCTAAGTAGTCAATCGCTAAGCGGGGTAAAGGTGTATATAGAAACATTATATGCTTATTTTATTTTTCACACATTTTTAAAAATTATTAAATTATTTTGTTGTATCTCTGAAATTATTTCTTAATTTATTAGAAAGAAGTTCTGATACAACTGAACATATCAAACTCATGCTGTTGCTCTTAAATGCTTTTCCTGACTTGGTAGCCAAACATGGGGTATGTTATTTTAATTTTAATAGAAAATTGGTACATTAGTAATATACAATATTATGTTTACTGTGTTGAATTTTAAAAAAAACTTTAAAAATAAAGCAAAAATATAAATGATGAATTTTTTTTTGAATACTATGATTAGCCAATCATAAAATTAAGTTTTTAATAGTAAACAATATTTTTTTTTTTAGCGTTTAATTTATGGATTACAAGAGTTTTTTATATTTTTAAAATTGTTTTCCTCTTATACATGCAAAAAGTTAATTTAAAATAATGCATTGATAATCCAAATTTAAAAAGTTTTGATTTCAATACTAATAATATAAAACAAAATCTTCTTAATGATAAGAATATGAGAAATATGTTTCTATGCTTGCACATGTGTTTTTCAAGATTATTAATAATGTGTTACATATGTTTTTCAAGGTTATTAATAATGTGTTATGTATGTATACTACTATAGAAATAAAAAGTTTAATAATTTTGAAATTGATGCTTTGATTTAAAGAAAACAGTTTGATAATGAATATATTGGTTTAGTTTACCCGCATGATTTTATTAATAATATTATATTTAATAAGAATAATGATTTTCATTTTATGAGTATTTATAATAATATTGAGAATAAAGAATTTTATTTTTGTATCATTTAAATCATCAATTTATAGATTGGTTAATAAAAACAGTTATTTATTGGATGTTATAAGCATTGCTTTGAAGAAAAGTTATGATTTGAATTCTAAACAGTCTATTGATGATAAAAGCATTCCAGGAATAGTTTATAAAATTCTATGCAGCTGCCATAAAATATTTGCAGGTCAAAATAAATTGATTTTTTTTAATGAGAGAGTCAAAGTTTATAAAAATAGAGTTAAATTAAGTATCATAGTTCAGCATTTTTGAGCTCATTGTAATAAAAAGAAAAGCCAAAGTGACTTTTTTGTTTATTTTTTTGTTTTTGAGACCATCTAATTTATGAGAACTTAATTCAATATTAAAGGTGATCGGCATTTGTAGTGATTTATATATAAGTTTTAATAGATTTTTACTTGAAAGAGATCTATTTGTTTAATAGGCAAAACTATTGTTGGAAAGAAAACTTTGTGGAAGTTTTGTAATTTTATTAATATCTTTACTGATAAATATTTATTCTATTTTGTATGTATACTTTAGTTTTTATCATGGCATTTATTGTTGAATTTTTCATTTATAACTTAGTGAAAATTTTTCATTTAACAAATAAATTAACATTTTATGTACAAGAATTCTAATAAGTTTCAAGATAATTTGGGAGGGAAAAAATAAAACTCTGGCAAAATCAAGATAAAATTAGTAAATCTGTTATCTGTGCTTAATAAATGAAGCGCATTAAGAATTTCCATCATTTAGAATCAAAAATTAAATAAGAATTAACTATTCTTTAGCTGTGCTAGAAATAAATGCAGCAAATAATGATGTCTGATAAGACTTTCACTACTACTTCTGTAAAAGGTTGATATTTGAATGGTAATATTGCAATACGCTTTTTTAACTTGTGGCTATTAGTTAAAATGTTAATGAAATATTAGTGAATATATCCTTCTTTTATTTTGCTGTAATATCTTATATAAATACAATTTATCCACAACTTTGAACACTTTTTAGCAAAAACCTTTTATTGATTTATATTCATGCATAATCTTACATAAGACTGTGCATGAATATAGGTCATGGCTCTGAAGAAGACTGCAAAACAGTCAAATTGTAAGATTGTGTATGAATATAGGTCAATAAAAGGTTTTTGCTAAAAAGTGTTCAAAGTAGTGGATAAATTGTATTTATATAAAATGTTAATGCTTAGAGAAATAACTTTTTTCAACACTAAGGATAAATATAAGATTGACATAGATGAGCTTACAATACTCAACTGCATGATCTAAAAAATAAAAATAGAATTAAAAAAAATTTAGATAAGTATTATTTTATTTTTTTATATTCAGATATTGTTGACAGTAATAGTTATATGGTGCTATAAATGCATTCCCTACAGAAAATTGTTCTTTTTTTTACATTAATGTAAAATATCAATAATTTGATTATAATGATTTGGACTTCAAACCAATCTAATATTAACTTTGGAAATATTAATACTTTACTTAACAATTAAACTAATTCTTTTATGTTTCCTAAGTTGAATATATGTTTATTCATACATAATGTAATGAAACTGTTACACATATGGAAATTTAAATTTTTATCCTTAAAATAATTGGTCCCTTATTGCTGCAGCTAATTTTTAGTATCCTGTGCAAACAGAATTCCTATACCCATTAGACTAAGCAGGATTTATTGGTTCTATAAAACAGTTACATTTAATAGACCTCTCTGCATTAAGGATTCCTAGTTGTTATCTCTGTGTGGAGAAAAAAGCTACAATATTATTGAAAATATATTATAATTATGCAGTGCATTTTGATATACTCTGTCATTTAAAAAGGTTAGATTTTCTAAATTTAAAGACTGATTTATACTTTGTGAAATGCATAAGAAATTTATATTATGCTACATATAGCAAAACATCTGTGACATATTTTTCTTCACCATCCTGCATGTTGTAGCAACTAATATAAAGTTGCCAATCATATCACTGAGAATATTTGAAATGCAGATAGATTGATAAAGATCAGTATGTATACCACAAGTATTCTCAAAAATTTTTGATTCGAGAGAGATGTTTAATATTTTTAGTTTCAATGTGATTCTAGAAGAATAATAACTAGTGACCCATCTTACCAAAAATAATTTAGATGTAGTCATAAGTAGAAAAAATGTTCTAAGTTCAAACTTCATAAGTCTCAAAAATTTTCAGGGTTTAATAAAGAAGTTCAATGTGAATGATACTTTGGATAAATACCTAAAATCATCTAAATGAAATTACAAATATAACTGGCTTGTTTTTAATGCAAGTTAAAAGTTTATAAAATAGTTTATAAAATAAACAGGTTATTTCTAAGACCAAAATACAGCTGAGCAGATATTATTTTTCTATAAAAGTGGAATTAGGTATACATATGTACATTTTTGAAAGGAGAGCTCAATGATTTACTCGCAAAGTCTTTTCATTTATCAGTTTTAAATCTTAGTCATAATTAGGTAAGATTTCTATGTAGAATTGTTATGAAATTCTTTTTTTTTTTTTTTACAGCTGAGAAGCATGTCTGTTTAATTAAATTCATGAACATAGTTGGCACAACATTGGATCAAATTCAGCTAGTAGAATTTGATATTCTAATGGTTATAGGCTTTATGCTGGAGAAGAGAAGCTCATTTGTGGCATATTATTTTCACACATGTCTTAGTTTAGCTGCTGGTAGAGGTACTGTGTACTCCATGTTAAGCAGGCAAAAGGCAAAAACCAAGGGATAAAACTATTTTCTGAGTCAGCCTTTTTATATTGCCAATTTTGCAAAACACTTTTTTTTAATTACCAAGCCAGCATTTATTCATTTAATTAAGTCAGTAATTATTTTAATTACCAATGTTTACAAAATTCTTTAATTACACAAGGCCACATGTTTATAGAATTCTTTAATTAAACAAGCCCACATAATTGTAAATGATGCTTAGCCATCTTAATCCCTAAAATATTTAAATGACATTTTCAAAACTTGAAACAAAGCTTAAAAGAAATTGGTTTCCCTAAAATTTTTATTAATAATAATACAAGACAATTGAGCAAATGTTTTATAGATTAGTATTTAATTAAACTTTGTTCCTATAATATAAATTTTAAAACAGATTTATTTAAAATAAATTTAGTTAAAATAAATTAGTTTCTTTATCTTTTTAAAACTAAAGTAAAATTAATTTAATTTGATTTTGGACACAGACTTTATCCTTCTCAGTACACATACAATATAAATAATATATTATCTGGGTTCATTAACTGTATAATGAATATTATAAAAATAGCTGTAGAAATGCTTTTAACATTGATGATAGGATAAGATTTAAAATTTTACCAAGAGAAAATAGATATATAAAATTTTAAAAAATAAAAATAATAAAAATCAAAATTATTCAAATTAATAATGTTTTTAAAAAATTCTTCCAAAAGATGGAAGTATTACATTTGTTGATATAATGTGTTGTTCTCTTGTCATTTGATTCAACCAATTTTCATTTCACAGATGAATCTAGATAATATATCATTATTTGCAGCCCATAAAAAATTTTGTTTAACATATGCATGCAATATTTATGTAAGGCCTTGTACAAATAAATCAGATCCGTGGAGACTGTTTATAAGACAAAGTGTGCTAAGAGATAAACTTAGAATTTGTAAGCATTTTAAGTTCAGAAAAATATTAGAATTAGTTATGTAAGATGATGCTCATAGAATCTATGAATCAGATTGGATGAACTGCAAATATAGACATTTTTTTTTAGAAAGTGAATTGTTTATCTAAAATGGCAGTACTAAATTCTGCTCAGGTTATGTTTTATTTTTTATTAAATAAAAAAAGTAACAACATTAGAGTTGTTGAAAATATATTTCAGTGAATGCCTTTTAAAGTATGAATTTACTATTGCAACAAAGAGATAGGATTAGCATGATTTAAATATCATTTTCATCTAAATAATAATATTAACATAGGCAAAACTCTCCATACAGTATTCTGAAAAAAAAAAGAAAAAAGATATATAACTCTCCATACAGTAGTGCCAACCAGAGTAATGCTAGCATTAGAAATGGTGATCATGTGATGCTTAGTAAATAATAATATATTGTTAAACAGCTATTATATTTTTTGTTCACATATATTTTTAAATATTGTTTTGTTGTATTATGGTATTTCTATACAATAATGAATCAATATTTGATATAATTATATATAATACATGTAATCAACGCCATCTATTGAAGAAAATTTTGAATTAATATTCAAATTATAATTTTTTTTTTTAAAATTAAGCTTATTAACTTCCCATTATAGTTATTGAAAATTTAAAATGAAAACAGGTTTACAGATTTATGAATTTATAATTTTATCAGATATGCTGATGTGTAAATTTTAACCTTAATAGAAATCATATTTATTTATCCCTATAAAGAAATATCTATTTTTTAATTTTTATAATTTTTTAATGGTTGTCTTTAATATGAGTTTAATAATCATAATGAAAAAAAATTATAGTATTAACATTAAATCATAACAAAAAAAATTTATTTGCTGAGTATTTTTACTATACAATCAGGTCTCACTTAGAGAGCTGCTTCTTTATAATGAACCTTCTCGTAGATTGATACATATTAGATCTATTATAAGAAAAATTATTGTGGTTGTTAAACTATTAGGAAAAAAATTAAGATTGGGTTTTAATTATTGAACAAACTTAAATTTAAGAAACAGTTTCACTATAAAAATGAATTATTATTTTTTTAAAATCTTATTATTATGACATATTAAAGCACAAAATCATATTTGAAATATTTTTATAATGTATTTTTTCTAATAGAATTTAACTGATCAATATAATAGTAGATGGATAATTAACAATTTTGAATTATTGATTGCACAATGTAAAAAAGGAGGAGAGAGGAGATTAGAGACAGGCAATTTATACAGTCAAAATAAAATTATTTGTAATCTTTATCAAAATTACAAATCTTTTATATTTCTAAAGATTTTATATTTTAATAAGTAATTCAATAAAACTTCATCATTGTTTTATTTTTATGCATTTTCATCTATTTAATTTATTCTTGAATAAATTTGCTTTATTTAAAAATGATTTATCCCAGTTTTGAAAAACCATTCTATTAACCCAAGTGTGAGGATATTTTAAATTAAGGTTGATTTGTGTTCTAGATTATATTATACTGATGGGATAAAAGGTTTTTTTGAATCTGAAAGTTTTATTATTTCTTTCTTTCTTCATTTTTTAAAAAAGCAATTATTATGAAACTAATTAAACTAACATTTTTAGTAAAATTACTAATTGAAATAAAAATAACTGAAGATAGAATCTGTAATTTTAACAAGAAATGCAGAAATTGAAAAGATAATATCATTCTAAAAATCATTATTTATCCAAATGATTAAAGTTATGTATAATAAAGATTAGAATAAAATAGAACTTAATCAATCTGATAGTAATTTTAGCTGTAAGAATTCAGTTCTATCTAAATTTAGTCTTGTTACTAAAAATAAAGTAACTGACATTAAGCACTAATAATGTTAATATAGCATTTGCTCCTAAAGTTATTTCAAGATTTTATTTAAAATTGATGCATTTAATTAATATTAAAATACATGCATTTTTTTGATAATGTTTTAAATATTAATTTATCATTAAAAACATCTAGATTTCATTAGTGTGATTTCATTATCTTATGATTAGAAAAAATATTAAATATGAAGAAGTTATAATAAAAATGGTAAGATTGTATGGGAACAGATTTATCAAAATAATTTGTCTTTACTTATATACTTGTTTATATTCAAGGGGAAACTTCACATAAGAATATTTATGAGTCTTATAAGCATAACATTCTTTTTATTTCATTTTGTTTGGAGAATGTGATCTAAACTCTTTAGAGAGTCAAGTAAGATTTTTAAATGAGCTGGTATAATTTTGAATTATTTCAGTAATAGATGACTTTTAAATTATGTTATTTTATAAAAATGTAGATGTGGGTTTTCTTGAAAATAATGACTGATATGGTGAACTATATTATAGAGAATGGTTGAATTATTTGTAAATTTTTTATGATTGTTCATTTTAGGACATTATATTTTCTAATTGGTTTTAGAATATAGATAAATGTGAAAAATGGGTGGTTCCTATAATATAATTATAAGAATATAACTAATTCTCATGTTTGTCTTTGTGGTGTTAAGATTGTTTTATTGTGTATTTTATTTTATAGTTTCATAGTCTGTTCCATATTATTAAATAATTGAATAATAAAGTGAAACTCAATAAAAAGATTTTTATACACTATGAATTTGTAAAAATAATTTACACGCTGTGTAATTCAATTTTTCCATCATTTTGCTAAGTATAATCTTTACCAGCGAATAGATAATTTTTTTATATGTATTTAATCACCACAAAAGTTTAATAAGCAATGTGATATTTTATTTAGAGAGTACTTGCTTTCATTTTATTGAATCTGAAATCCTATTTTACATAATCTTAAATAAATTAAACATTTTGTCAGTGTTAATATTTAAATAAATAGTATAACACGGAAAAGCATTTTTTTTTTATATCTTAGTATGAAATATTTTTAACTTTTAGCACTTTGTATTAATTTTAAAACATTAATACAAAATTGAATTGTCTAATTGGAATATATCATTTAATTTTCTTATTAATTTTACTGATATTATACATAGATAGTCATTAATTTTCATTTGAATGTAAGCTGTATAAAGTTGCTCATGTAAACATGATTGAAACTTAAAAATATATTTATTAAGAAAATTAAATTCAACGTATAAAATTTATGCATGTATATATTTTTAATATTAATAGATGAAATTAGTAGAAACTCTGCTTACTGCTGAAAAGCATAGTCATTACACAAGTCCTGTGAATTGCTATCGTAAACAGTTAGGTAAGTTTCAGTTCTTCTCTTTTTATTTTCTATAAATATGAAATGATTAAACATATTACATTAGCTTAAAGTTGAATGGGATTTAGATAGTCAATATTTTTTGTAATAATAATAAAAAATTCTTGTTTTTTAGCTCACACAATATAGGATACAACTCTAATTTTAGGGACAATTGCTATAAGCTTGAGTAGTTTCTGATTATCAGATACCCTATTATATTTTAAAGCATCATTCTCAGATTGATTTCTGACTTTTGCCTTTATCATTAAGGTTTGGGGATTCAGAGTTGGAAATAATGCAGTTATTTATCTGGCAACCATTTTAATATTCAAGCTAGATACTTGAAATTCACTTCAGATGATCTCAACAGTTTTTACTTGGATTCAAAACTTTAGACTTAATTAAATATCAGGTTTTAAATTGAATGATAAAATGAACCAAGGCTGTCTGCAAGACACATAACTGCATTACTTCAGGTTTGAAATCCTAACCCTCATTGATAAAAGCAAAAGCTCATACTCTGGTTTGAAAATGGGGATTTAAAATACAAAAAGGCATCTGGCAATAACATTGATTATTCAAACTTATAATAGATGGCATTGGAGTAGAGATCTGCTATTATTTTAATATCTTATTGTGTTTTGATAAATATACTGGAAATATCATTTATTTATTTATATCTTTTGAATGACAATTGTTATATCCTGTTATCAATTTATTAAACTATTTTTATCATGTTAGTATTAATTCTATATGAATATATAAATAAATTATTAATTGATTTCATTATTTTGCATAATAGTTTGTGATATTCTCCCTCTCATTCTCAAAAATTCTGCCATTCATTACACTCAGAAACAACTTTATCGACTTCTTCAAAAATCAATAGAGTTTTATATAAGTTATATCACACAACCACCTTGTAAAGAAATCAGTTCAGGAGATGAAGTTTCTTCAACTTCCAAACAAATATCTGGCTATACTGGCGGAGTAATACGTCAAGGTTCAATTCAAGGACTTGTTGAAAAAGAAGGAGTTATTGAAAATCCTTGGCAGCAATTGTTTGAAATGATAGCAGCCACAGGTGAAAAACTTGGATGGGAACTAAGAGATTTATTTACATCTACAAAGTAAGTTTTTTTAAAAAATATTTTTTATTAGTTTCTTAATAATTTAAATGCTAAAATACAAATTTTAATATAAGTAGATTATCTAAATATATATATTATATTTATATTTGCATATATATAAACATACACAAATTTACATTCTCATAGATATATCATCAAATGTTTTTTTTTAATATGAAATAAAGAAGTTTGCACATATGATGTGAAGAAGAGAGGCTAGAAATTGGAGAAACCAGTTTAAACTTGGACTGTCATCCTGCAATGGATCCATAGTGGTGGAAAATGATGATGATGTAGTAAAAAGAAAAATTGATAATTTATATAGAATAGTATTATATATGTACTTATGATTATGTATACACATACATTTCCAACATTTGAATAAATATATAATAAAATAGTTAATTACATTTGGTTTTATTAATATCACAGGATGAGAAATTATTTAAACTGGATTTAGAATTATTAGAAATCATTGACATTCCAGTATTTTAGATTTGTATATCAAAATTCATATAGACTGCATTGTTAATTAAAGAAGATTCAACAGTCAAGAAAGTTTTATTGATAGTTCATGAGACAATGGCGTAATCTAAACAAAAAACAGTTATATTGCACAAGCACAATATGGAAAAACTTTAATACACTGTGGTAATTTCCAAAATAAGTGGCCAATTTAACAGAATTTATCAACTGAGATGTAGTCTATCTGACCTTAATTTTGCATCTCCAATTGTTTTAAACATGTTTACTTCTCTTATGACAAAATTAATCAAATGTTAAACATTTAACTAAAAAAAATATAAAAGAAACCTCAAAAGAAAAGTAATAAAGAATTCATCGACATTAGGACAATTCATCACATTAAATAGCCCAGAATATTTATTTCAAAATACCTTGATATATCCAAGATTTGAAAAAACCCTGCAAGTCTAGAGTCGTACATACACAAATCCAAGGAGTGAAAGTGAAATTTAAACTATGAAAACCTTTCTAGATGAAAATCTTAGTTATAATATTTTTGTTTTATCACTAATCCTTCTTATACTTCAGATTGTTATATACAGTATATTATTATTTAGGCTATTAAATATTTTATTAGTTATCATTTATCATTTATTAATACTTGTACAATATGAGTAAGTTTCAACTCTAACATAAAATAATTAAGTTATTTCATTTTTTTTTTATAAAATGAAAATGCTCATTTTGCATAGTATGTATTTAAACTTTATGTTTATTAAATTGATTGTTTGTTAATATTTAATATTTGTTTTAGGTATTTATTGTCAGCTATTCAATACACTGTTTGAGTTACACCACAATATGTGATGTAATATGTTCATTTTAGTTTGCATTTTATTTTATTTTTTTAATGAATTAGCTTATAGTAATTATTTGCCACCTTAGAAAAGCTAGTATTACGGGTAATAATGGCTCAGATTCTAAGTGGATTATGCGATGGTCATTACCTTATAATTTAGATAATAAGTGGCATCCACCTGATATTAATAATTAATTAATTCAAGCCATTATTGTTGCAATAACTTTAGAATGAGCAGTAGAGATGATGTTGTAACTTAAATTTCCTGATATTATTTAAGGTTACAAAAAAAAATATTTATAAAAATATTCTGTATATCTTACTTATGTGTATTGTTACATTTGGCAGCCCAAATGAGGCTTGATTATTTGGCAGCCCAACACAAAGCACAATATTCCTTATATCATTACATCTGGATACCCTGAAAGAAAGATGTTTTAATACACGTCATATTAGAGATTAGAAGAAGAAAGGAGATTACACATATACAGGTATATTCATTATGGAATGTAGAATAAAGATAGAGTTAGGGGGGGGGGGAGAAGAATATATATAATTAAATGAAGCTGGTCAACAATAGGAAACATTAGGTAGAAAATATTTTTGAAAATATCTAGGTGTGAAGGTGAGCTACATTTCAGGATTGTAGCAACTAGTACATATATGGAAAGGTTTAATAATAATAATTTATACAGGAATAGTATTAATTAGAAATTAAAATTGATCAGACAAATCATTACAAGGTCAAAATTAAAAGAATGATACAGCAAATGAATATAGACAAGCAAGGCAAGAAAAGAAACAAGCCAGCAGAGTAAAACCATTAATAGAGCTATAAGAATAAATGCCAGTAATAATAAAGCAAACAAGAAATGTTGAACTTCAAGAAATTCTAGGTATGAGTGATGACATTTATGCAACATGAAAGTAGAAAGGGTATATAAGAAATGCAGGAAAAAAAATGATGAGAACCAAAGAGTGGTTGAAGAAAAGATAGAAGTATTCCAAGTGAGATTGGATAAAAACAAAGAGAGAAATGAAAAAAGTTAGGGAAAAAGTGATGAAAGGTATTAAAGAAGAATCAAAGAATGTCACAGATAGTGCTGAAGACCTGAAAAGAAATGTAAACATTACAGATGAGCCTGAATTAATAAAGAGTTTGCAGTGCCACAGCCTGAACACCACATTATAGTGGATGAGATTAGTGAGGATTGAGCTTAGTTCCAATTGCTTATGGTAGATAGAATAGAAAAGATTAAAATTTATGATGAAGCAAAAGAGAACTATCAAATTCATCAACTTATGAAACCACACACAATTCTGAAATAGGTTTTAATAAATAATATGATGGAAGATTCTAAAACTGAAAACTTGCTAAATCTTATAGATGAAACTAAATCATCACATGATCAATACTGTATGGAGAGTTTTGCTCTGTTTATGAAACTAAATGTTATTTTGATGATAAAATAAAGAGTTGTATTGATATCATTAATGTAAGTGTTGACATTGCAGACGACATCATTATGTTAGAAGATTACTAATGAAGAAAATATAGATTTAAAACTTAAAATCAGCTGTCTAAAGGCTAAAAATTTTGTTGAAGGAGAAAATCATGTAAAAGGATTACAGCTATCAGTGATATTATAAACACTAAAAGGATTACACAGATATGATTTTAAAATAATGATCCTGGAAAGAAAATGAAATGTTAGTTCATTAATGTTATGAACATTATGTAAAATAAATTTTTTTTGATAGAACTACTTATTTATATTTTATCCTAGTTACTATGTGTCTCCTAAAGTTTTCTTTAATCTTAAGTCTCATAAAGCTAATTTTCAGTTAAGATATATTTTTGATTTTACAGATTGTATTGTTGACAAAATTTCAAAATTTTTGGTAAAATTTTTTATAGATTACATTAATTTAGTTAGTTTTTTGTTTCTTTTTTTAATTAGATGAGGATGGTGCTTTTGATAGTCTTGATATTGAAAATGGGTATTAGTCAGTTGATAGATTAAAAAGTATTAATGCCTCTATTTTGGCTTTGGAAAAACATGAATATTTTTCTGCTGATAGGATTCAATATATTTTAGGTGTAATGATGTATTTTATAAAATTAGAGATGGTAGAATCTAAAGGTGCGAGTTCAACCTCTAAGCGAATATTGTCATTGTGCATATAGGCCAGCAACACCTGAAGAAGAGTGGAGAATACTACTACTCGAAACGTGTAATTACTAACCTGTATTGTCTATTTGTGTGTTATTATTAACAAGTTAATTGTATTTGGACAGCTTAAATAACGTTGGATAATAGATTATGTTTTTTCTTCTTAAATGGATCTGTCTAAATTAATTTTTTATAGTGTAGTGTTGTTAATCAATTTTCTGTTTTGTTAAAATTATTTGTTAAATATGTTGATGATTGTTTATTTGTTATTGTTTATGATAAGTTGGAGGATTTTTTTAATAGATTGAATGATTTTGATTCTAATTTTAAATTTAGTATTTTGGGGAGTACTTTTGATTTTACTAAGTTAAAATTTGTAGATTTTTAATGTTGCTAAAGTTAATAATACTTTATTTTGTAATTATTTTATTAAAGAAAAAAAAAGGAATATGATAAGGCTTGAATGTTATCAACCAGTCAGTTGTAATAAAAATGCTTCGTTAAATTTTTATTATAGAAACAATAGTTTTGAAAGTAATGTTTTCATAGAAGTCAATTTGCTTCTGATTATATTGATTTAAGTTATATCATCATCACAATCCTATTAAGAATATTATATTTAATAAAAAATATTTATAAACTTGTTTTAAAAAAATTGAAAGTTAATGGGGGAAAAAATTATTTCTTTACTTTTTAAGGCTTCAATTTACAAATTAATGAACAATAATAATAATAATAATTTATTGGGTAGTATTACTGGTATAATTTATAAGATTTCTTGTAGTTGCAAAGTGTATATAGCTCAAAATAAATTAAAATCTTAATGAAAAAGTTAATAAAAGTAAAGTTAAAAATTAGTATCATAACTCAGCTTTGTATATTTATTAACTTAATAAAGATCATAATATATTGTTTAACAATGCAGAAGTTATCTTTTATGTAAAAAAAAAAAAAAGAATTAAAATGAAGAGCTAAAGAAACTCTGATGATTAATCTTTTTGATTCTGAGGTCATCAATCTTATTAAGAAAACTTCCTTTGATATTAATGGGAAGTGGTTTTATATAAGTGTGTCATGTTTAGTTTATTTATACTTGAGATCTATTTATAATAATCAAAATTATGGATGTGCAGAGAATTTTAGTATGTTTATTTATTTTTATTAATATTTTAGTGTTATATGCCTTTCAATTTTATTTATTATTATTAGTATAGTGTTAGGTAGTATTCAATTTTTATTTATATATATATATATATTTTGAATTTTCCAAGTCTCATAACTTGTAATACTTCTCAATATTTACAAATTTAAATTATGTTGTCTTATAAATATAGCAGGTTGACATATATGCATATATATATGGTAATATACAAACTATAACTAAATTATTGTAAATTCTTAAAAATCTTTTAATAAAATGAAAAAAATGTAATATATATATTTTAAGGGTAAAAAGACAAAGAAACAATTTTTTTTTTAATTTTTAATTTTGAGTTTTGATTTTTTTTTGATAATATCACTGTCCCAAAACATATTTTTACTTTTGTTAATTAGAAAAGTTTTTTTAATAAAGAATTAATTAATTTTTTGTTAAGTGGATTATTAATTCATAAAGATGTGTTGTTAGAAAGAAAAAGTCTTTATTAAAATAAATTAACTGCAAATTTTCTGAGTCTAGGTAATTAAAGAGTAGATAATTAGAGAATAAAGTCAAATTGTTGTTTTAATGTATTTGTTTTATTTTTTTAAATTTGCCATTATATCTGACACATTCAGTCTGAAAAGCTTTTAAAATTTTTTATCACAGTTTGCACCAGTAGCTTTGTATTAATAATGTATCAGTTCAGAAGAATATTAAAGGGAAAGGTCATTATCCTTGAACTCTGCTTCTCCTGTCAAGTGGCCTATAGAAGTTATCAAAAGAAATTACTATCTACAGAGAAATTTGTTGAAGAAGTATGTTCCATATGGCAAACTTTAGAAAATTGTTTTATAATTAATAATTTGAAATCTCAGTAAATTCATTTTAACTGAATCATTTCATAAATTTGGAAATCATTTATATGTATACTGAAAATAAACCAAGCTACCAGATACTATCTTTATTGGAAGGACAATAGAAAAAGTAAATCCCAAACAAATAAGAAAAATTTGTAAAGTATTAACAAGTAAGAAATTTAAGAATTGAATACATATGTATTGGTATGTTTTGGGAAGACGACTCTTTGAGTATCCCATAGATTTGGGCAGCAAATTATATAACAGTATATGGATTATGAGGAAGGATTAGTTGTGAAGCTAAAATATTTAATGGTATGTTTTTTAAACAAATATGTTCCAAAAGTTCAATTGCTAAATTATATAATAGTTAATAGTTATTATTAGGCATAAGAAACATGACATGAACATAGCTATATGCATATACTAACTTATACAACTGCATATATAACCAAATATTTTTTATCTCTAACTATTTAATTCCAATGACAAAATACCATATATGTTTATATAATGAAGATAATATCTTTATCCTACCACTTGAATCAGAGTGCGAGTTTTTACAAATATTTTTTTATACACTAAATATCTATTATCAAATTGGAATCAAAAGCATGAATATTATCATATAATGATGATAATATACTCAATGAATTTATTCTGGAGCAAAAGGGATGTTTTATTGTACTCCAGATAAGTTAATATATGAAACTATAATATTAACATTCTTCATATCTCAGGATATTTTAAATAAAGATAGGTAATTAATAATTAAGTGACCAAATGTATTAAATTTGCAAGTATAATCTTATATTAAATAAAATTAAGTCCAATTTAAAAATAAATAAATAAACAACTTATTTTATAAAATATATATATATATTAAACATTTTATACAAATTGTATATTTTAATATTAAATACTTCCTTTTAAAATATCAAGATGCTAATGTATATAGATCTAATAATTTATGAAGTTACAGTAAATATTCAAATGCTATAAATACATAAGGTTTTGGGCTAATCATTATCATCATGATCTATAAATTAATGAATTCTTGTATATATTTGTTTCTGTATGTTTGATCAAATCACCATTTCTCTATTCTTAAATTTTAATACTTCTTGCGTAAATATTTAATTTATACAATAACTCACTTTATTATAACAAATCTCTAATAGTGATCTGCCATAATAATGAAAAAAATTCTCAAATTAGATATAAAACAAGGAATAAGAATTGCATTTGTATCCTACAATGTACATATAATGTTCAGAAATAAATTAGGCATGCTGTGATAGAGTGTACCATATGTGATAAGGTTTATCATTTGAAATGCTTAAATAAGACTAGGAAGAATGTAACAGATGTATGGTTATGTAGATTGTGTGTAAACGTGATAAAAGGGATGAAAAAACGGTTTTTAAGTGTAGATAGTTTGAAGAGAAAGTTAGGAGAAATAGAACAAAATGTAGTTGAGGAAGATAGAATAGAGTATGGTTTTAGTGGTGTGACAAGAAATATGGTTGACAAAATAAGTAGTGCAATGGAGATAGGTAGTGAAAGAATAAGTGAGATAAAGGAAGAAGTAAAGGATGTAGAAACAGAATTAAAATTGTTAGAGATCAAGTGTGAGCAGATAAAGGAATTATTGAATAGAAATGATAAGAAAGAAGTAGATAAGGAAGTCCAGAAGGTGGAAGAGAATGTTACAGATGAAGTAGGGAAAGTAAACTATGAGACAGTATTGATAGGAGATTCACTAATTAGAAGATGTGGAGATGTAATTGCAAAAGAAAATAGAAACAGGTATGTAAGAATATGTTTGCCTGGAGCTAAAATTAGAGATGTTACAGATAAGGTAAAGAAACAAGGAAGTAGAGATGTGTATGTTATGGTAGGGACAAATAATTTTTCAGAGCCATCGGAGAGAGTAATGGATGAGTACATAGAATTGATTAGTAATTTGAGTAAGATTAAAGGAAGAGTAGGAATAGTTGGATTATTACCAAGATTCGACAATAGGTATATGTTAGATAGGGCATGTTCTATAAATGAGAGATTGAAAAAATTGTGTGAGAGAAATGATGTTATGTTTGTGAATGTGTGGGATTTTTTTATTAGTAAAAGGGAGTTATATAGTAAAGATGGATTGCACTTAGCAAAACAAGGAAGTGAAGTTTTAGGAGTTTGATTTATAAAGAATATTATAGTTCAGGAAACTTATAAAGGGGATGGGGTTTTAAATTGCAGTATTATCAAAAAGAAAAAAAATGGATGAGATGTAAGAAATAAACAAAGGGTAGCTGATTTAGATATAAATGTAGATGTGGAGAGGGAATGGGTCTGTAAAATTAATGGTAAGCAAGTTATTTATAAATGTAATGGAGAAGAAAGAGTCAAAAGAATTTATAAAAGAGTAGTTAGGAAGAAGAAATTGTTAAAATTGTATATTTGAATATGCAAGGTGGTAGGAGACCAGAAAAGTGGCTGGAATTAAATAAAGCAGTTAAAAATGAAGAGCTTGAGGTATTAGCAGTAGTGGAAACACATCTAAGAGAAGAAGAAGAACCTATACTGGAAGACTTGGTATGGCAGGGTATAAATAGAAAGGAAAAAGGAATGGTGGTATAGGAGTTATGTCAAAAAAATATTTAAATACTGTTAAATGTCAAGAACATTTGTGGTTTGAGATAAGGTTAGGAAGACAAGAATGGATGGTAAGTAAAGAAATCAAACTATAATGGAGTGGAACAGTAGCATATATGAATGCCTAGTTAAGGATATACAGAGTTTCAAAAAAGGGGAAGAAAATAATAGTTATAGGGGATATGAATGGGTGTATTGAAGAAATTGATGATGTAGATAACAAGAATGGACAGCTTTTGAAAAATTTTTGTCAGAGAGTGAATTTGAGCATTGGAAATTTATCAAATATTTATGAGGGACAATACACATGGTCTAGAAATAATATATTTCACACAATAGATTATGTATTAGTAGAGAAAGAGGGAATGAATAAAGTACAGAAAATTAAAGTGTTTGATAATGAAGAGAGAGTATGTAATAGTGATCATAATTTCTTTATAATAGAAATGGTTAGTAATGTGATGGAAAATAGTAATAAAAGTAGAAAGGATAGTGAAAGATGTGGATGGAGAATGAATGATAAGAATAAGTTAGAAGAATATAAAATAAAAGTTGAAGAAATCATAGAAGAGTTGTTTGGGGATGAATATAATGAATGGTGTGGCAAAGTAGAAAAAGTGGTAAATAGGGTTTTAGATAATAATATTCAGAAGAATAAAAGTAATAGAAAAGTGAGAGTTAGTAAAAGTGTAAAAGAGAGGAAAAAAGCATGCAGAGAATATAAGTGTGCTATTAAGAACAAAGAAAGTGAAAAAGATGTTAATGTTAAATGGGAAAAGTAAAAAAAAAAGAAGTTGGCTAAAATAGATAATTATAGAATGAAATTAAATAGTAAATTGTTAGAGGATATTAATAAAAGTAGGAGAGATGGGAGTAAAAATATTTGGAAATACATTAAAAGAAGGAATGTAGGGAAGAGAGAAATAGTATTACTAGATGATGAGGGAATAGAGTGTAGCTCTAGAGAAGAATTAGAGACAATCTTAAATAATTATGTAATGGATATAGAAAAGATGTTAGATGTGAAGGACAGAGTGATAACAAACATGAAAGCATATAGTAATGGAAATATTAGGTTTACAGAAAATGAATTGAATGAGGCAGGGAAGAAATTGAAAAGTGGAAAGGCAAGAGGTTTAGATGGATGGGCAGCAGAGATGGTAATGAATTTAGGAAATAGGGCAAAATTAAACCTATTATCATGTTTTAATAAGATGGCACAGAAGAAATTTCCAGATAGCTGGAATAATAAAAAAATAAGGCTATTATTTAAAGGAAACATTAAGGATCATAGAAAGTTAAACAATTATAGACTGATAGCAGTAACATCAGTGTTATATAAAGTTTTTGCATATATGGTGGCTGGAAGGGTGGCAAAATGGATGGAAGAAAATAATATAGTGGGAGAAATGCAAGGAGGTTTTCGATTGGATAGGCATATAGGAGATAGTTTATTTGTAGTTACACAACTTATAGATATGAGTAGAAATACAGATAGACAGTTATATATAGTCTTTATAGATAGAGAGAAGGCATATGATAGAGTAAATAGAAATAGATTATGGGTAAGTTTAGTAAATTTGGGAATGAATGGAGCTTTAGTGGATCTTATTAAGAGATTGTATGAAAATAATTACTATATATATCAATTAGGAAATATAGAATCAGTTAAAGTTAAAAATGGGATGGGACTAAGGCAAGGATGCCCTAGGTCATCTATTTTATTTTTGTTATATTTGACAGAAATGGCGAGAGCAATAGAAAGATTAGGAAGAGGGGTAGAGATACCATTAATAGGTGGCAAGGGAGTATATACATTATCAGTCTTTTATTTGCGGATGATATCTTCTTGTGTACAAAAAATAGGGAAAATGTGGAAGTTATGTTGAAGACATGCGCAAGGGATGGGGATTAAATTTAGTAAAGAAAAATCAAAAATATAATGGGGAAAGAGAAGAGAAATAATTTTTATTGGGGGATATGAAGTTAAGTGTGGTTAATAGGTATAACTATTTGGGAATCGTCTTAAGTAATCAGAGAAATTGCTTGGATGAATGGGAGAAAAAATTGATAAATGAAGCAAAGAAAAGAAAGAGACTGATAAAGAAATTAACAGTGTTTTCATATAATAAATATGATGTAGCTAGAATTGTATGGAAGGGAGTGGCAGTAGCAGGGTTAACATATGGTAACAATGTGTTATGTGTTAGTAAAGGGGTATTAGATTACTTAGAAAAAGTACAAAGAGAAGTAGGAAGACATGCATTAGATGCAGATGTGTGGACAGCAAAGGAGGCAATTCCAGGAGAAATGGGATGGTCAAGTTTTTATATGAGAGATGCAAAAAGCAAAATGAAAATGTTTAGTAGATTGCAATTTATGGATAATAAGAGAATAGCCAAAATAGTATTTAATTGGGTTATGAGTAAAGGACAGGCAACAAGATGGGTGAGAAAGATAGTATGGTATGCAGAAGATTTGGATAAAGAATTTATGTCAGTATACTTATACAAAAGGTGGGATGATTGTGTTAGGAGAATTGTTGAGTGTTATAGTGGCAAGGAATGGGATAGAAGAATAGATGCATTAATAAAAAAATAGGGAGTTGGAGAGATGGAGAACTAGTGTGGAGAGTAAAAAGAGTTTAAATATATATAGAAGTAAACAGAATATTGGGTGTGAGTTAATTTATGATAATAGCAAGGAAAGTAGTTTATTGTTTAAGGCTTGAACAGGATCTTTAGCAACAAGGGAATATACACATAAATGGAAAAATATGGGTGATTTAGTCTGCAAGTTATGTAGGGAAGGCATAGAAAATATTAGGCATCTGTTAATTGAATGTAAATATCTGCAAGCAGAAAGGGTACAAATATTGAAGTTGTGGAAGTATAAATATAAATAAAAGTGTTTATACAGAAAGTGGGTTCTTGGTTTTTATGCTGGATTTGGGAAAAAATAAGGGGGATTTAGATATAAAGACCATAGAACTAGCAAAGATTATGTTGTGGAAATGGGATGAAGCAGGATAAAAAAGAATATGGGAAAAACTTAAGGTGGAATGGAAAGGGAAAGTAAGGTTGCTAACAGGTTTCTCTGGGAATAGTGGCAGAGAGATTCCTGACTGACAAAGAGAAGCCACAGTGCATCACATCTCTAAAAATGTGTGTATAGTTAAAATTTAATGCTGTAATTACTATTGTGTATATATGCATGCTCATTTCTAATGCCAGTAGATATTTTAAAATAGTTGTATAAGAGGAAGTAATCATCTGATTATCATTATAAGCCTTTTTTAAATGTTATATTTTGGAAATCCAGTGTGAAACCATACAAATATATGCATGTACCAGATGAGAACATGTTCATTGTGTCAAAATATATGTGTATATGTGAAATAATTAACATAAATCCCTATTTGATTTAGCACTATAGTAAAATGATAGATTTGAAAGCTAAAGATTACTGGATTGAAGCACAGTCACCACTTCCATTTTTCCAATGTCATATGACTTAATGAACAACTAAAGATTCAATTGCTTTTATTAATGTAATAAATTTTCTTGTTAATTATGTTTTTGAAGAAGTTTGCTAAAAATCAAAACTGTAAGAATCAATAGTAATAAAATGGCATTGTAAAAGACAAAAATGTAAAAAAAAAGAAAAAAAGTATGATATATTAATGTTGTTATAAAGTTACACCTGAATGCATTAAGATGTCATTAAAATAATGGCAAGCAATTTTGGTTACTGTGCATAAATAGTCAATAATGCTGAGAACTTTCCATCTATTGATCTTTCATTGCATAATGGGTTTTTTTTTTACCTGTTTATATATGAGAAAAACTGAAAGAAATTTTTAATATATATATATATTCATTAAGGATTATGAAAACCTTGAACTAATATTGGTGAAACATTTTCTATTGGTTGCCTGATTACAACATCCTTTGCCAGAATAATCTGAGTTGACAAATTGCATTTTGTCAGATTGGTTACCACAAACATGTATTCCATTTTTTCATAAATATTCAACAACTAGCTAATAGTAATAGATTTAAGTGATTCTATGATTTCTGTTTGAACAAATATGATTAAAAAGTCAGATTGAAGAATATTATCATTTACAACAGAATTACACAAAACACTATTACCCACAATAATATATTAATAAAACCAAATACTGGAATTAACTCTGCAATTTTCATTTACTAACACATCAGTCCAGAGAATAGTCACTTCATCAATTTATCCATTTTTTTATCACATTCTCTTCATTGTCCAACTCTTCAGTTTTAAATAACTCTTCCCATCTCTTATCCAGCATTGTCACTCTTTTCCATCCTTCTTGTTTTCACTCACCGTTCTCTCCAAAACATCTTTCATTAAACTATATTCCCTTCTTAATATATGTCCAATTCAGTTTCTTCATTTTTCATTTAATCTTTTCAAAACCTCTTCATTTGTTATTTTATTCATTCAACTGATTTTTTTGTCATTCTTCTCCATAGCCCCATCTCAAAAGACTTAATCTGTTCCTAATTTTATTGCTGATTGTCCATGTTTCATACCCATACAATAGTACCCTCCACACATAGCATTTATTTAACCGTTTTCTTAATTCTCTCTTCAAAGAGCCAAAAAATTTTCTTTCTCTTAATAAATATCTCCTTTGCTAATGCTATTCTTTTATTAAATAACTGGAACAGCAGTAACTGTACCATATATTCTGAGTTATAACTATTGTAAGATTTAAAGAAATAACAATTATGACTAACTGCTATTTCCAATAACATTTACAATTATAATTTAAAAATCAAAATATCATTAAAATAATATAATAGTAATATTCCAATGTTAAAAGTCAATTTTTCATAATTTATTATACATTTATATTGCTTATTAAATGAATTATCTATTATACTTAAAATATATCTCTTTGATTTTTCTTTTTCTCAAATCATTTTTCATAGGGAGATAGGTTAGTTTATGGAATGTTATGGAGTTAATTTCAGTGTTTTGTTCATATTTTTAATAGTAAATCTTTTTCAAATATTTATTATTACAAATCTACAACAAAAGAAAAAGGATTATTATAATATATGCATTCATGCATGCAGATACTCATAAATAAATGATAAATATTTGTCTGTGTTTACTTTCAGTGTGAAAGAATCTCAATGGCAAAGATTGATAACTCTCAAGCAGTCCAAATTTCGCACTGAAGATGAGTATAATCTTCAACATAAACAGTTGCTTTACTGCACAACAATATTATTCTTAGTTTGTCAACATGAATATGCTCTCAAAATGGATCCTGAGCAATTTACAGGTAAATAATTTTACTATTTTTCTTTACTAATTTTTATTTATTAATAGAATTTTAAAAAGTGCAAATATAATTATAATATATTGATCAAGAACTTATAAAATTTTAAGCACATGTATAAAAATTATTTAAAGAAAATTTAAATATAAACAGTTTCTTTTCTTCACATGATCACCATTCCCTATGCTTACACAAGTTATTATAACAGATGCTGATGTGATGTGATGTATTTGGCTTCTCCTTAAACGAAGTCAAGAATATCTCAGCAATTATGCCCAGATAAACCTGTTAGCCATTTTATTCTCCATTCCCCACTCTTAAGTCTTCCCATATTCTGCCCCATCCCATTTCCACAACATAAACTTTGTCAACTCTATGACCTTTATATCTAAATCCCCCTTATCTCTTCGCAAACCCAACATAAAAACTAATAACTCACTTTTTGTATAGTCACTTTGTTCATGTCTATCCTCCCATAACTTCATTATCTGTACCCTTTCTGCTTTCAAGCATTTACATTCAATCAGCAGGTGCCTAATATTTTCTATACCTTCCTTACACAATCTGCACACTAAATTATCCATGGTTTTCCATTTACATGTATATTCTCTTGTTGCTAAAGATCCCGTTCGAGCCTTAAATAATAAACTACTTTCCTTACTATTATAAATTAACTCGCATCCAATATTCCGTTTACTTCTATATATATTTAAACTCTTCTTACCCTCCATACTAGTTCTCCATCTTTCCAACTCCCTATTTTTTATTAATGCTTCTAACACAATCATCCCACCTTTTATACAAGTATACTGATGTAAATTCTTTATCCAAATCTTTTGCATACCGCATTACCTTTCTCACTCATCTTGTTACCTGCCCTTTACTCATAACCCAATTGAACACTATTTTTGCTATTCTTTTACTATCCATAAACTGCAAAACTCTCCATACAGTAGTGCCACCTAGTGCAAACCAGAGTAATCAATGAATGCAAATAGGTTTGTGCATAAAATCCTTATCTAGTGCCTACTCAATTTATGGAAGTTTTGCCTCTGTTATAACAGCTTATATAAGCATAGGGAATGATGATCATGTGATATTTAGTAGTTTAATACCAATCCTGCCAAATAGGATGATGGTGACTATGGTTATTAAAGAACCAAAGACACCAAAATGTATAGATGCTGATCTGGTTTCAAGTCTATATGACTTTACAAGTGAAAGAGTCTGAATCGAAAACATTATTGTATTTTCATTTTGGACTCATATCTTTATAGTTAAATAAAAAGATAAAAGGTGGCTGCTAGAGAATTGCATTAAATCCTAAGATCTAGGTGCATTGCTCTTAGATCCAAGATTTCTTACTGATGAAAACTACAAGCTAGAAACTAGTCTGGGATATTGGATGAGTAGGCACTAGATAGGGATTTTATGCACAATCTTCTTGCAACCATTGATTATTCTGGCATGTACTGTGTGACACTACTGTAAGGAGAGTTTTGGTCTACTAAATTAGAAAAATATTTTAACTATTTACATTCATAATTTTAAATTTATAAATATATCTGAAAAGTAGGCAGCAAGTTGTCGTAAATAAACAAATTGAATACTTTTTCATGCACTTTTAATAGTGCTTTTTATTAAGGCTTTTTGCTGACAGTTTTGTTTATTGTGAAGACTTTTTCTGAACTGTAAAATATAATTTATTATAATTTTTTAATTTATATGAATATTGTGTAATTAGGACTAAAGATAAATGTTAAAAAGACTAAAGTAATGTTCAATGGATTTTTTCAAAATAGGAAAATAAAGATTGATGATGATGAGCTAGAAGAAGTTAACAACTACAAATACTTTGGTCAGATTATTAATAGAAATGGAAACATAATGGATGAAATTAATCATAGAATTAAACTTGGTTGGAGTCCTTTTGGTAGAAATAACTTGATACTAAAAGGAAATATGCCTATGTGTTTGAAAAAGGAAGGTTTTTAACAAGTGTGTTTTACCAGTTTTTACTTACGGATCTGAGTCTTGGACTCTTAATAGAAGAGCAATACAGAGACTTCAGACCACCCAAAGAAGTATGGAGAGATGCATGTTGGGAGTAACAAGAAGATATTGAAAACACAATGTATGGGTAAGAGAACAAACGGATGTTACTGACCTCATTGAAAAAATTAAAAGATTGGAGTTGGGCTGGACATATTGCTAGAAGATATGATAATAGATGGACAATTGAAATCTTAAACTGCATTCCGAGAGATTGTAAAAGACCCAGAAAGAGACCACATGTGAGATGTATGGGTGAAATAAGAAAATGTGCAGGGGTGATATAGAGAAGAGAAGCTAAAGATCGAAGAAGTTGGATTGAACTTGGAGAGACCTTCATCCTGCAGTGGATTGATAATGGTTGATGATGATGATGATGATGGTGATATTGTGTAATTCCTCAAAATAAAAATATTGAATGTTACTGTGAATTCAACAAAGCAGTATAATATGATTATATTTTATGATTTTGAAGAAGAGTGTTAGACAATCAGAACTAAAAAGCAGAAATGTCTTAGTAAAAAGCATTGTTAAAAGTATAAGAGGAAATGCATAAGTTTATAGTTTATTAAAATAAATAATGTAAAAAATTGAATGGGTTTAAAACAACTTATGTAAATATACAGAATATTCTATTAACTATTATTAAATCTATTTAGAGATTATAACTATTATTTAATCTGCTTAGAGCTTATTAATGAATATTCAGTGACTATTTTATAAAAAACGAATGTAATGAGAATATCTTTATGAAATTATATAATGTTACAATCTATATAATGAGTTCTAAATTCAAAGTATATATGTTTATTTGCATGTAAGTTTATCCATATTGGAAGATGTTGTGTTTGGTCTGGATTACAGATCCAACTAACAATAAATAATGTAAAATAATACTGAAACAAGTATTATAATTTAATATATTTATTATGTACCAAATATATATACAATACAATATACAGTATACAAATGAATATTTATAAGTTGAATATTGGAGTTTAACGTAAACTCTGGGTTTTGCCTGCCGCTTCCAGCCACACCTTATGGCTTGCCTCACGGTAAGGTCTATGACTCTTCCAGCTGTACAAGACAGCTTGCCTCGAGCCGAGTGTGATCTTAGCAGCATCCGATCTCTATGGGACTTGCCTAGCTGCGTAGATCTAAATAGCGTAGTACTATCAATGGGAATACTTGCTGCTGTTTAGGTTAGCAGAGTTTCCCTGGGAGAACGCAAAGCATCTCTTTAGGTTAGACACGTTGTTCCTTGATTCTCACAAAAGGCTGACTATTTATACCCAGATCCCTGACCTTATTGAAAACCTTTGGATTCAGTAAGCATCGTTGCTCATAGGCCTGTAATAATCATTGGCTATGCTTTTATCTATCCATCAGCCTATTGGCCTGTGGCAAACAATGCTTAATCCGATCAGATAAGGCGGCATCTGGAATAGTCTACTTCTGAGAGAAGGGAGGACTATAACAGAAGAACATGTATATTTTTATTTAAAGATCTTGTAGTATTATAATTAGCACATCCATCTGCTATACTTATTACCTGAGTTCCAAATCTGTACTACAAATAACTTGGAAATTTTTTTGGGAATTCAAACAGGCTTAAGATTTTTTTTTTTATGTAGTTGAATCATAACTAATCTTGCTAACTATTATAAATGAATGCTCTTAGCTAAAGCAAGTAAGGAAAAACTACTAAAATCCTCAATCGCTGACACTTGGATACCTTGGAAAACAATTCATTTTCTTTTGTTATTGGAGAATTCTTGGAGAAATATTTGTCTAGAATGAATTGTTATGTATATCACATGATAAGAGACAAAGCTTACATAAATTATAGATTCTATAATCATTTGTCAAGGCAATTTTTACAAATAAAAGATGGTATTAATCTTTCACTTTGGTCTAAGATCTTAATATAGACAAAGAAAGCTAAACAGGACTGTAACATATTGAGATTTTTATTTGACTAGAAATTTATATGAATCCCCTTAAACAAGAAAATATTACATATTTTAAAAGTAAACGAATAAATAATCACTTTTAAAACTTTCAAACCTTCTCTTCATTATTGTTTACATAATAAACCATACATTGCCAATAATTAGGGGTTTATAAATGTAAATCACACATTAGTAGCAAAGTCTTACATAAATCATAGAATCTGCAATATATTAATTCCTTCAGCAAAATTGTGAAAAAAAAAAAAGGATTATGTTGAATTAAATTTTTGTAAAGGAGGAAAAATACACAAATAGATTTCATTGTAAACAAATTTAAAAAAAGTGTTTTTCATAAATTTAAGCAATAATGTGAGACATATATTTAGAAATAGAGTATCGAAATTAAAAATAGCCAGTGAAGAACTAAAATCAGTATTCTTCTGAGGCTTAAAAATATATTTTTATTTATTAATTTATAAGAGTGATTAAGTCATTTTTGATTTTACATATTATTAGTTACTATTTTGTAATTTTGAAACATATTCTTTTTAATTTTACTTTTGACTAATTTTTGTGCTTGTCATAAACATTTTTTTTTGAGGATCAGAAATAAGTAAAACAAGAATACTCAAATAACCATCAAGTCCAGCCTCAACAAAAACAATATAAACAGAGAAGAATAATAGTAAAAAAAGGACTACAAAGAAAATGTTGAGAATGAAATAGTGCATTCTTCAAGATAATACATTTAGTTTTTGAATCATCATGATGGTAGAAATAGATGTTTTAAATATTTTCAATACCAAAATAGAAAAAAGGATAATGTGAAAGTTATCATTCATACTATAATATCAATGGCTGAAAGATAGGAAGTTTATATTGCATTGGAATTAGAAAATATAAGATGTTAAGTTGAAGGCTTTGGATTACAATTATGTATAATTGAACAACTGCTGATTTAGTTTGACAACCAATTAATGAATGTATCAGTAAAAAATTTTGATATATAGTCATGAATCTAGAAAAATCTATTATATTTTACTTAGAAGGATATGAGAATTTATAAGAAAAAAATAACATGCTTTGAAACTAAAATTGGAATAATGAATGCAAACTTAGAATTTCCTGTCATAATATGTATGGAATACATGTTACTTGATTATTAATTATGTATTAGGATTATGGAAATTTGTTAGTAGACATGTTAATAAAAAACAATTATAATTTCAGTATTTTTCAAATTAGTATTGATTTTTTTTTGAAGAAATATGAATTATTGTAAAATATATCCATACAATAATTTATTGATTAATTCTTGATTTTTTTAAAAAATTGTATTTACATCTCAATCTAATGTTTATAATATATGATTTTTTAAAATTTATTTGTTATTAAATATAACATGCATATTAAATTTGTTAATAATACATATTATGACAACATTTGTTTTTATTGGTTAGTTAAGATAATTTTTATTGTAGGGTTTAGATAATTTTATTGCGAATATTGTTGTAGTATAGGTAAAGGATGTATATCAGTATTTAGTTAAAGTTAAATTAGAGAAAATATTTAATTTAGTGGGCAATTACTTTATCCATTGATTTGATATTTTGAATATAATATCGTAAAATTATATGAATATGAATTTTTGATGTTGTATAAAATATTAGAATAGAAGATGACACGTAATATAAGTGATGCTACATAAATGAAAACTACCATGTAACACACATAAGCACATACATATATATTGTAGTGATAGATTTCACTATTAAAAGATGAAGTTAAAATAATATAGAAGTCATTGATTTTGTAGTGGTCATAAGAAATACAGATCAGGTATTATCAAAACCTATAAAAAATGATTCACACACACAGAATTTGCCAACTAACATTTTATTGAAACCTCCTTCATTGGTTATCAAAACTAATGTGTTTTAAAAACTATTGCGATGATTTTTGAAATAATAATGTGCGAGAATTTTATTACAGTTGTTCATTCATCGTTTTTTTTATTATCGGAATTTTGTTTAATCATAGATATATAGTAAGTTGATAACAACTTATTAAACTGTCTATGATTAATTAATACAATAAAATTATTGCTAATAGTTAATAGAGACTGGACAAGTAATCTTCATATTGCAGAAATGCAATATTAGCATTTCCACAGATTCTTTTATAGTGTGCAAAATATATTTTCTTAATTTTGCTAATAATTTAATACTATCAAAATTAAAGTTGTGGTCTATATTTAAAAAGTGGAAATTGATGACATGTGAAATTGTCTTTTGACTAAAAACATGCAAAACTCACTATACGTATTGCCACACACAGCAAGCTAGAGTAATCAATGGATGCCAGAAGGCTTGGGCATAAAATCCCCATCTAGTGCCTACTAGATAGTTTCTGGTTTGTGGCCTTCGTCAGTGAGGAGCCTTGGATCTGAGAGCACTGCATCTAGACCTTAGGATTTAATGCAACCCTCCAGCAGCCACCTTTTATCTTCATTTAACTACAAAACTATGAGTTTTAAACTGAAAACACTTTAGAGATGGTGATCATGTAATGTTTATTGACTAAAAACATTATGGTTCTTAAATCTTACACTAATGAATCTATTTGATTGATTCTTGTAATTCCTGGTACTAACACAAAGTATGGACTTTTATACAGTTTTTGATACTCTAAATATATCCATTTTTAGACTTTTAGAAAAAGTTGCCAAGTTTTTTTGTTTGTAGAGAGCAGTGTCAAATTAAAAAAGACATGTAAGTGTAAGAGTTAGAAAACAAATAATTATTTTTAATAAAAGATCAATTTATATCCGATTTCTTAGATACAGCCCACATCCTTAATTTGACTAATAAAAAATATTAGTAAAATTAGAAAAATATGATTTATGAAATCTTAAAAGAAAAAGTTCAGATGGTTAAAACCTAAGTAAAATATATTCTTATAATATAAAGATCTCATTCATGTGTTTTCCCATCCCTTATAAGTAATTTTACTAAGCCAATTAGACAGGAAACAGAGACAATTTACAAGATTGTATTCAAATTTTTATGCCTACAGTCGGTCACAATTTTAATAATAATAATAAAAAAAACAAAGAATGAAAATTTTATATAGCTTGACTGCTGTAATAATTCTTTAGTACATATGGATTGACCTGTTTTGGAGGGAATTTTTCTAAGTTTGTGGAGCCATATTTTTATAAAAGATTTATTATTCATTCAGTTATTCTAACCACGAAAAATTCTTATTGGAGATATTTGCACATTATTCTCCTTTGTGTATTGACACTATAAAGTTTATATGAAAGTTTGAAAATGTTTAAAATAAAAAAACAAAAAACAAAAGTTATATTATTATTGTTATTGTTTAAAAAATTCATTTAAAGTATAGTTAATAAAGAATGGTAATTCATATTGGCTATGGATAAATAAAGTCGTCAATAGGCGATGTGTATGTATTATAATAAATAAATAATTATATATTAAGAAGTATACTCATCAATATTAAAATATTGCATACAAAATTAATATTTTTGTTAGTATGTAGAACAAATAATAAAAAACATGTTTGCTATTCTAGATTATTATTTATTTATTATTATAATTTATAAAAAGATATTTTTTTCTTTGTGTTATTTTTATTTATGCAAATTAGTTGATTTGTAAGAATGCTAGATAAGGCAGGAAAACTAATAAAAATTTATTGAAATTATTGCCTGTTTGGTAAAAGAACATGGTTTTGGATAAAAAGAGAGTAAGAAGAATACATTGAACTGGCATGTATTTTCAAATGTCCCATTTTTAAAACTGAACTGTAATAATAGTCATATGTTTTAAGTGATCAAGGAAAAAAGTATGGATTGCTAAATGAATAAGTTAGAGAAAGGGCTTTGTCCCCTTATCTTCTACAACATTTCCCAGGAGATCGGATGAAGGAATTATCTTGGAAATAATTAAATTATACAAGAAATTTTTCTTCAAAATTATTTAAAAATCTAACATAGATTAAGTATTGTGTAATATAAATTTCTCACTTCAAACTTAATGGATATATCATAATTTGTAATAGTTTTGGGTCAACAAGGAAGAAAAAGGATAAAAAAAATATATTGAAAGTTAATATTTATTAACAATAATTCCACTTTATCATTATCTCATCAGCTTCAAGGGAGTTCTAGTGAGTCCAAAGATAAAAACAACTAGCAATTTTATTTGGAATTGCACTATCCAAGGCAAATATAAAAATGGTAATATTAGTATTTTTAATCTATAAAAAAATAATTTCCTGATGCGTTCTTTGTAAAATATTCTTAATAACACTTATGTTTAGTAAATATAAATAATTAAAAAAAAGTATAAATTAATGCATAATATGCATATGCAAATCAATTATAAAGATGATTGTTTTAGTTAAGTGATTTATTCTTATTATTATGGAACAAATTTATAAAAATATTTAATTAATAAACAGGATTATAGGTATTAACTTTTGCTATACTTTAAAGATGTATAACTTGAAGCAGAGTAGATTTATATATATGTATTTTTAATCTTTATCATGTGGGGGGGGGGGAGTTTAGTATTGTCTACTCTTAATGAGATATACTTCATCTCTGACAAATATAATATCGAACTCAAAAACACAATCTAAATTATAAACGATACATATTAGATTATTTCAAATATAAGAATAAATACTAATAAAAGGTTTTGAAATGCTATTTTATAATAGTCCATCAATTAGATTGTTTAAAATACATAAAATGTTCTTATTAAAATTGTAAAATTATTATTGAAAGTAAATAAGGAGTGTATATTTATTAATTTACTATATTTGTTTTTATTTAGTGTTTTAATTATAATTATCATAATGCATACTTTGTATAATAAAATTATTATTGTTATCATTTACTATTGATGTTCTTGATCTCTAAATTTATTTAGTTCTCTATTTTATTTTGGAGTTAATGCAAAATCTGTCAATGATAGGTATTGTATATGGGTTTGTTACATCTATTCATTGTGTTACTTTTATTTTAATATTTTAATATAAAGCTTTAAAGGATTCATCTCATGAATATGCATCTTCACTACAGGCCATAAGGTCATTAACTGGTTTAATAAGTGGCATCCACCTGGTTGTGCATAAAATATCTATCTTATATAGCATTCACTCTCATCATTATCAAGTTATAAATGTTTGCAGGTTAGAATATATATGGTCATGATGCCATGCTTCATTTACATTATCTTTTATTTATTTATTCCGTTATATATTGTAACCTAGTGTTATTGACACTTGGTTTATTTGGCATTGTTTCCACAGGAAAACAATGCTATCCTTTTTTTTAGAAAATAAAAAGATAAAATAATAATAATATTAAGTGATTAATAAAGTATGCTATTTACTCACTTTAGCGTGTTTTAAGCAAATAACTAAAAAAAATTTGGTAATCCAATGTCATTTTGAAGAAGAGCATGAATAATTTAATTAAAATTTTAACAATAAGAGCAATTTAATATAGTATAAAAGCACATATCATAAACAGTAATTGATTTTGGATGGGTGGAGAGGGAGAGTAGATGAGTATCTTATCATAAAGCACAATAACTTCTGGTAATTTTTAAATTATTTTAGATAATAATGTATACAGAATTATACATCACTAATAAGCATTGTTAGTTAAAGATATTTATTATTTTTTCATTATTTGTCAAATTACTTTGTAATTTGTTTAAATCATACGGAAAAATATATGACTGTAATAAGTTTTTTTTTTTTTTCTTTTGTTTATGTTATAATTAAATGATTATTTTTCTGTAAGAGGTCGCTAAAAGAAGACCGCCAAATTTTGAAGAAAGTTTAGTCTGACATTAGTTTTACAAGGAGGAAGCAGTACTGAAATTCGGTAACAAATTTTTTATTTTTTTTATTGCAGAAATAAATATAAGTCAAGTAAATTTTTAATAATATCATGCGTGGCTAATCCTTTTTGATAAGATATTCTGTTTTCTGTTGCCATCTACCTATTTAAAGCTTTTTATACGCAAAAATGTACTATCTTATGCTAAAGTTCAAAATGACCGTATTGACTACAGCAATCACGGAAAATGTCATTATATTTAAAATAAGTAATATAAGTAATTTCCGGCAAATAATCAATTATTTGTTAACTTTACCTTATTTAATAATCTTTTCGTGGTATAAAAGAAAAATTATAATTAAAAGACATATTATAAAAGCCAAGGAAAGTTAACTAGAAAATTTCGCGCTCTTTCTAAAAGAAATTGTCTGCTTTGAAAATAATGTAAGTTCCCCACGTTAAAATATGTTTTATTCACTGAAAATCATCTAAAAATAATATTAATGATCAATGATATTTACTTATGCACCTGTATATTTTTTAAAAAGAAAATATAAATTTTCTCAAGGCAAATATCGGAAAATTTGTATGTGTGCATTTTACGGAGAATTCCTTATTAAAGACAAATTACAATTCCTAGAGTAGGAATAAAAACTACAAACATTAGTGACTTAATTATAACCCTAATATAATATGTTATATTATACATCAACTGGAGTCGTTAAAACTTTATATCCACGTAAGTCAGCTGCAGTCCTTATAATAATAGTATTTTGGAAAATTCGCGCATTATTTTATTCATAAGCCAGCTAGCTAAAAATGATACGTATCGCCAATAGTAAAAAGAAAAGAATTGTATATGTGATCGTCTATCGTCAAATATTCGTCATGTTAAAATATGTATTGTTTTCTTGGATCCCAAAATTATAGCAGTTTAATTCAAGAAAGAGTTAACATCCAACGCTGCTATGTTTTTCTTTGCCTAATATTAAGTGCACCAGAATGGAGGCAACTTTTATATAAGTGAAATAATAAAATGTGTTTCTTATTTTAAATTTGCTTCGTGAACTACGAATGGATCAAGTTCTTCATCTAGATAAATTGCCCAACGGAAAAACATTTTTCTAGTGAGATAATAAGCACTTGTTAAGTAATGATTTTTTTTACTAATTTGTAAAATTATGTGTATTTTTTTTTTATATCAACAGGTTAAAGGCTGTATAGTCAAGTAATATTTAAATGACCTTGTAATCATAAAGGTATGTTTTCATATAATTATTCTAGGTTAAATTTATATTCGACATGAAAAAAATTTTTTTTTATAAAATGTGTTTACTTATGATATGCATTATGGGTATAAATTTATATGTTAGATGCGTAAAAGAAGAAAAATTCAGATACTTAATAGGTAAAATATCTAGTTAAAATTATCAGAAGTAATTAAAGAGAAGTGCTATACAGGATATTACTTATTTAAAGTTTGAAACAAATTTATACTATGTTAATTGAAGAACTTATTCCCAATTATTCTTTATTAACGCATTTACTTGATTTAGTTCAAGATACTATACTACCAATTACTTGTTGAACGTTTCTTTGGCAAAGGTGAAAATTATTATTGTTTATTCTGTGATATCCATTGATTTCAGACGTTGATCTAAGTATACCCCGGAACATAAATTTAGTGTAATTAGTGTATTTGCTTGTCTTGCCCCGATATAGCATTGGTATATGCTTAATATTCGCATAAGTAATAATTGTAATGTTTTTTTATTTTGTGGGATGGAAAATGATCTCCCCAAAAGCTTTATTTTCCATGAGGGGAATAGATAAATCTAGTATTCGGGTATGTTTATAACCCAAGTGATCGCTTCTCAGAGTTAGGACGATCAGTAATTTATATCGTATTTAGTGTATTTCATTCGTTAAAATCCCAGGAGAGGATTATATTTGGTGTGTGTTCCTATTATGCCCAAGTAAGAGGCAAGGACCCACCAAACTATTTTAATATAGTAGTTAACTCTACAGACCTTCAGTGTTATTCCATATTCCTCATGAGAAAATAGAGATAATTCCACCACGGAAGGTGTTGATTATTGTGTTTTGTTTAGAAAGTTATGGCAAGATAACGGGTATATTGGAGGTTAATTCCTCACGATCCATTTAGTATAAATAGCGTGCTAGTATATATGATCAATGTCTGGATTGTGCGGCGGAATAGTGCTGGTAATCCACACGTAAGTCAATGGAGAGAGTAAGCTTAAAATAGCGTGATTTAAAAATTTTATTTGCCAATGGAGGATTCAAATACTAGGTTTAATTCGGGTTAACGATTAAGTAGCACTCACAATCTAACTTACACGGAGGGATACAGTGTGTATAACAACTTCAGTTGTTATTAAGGTAAACATTAAAATAATAAGTGTAACTTCTGATAAATAACCCATAAATTATAATAAGTTATCTAAATAAAAACTATCATTTAATTAAAGATATGATAATAAAAATCGTTTGTACGTCTTGCCTAGAATCAAATTGTTTTTTTTTTTTTTTGTTTTAAAACAGATCGTTAGTCAATAAAGTTAAGTAACCGTTCATATAAGATACACTAAACGGATGAGTTGATGTATCGATAATAATATTTATTTTGTTATATTCAATTTGCATAAATGTAAAAAGAAGAGGGAGAAGTAGTTCGAATCCAGGTCTAAAAGTATAGACGAATTAATGTTAGTTATATTTGTTTTATCCATATGGGATCGAATAAATGGTATATGTTTGTTTATTATGTTAATCATAAAGGATAGTTTTGTTAAACTGTAATAATAAATTATAATCTTGTTAAAATTTAATAATAAATTATAGTCTTGTTACCAGTTGTTTTGAGTCATTTTTCTTGTGTGCTAAATAAAAGTGTATTGGCATAATACTTGCAATACTTTCTTGAGTCCAAAATCATTTATGAAATCTTAAATTCAATACACCAGATAGACAATTGTAGGCAGATCAGAATATTTCATTATATTTTAATTTAATAAGAATTATTTGTGGAATTGAAAACTTCAGACCAAGACATTTTATTTTATGTGTGTGTAAAATCACTTTATTCCCAAACTATTAGCTTTTGTTGCACATTATTTCGTACACTTTTAAGTGAAGTGTCTGAGTAATAAATCTTAGTTAAATTATTGTGTTGTCATGGATAATGGAAGGACACAAAAGCACCCTTGTCTTTTCATCATTCCGACTGAGATTCTGGAAAAAGGGCTGTATTATTCAAAATTATGCGTTGTTATTGAATATGGTTATCATCTCGTTAAATATTATAATAGTTGATATGTGGATGAAGACACCTGGAATTTAAATAAGGTAAATGTTTCCTATAGCCGACCAGAATGTCAGTCATATGCGACAACACAATACTGCCGAGCATTTTATTAAATATAACAGAGAACCCTGAGATTAGTGTCATTATTATAAGTGCTCTTAAATTAAGGAGTGATCAATTATGATCAATATTACAAGCGTGGCATGGCTTAAGAGATTGAAACTTCTAATTGTATAATAATAAAATATTGAGAGCATATTGGCAAATTAATAAATGTTTTGTTTTAGTCCGTAATATTAACAATGACATGAAATCATCATCATCATTGTCGAACAGTGCAAGTACTTACAGCTCAGAGAATGTGTTTTGGATAGAGAGAGAATGTTAGTTTATTTTTTTTTTTAATTTATTTTATTAATGATTTTTTTTTAAGTCTATCTCTGTCTGAACTGCATATCGCTGTAGCTGAACTATTATAACTAACCAAACGTCGAGCTATATTAGGTAATATAGGGTTTGCTACCCGAATCATAGACGGAAGCGTTAGGGCTTTCCGAATTGATTTAATAGAAATGAAGTCGTCGTTTATTAGGTTAGAATATATATGTTGATACAAAGATTTTCACGGGTTGCATATATAAAAGACATATTTTGCAGGTTCATCCATGTTAAAAAATTTAAATATTGATATACTGATGTTTCAGCTTGATCACACAAGTCATCCACTGGGTGATAAAAGGTAGAAAAATGGTTATAGAGGCACTACAATCACTGATTTGAAAAAACAAGTTCCACCAATAGCAAAAATGTTAAATTAAGAATGTTTTTAAAAAAATCTTTACAAATAGGAGGAAGTTTACATGTATCATCTCGCTTATTGATACAATCTGGCCTTTTAAGTATCTCAATGGCTTCTCTAATTTTGCACTGGTAGAGATTATCACATCTGGATATGATCCTAGTACTAGAAAAATCAATTTTATGACCTGACTTTATAGTATGGAGTGAGAGTGATGATGAGTGTTGTTTAACTGCATTAGCATGCTCATCTCTCCTAACACTGATGCGATGATTACTCATACCTATGTAAGAAGCTTTACAATTTTCACATGATTTGATACACACCATGAGATTCAAGAGGGATTGAATCCTTAGGCTTGGTTATTATATTGCTGATCTTTTGATGAGTAGAAAATGCTGTATCTATATTATAGCGTTTTAATATACGTCCAGTACTGTCTGTAGTTCCTTTTACATATGGAACACAAATCCTAATAGCCAATTTATTATCTTTTTGTTTCCTATTTTGTCCATTTTGGGCTTGAAATAAGGCTTTTTTTTTTTTTTATAAATTTTCAATTATAACTATTTGCTAATAAAACACTGTTATTATGATTTATTTCTTCTTTCAGATGTGACTTATCTGAAAGGTTAATTTCTCTACTTATAAGAGTTTTGGCTACAGAAACTATCTGAGTTGGGTGATGATGAGAATGTAAATATAAATATCTGTCTGTGTGTGTATTCTTTCTGTAAATCGAAAAAGATAAACTATTTGAATCTCATGGTGTTTATCAAATCTCATGTGAAAATTGTAAAACTTTTTACATAGGTATGAGTAATTGTCGCATCAGTGTTAGGAGAGATGAGCATGCTAATGCAGTTAAACAACACTCATCATCATCAGCACTCTCACTCCATACTATAGATTCAGGTCATGAAATTGATTTTTCTAGTACCAGGATCATATCTAGATGTTATAATCTCTACCAGTGCAAAATTAGAGAAGCCATTGAGATACTTAAAAGGCCAGATTGTATCAATAAGCGAGATGATACATACAAACTTCCTCCTATTTGGAAAATTTTTTTTAAAAAACATTCTTAATTTAACATTTTTGCTATTGGTGGAACTTTAACGATTTTCAAATCAGTGATTGTTGCACTTCTATAACCGTCTTTATACCTTTTATCACCCAGTGGATGACTTGTGTGATCAAATTGAACCGTCTGTATATCAATATTTAAACTTTTTAACACAGATGAACCTGCAAACTATGTCTTTTATATATATAATTGAAGTGTTATTTATTTTATAATAGTTCATATAATAAAACAAGATTTATAAAGAAGAAGAGGATGTGTTTTGTATATATATTGTAACGATATATAAATATGTCATTACATTAATTTAAAATAAAAACTTAATAAAAGTTCGCAAATAAAAGTAAAAAACTAAACGCTAAAATTAAAATATTGTTAAACGTATATACATTCGCACAGATGCTAAACTTTAAAAATATTTTTTTTTAATAAATAAAAAAAGATATTTGAATGTATTTTTTTTATAAAAAAAGGTTTAAATATAAAAATAGTTTAAAAAAGAAATAACGTAAGTAAAAATAAAAACAGGTATTAATTAATTCCTGTAATCTGTAAATGGAAATGATTGTTTATTAATTATCCAAAAGCTGTCTAATTAAAAAGTCAGAGAGTAAATTAGATAAGAGAATAAAGAAATTTTAGCTTGACCAATGGAAGCACCAAGCCTCAGCCCGGACCTGAACGAAAATTTGGATTAGTGACGTCTTTGTTCATTCAATCTGGAGATTTACTATAAAAAGAGAAATATTGAGTTACAGTTCCAGCGTTGTGTGTTGGAGAGATGCGGTAGGACGCACATACCACACTCTCTATTTAAAAAAGAAAAATGAAAAGACTGTGATACCTTGAACCAGCTATTGCCATCTCCAGAACATTATCTTCCAATGGAAGCATCGTGGGAATTAAAAGCAGAAACCTGGACTCTTCTACCATAAGCTATATGAAATGAACAATTATTAAAATCAATTAAGAACTTTCGTCAAGTTTTACAAATTGATAAACAAGCCAACTTAAATGTTAAAACGGACTCTTATCTGACTTTTGTAAGTTTTTAAATCAAATTAATAATGTTTAATTTTATATGTTTTCCGATTGATAAACATCATTTCCATTTTTTTTTCTTATTGTAAAGATTATTTAAATGCATGAAATTTAAGTTGTTTATAGATGCTTGCATGGATTCGATTGCGTAATTATATTTTGGTTTTCATATTTGATCAAAATATAGACATTCGATAAATAATGATACCGTACGTATCTAAAATGTATTTATTCGGATGTCTTTTAAGTTATTGGTGACAACGCAAGTATCTTATGGTGAATACTATTGGGTTACTTATAAATTTCCCTCTGCGATTGTCAGTATCAATAATCTTGTATTTTGATCGTTTATGTTTATTTTGAAATGTTTTTGACCGTGGAATCTATGTAATCGATCTATACCCAACATTTTTAAACAAATCTGTGCGAACGCAATAAAATGTTAAATTTAAGTCGGCGCGGAATGGCTATATAATTTTGTAAAGTTATATTAAGGGAGGGTAATCTTAGGTTATTCATTTCGTAGTTGAATTGGTTCAATGGGATTGGATATATTTGTGTAATTGTAGATGTAGTATGAGGTCCGCTACGGGCAGTATTATAGATATATGCCACACACCCTCTGTTTGCCTATGGATGGATTTGTAAGTCGGCAAAGGACCGCAGTCCATTCCTATGGAGTTTTATGTTTATTGTTCGACTCGCCAACTGATGTCACATTCCTGTTGGTGGAGAGACAATGTCTTCTCTAATCTACTTACTGATCAGATGTACATTCCTGACAGTATAGTATTTTGTGTTGTCGTATCATGCTACATTGAATACATGAATGTATCAGATGGATTGGCGCCAGTTTGGTTACGAAATTTGTTGCCTAGGGTTAAATCAGGGAAGAATATTTTCTTTTCAAATGCAGATCTATGTAGTCTATTCATACTTGACTATCTAAATAAAATATTAAACTCATTGAAACTTAGTTAAATGTAAAATTAAAAGTTAATATAAAAATCTAAAATGTTGAATTTATTCCTCAAAATTTAAATGTTATTTTATATGTGCGTAAATAAATATTTTTATGTGTTAATTTCTGGCAGTGGCTTTTATTTATTGATATTTAAGATATAAATTATGATATAGATTTTTATCTCTGCGTCTCCGCTGAACTAGTGACTTGGGCTAACGATCGGAATATTTAAATAAAGTGGAATCTTAACAGTGCGTATCTGCCTACTCTATAAATTTTTCTAGGTTTAAATGCCTAGATGGCGCCTTGTAGAGCAGATATCGTAGTTTGCGGTTAGATTCGATCTTCACTTTCATTTCGATCGTTATAATATATTCCATGTAATAACTAGATAAATATGTTAGCAATAATATTACTAAATAATTATCAATTGCTGATAATAGTTCTTAAGCTAAATTAATTTGCTCTAATAGCCCATAATAGCTTTTGTCTTAAGAAGTATACTCAAGACAAAAAAGCTATTGAGGATTACTAGAGCAGTTTAGTTTAGCTTAAGGACTGCCATCAATAATTGATAATTACCTAGTAATATTATTGCTAACATATTTCTTTAGTTATTACAGAGAATTATTTCCATTCATTCATTTGTTTATATCTATATATCTATGCTCATACATAATCTATATGAGGCAAATGCAGTAAATGGCTTATGATTGAAATTAGGTTAGCAGGCACAGGATTAATAGCTTTTTTATATCCATCAATAAATGGTATATCAGAGTAATTTAATTATATTCTAGGTAGCATATATGAATTTAATGACATCATACTGCAAAAGATTTCTGTTATGGTGAGAAATGTTATATTAAATTACTTATGATTGAGCATGATGAAGAAGAGATTGAAAAGTAGTTTGAAAATAACTGAGGCAATGGACAAAATATTTCTGTTCTGTTAGTTTTGAAGAATCAGTAAAGTAATGATTAAGTTTATGAATTTCCTTAAAAAATACATGTTTATATCTTACTTGTTTTACTTTTTATCTAATATTTGTATGTGCACATACGTTTTCTATTTATTTTATTGTTTGCACATATTTTTATATTTCTCAGGTAGTAATCTATCATCAACTCAGCGCTCATCACTTGTTCTTATTGAAGGTTTTAAGATTTCAAGTGAAGATGACAGTGAAGAGTATGTATGCAATTTCTTAATATTATTAAATTGTTATTTTGATTTTGAATAGAAGTTCAGTGTTAAAAAAATAATAATTTGTATGAATTTTTGTAATTTATCTACATCATTTAGCAGACATTATTATTATTATAACAAAATAATTGGCATTTTCGATAGATCTTATAGTTCAAGTATTAGTTGTGTGTCTATTTTTTTTTCTTTTACAAGATAATATAAGAAGAAATATGGAATAGGCATTGAGCCATATCCATTATATAATTTAACTATTTGTGATGTATTTGTCCTAGGAATAACAAATTATATTTTTATTGATAATAATAATAAAATGCTTCATTATTTACAATTAGATTCTTTTGATACTGTCAGTTTTAAAAATTTTTCAAGATTTGGACAGTTCTGAAGTATGCTGGCATTGCCTTTAGAAGTTGTAACTCAGTAAATTGATTATGCTTTGTCCATGGTCTAAAATATTAATTATCTATGCACAAGTTTGGTAATATTAAAATTTTTGAAGATCATATAAGGAGGTAATCTAGTCAGTCAGTAGGATTTTAAAGGAATGTTTGAATAAAGAGATAAAATATGAATGCTATTTTTGGTCTGAATTTTTGTGTGTTTTGACAGTTTACTATTATAAATGGCTTTAATGATTGTAAAGATTTGTCAGTTGAGAAAAGACTGAATTATATAATTTGTGTATGCTTATAATTATTAGCAAATTTTGTGAATACTTTGGATAAAGTTGTCATAAAAATAATTTATAGATTGAAATAAGATAGTCTGGACTTTTTTTTTTTGATAATTGTAGAATTTCTCTAATGATTTTTATGTATTCTAATTATATTATGTATTGTATCCATTTTGACAATAGTTACATCATTGAGATTGTATATTAGAATGTGTAGAGTCATAGCGGTTGGCAGCAGATGAACAGTTAAATTTTAGTAGGTTATAAAGGTTGTACATAGTAAAAGTTTTATGGCATTTCTTTTGTAGATTGCTTATTTGTAGTTTAGTTTTGAGTCCTCTATTACATTATGTATTTGTTTTTAATATGCTATGCAAAAAATTATCTGAAATATAATTAGTTCTAGATTTAAGTCTATTATATTGAAGTAATTTGTAAATAGTAACATTTTGTCATACATGATCGAATGTTGTATACGTATAGTGAGTTTTGCCTGTTTTAACAACAGTTATACACAAGCATAAAGAGATGGTGGTCATGTGATGTTTATTAACATACCTATAGTAATATTTTATTAGTTACGCATGAAATGTAATATAACTTATGATTTTTAAATACTATATCTTCCCCCCATCCAAAAGTAAAATTATAAATATATTTTTAAATAGGTTGAATCATTTAATTAAATATTTTAAATGAATTTTTATGCATAACTTATCACTCATACTAAGAATAATAATGTGTATTCTAGAACTATAAAATCAGTGTAGGATTAAGTATCGCAAACTGATGTTCTATTCAAAACACGCATTCTATCTGTTTAAATTCTGTGTTTTTTTCACAAATTTTGTAATGTTTTTATCATTTCAATATTGCTTATAATATATATTTATTTGTCTATATATATATTTGTACCTTTATGTTTTATATGTACTCATATATGTGTTGTCTTATTAAAAATATTCAGCTTCATTTTTGCTCTGAAGTCATCTTAGTCTTAGAATTTTTTGCTCATTCTAATTTGTCTCTATAGAAATAATGTGAGCTTTGTTGGGATATGTATAGTGATTTTTATAATAGAATTATTATTTAAATGTTATATGTATATAAACACACAATGACACATACAATATCTATGGATAAATGACATATTTTTAATAAATAGTTTTTTATAAATTGCAGATCCAAGCCAAAAAAGAGAAGGTTAGATATGGAGGTTTGTATACTTATTTTCTTGTCTAAAAGCAAAAATTATGTTTTAGCTGGAGAAAAAACTGATTTGAATACATGGCATTATTAAAAAAATTGATTTTTTTTTCACTTAGATAGTTTTATTATTTACATTATAGAAAGTTATAGTTTTTTTGACAAAGCTGAATATTCTCTTAATATTTACTTGAAAAATTATTATTTTTTAAATGTGAAGAAAAATTATTTGAATGATTGGAAAATTAAAACATGCAAAACTCTCCATACAGTAGTGCCATCAGTGCCAACCAGAGTAATCAATAGATGCCAGAAGGCTTGTGCATAAAATCCCCATCCAGTGCCTATTCATTCAATATCCCCAGACTAGTTTCTGGCTTGTAGCCTTCATCAGTGAGGAGCTTTGGATCTGAGAGCACTGCGCCTAGATCTTAGGATCTAATGCAACCCTCCAGCAGCCACCTTTTATCTCTACTTAATTACAAAACTATGAGAATAAAATTTAAAACACAATAATATTTTCAATCTAAGCTCAATAGCTTATATAGTCATATAGGTCTGAACCCAGTTCAATACCCATACATTTTGATGTCTTTGGCTCTTTAACAACCATAGCCACCACTATCCTATTAGGCAGGATTAGTGTTAAACCACTAAACATCATATGATCACTATTTCTTATGTTAGCACGTTACTAAAACATGCAAAATTCTCCATACAGTAGTGCTACTCAGTGCCAACCAGAGTAATCAATGGATTCCAGAAGGCTTGACTATATAAGCTATTGAGCTTAGATTGAAAATATTATTGTGTTTTCAATTTTATTCTCATAGTTTTGTAGTTAAGTAGAGATAAAAAATGGCTGCTGGAGGGTTGCATTAGATCCTAAGATCTAGGTGCAGTGCTCTCAGATCCAAAGCTCCTCATTGACGAAGGCCACAAGCCAGAAACTAGTCTGGGGATATTGGATGAGTAGGCACTGGATGGGAATTTTATGCACAAGTCTTCTGGCATCCATTGATTACTCTGGTTAGCATTGAATGGCACTACTGTATGGGGAGTTTTGCATGTTTTAATAACAGTTATGTGCTAACATAAGAAATAGTAATCATGTGATTGGAAAATTATTGAATTATTAAATACATGTTTAACTCTCTTTATATATATATAAATTAGTAGTGATTTTTGTGGGGAAAAAAAACAAAAATCATTAATGCATTATTTTACTTATATGTAGGGTTATACTATGTGTTCTTTTCTCTCTCTCTCTATATATATATATTGAATGTAGAGTTTTTGCCTAGACAGATTTTACAATTAAACAAAAAGTTTGGTTTTGACTTCAAATTTTGTATTTTTATTGTCTGTTATTACTGTTTTTTTTTTATTATTAGAAGTATCTCAAAAAAGAATAAGAAAGCAAATATAAGGTAAGTTATTGCAGTCAACAGAACACATAGTATTATCACTTTTAAAGGCATATCTTTCACTCTATTCTAAGGTAGCTTTTATCAACATGCTTATCATCACAAAGATAACATACTACTTACCTGTCATAATCTTTACAAATTATTCATCTCAAAGATATATTAACTGTGCAGAAAGCTTTTGTGGGGAAAGAAAACAGTTGTAATTTTATTCAGAAAATTACAGATTCATAGTGCTCAAAATAGATTAGGACTACACTCAATTTATGTTTATAGGATCCAAAAATCTATTAATTTTATGACAGCTATAATAATATTATTTCCACATCTGGAAACAATACTTAAGGTAACATCCAACAGACAAGTCGCCTTCAAATACAAAACATCTTCAAACAATTCTAGCACCAATTAATGTAATGACAAATATTAAACTAACATTTCCACAAGAAAAATGGCAGTATTGGAAAATTCATGCTCTTTTATATTCAAACATAAATGAAGTGTCTGACTCTCCATTGCTTGGCATTAATATTAGGCAACTGATAAGAAGATTTAAGTATTGGACCCTTGAACCAAAATACTTTGATTTCTTGCTAAAAATAAATATGTGGTCTTTGCCTATATTATATTTTTTAAGGTATAAGAACACAGAAACGATATGCCAATTATTTTTCAAGGAAGAAGAAGATCAAACACATTTAGTTTTTAAGTGTAGTTGCCTTCAAGATGCTTGGTCATACAACACAAAAAGACTTCAGAAAAATAACAATACAATTTAATTAATCATTAATTCAATTTCCAAAAGCTTGTTTTGCAGAAATTAGAATCATTATATTTCTACTTGCTCTGTGGTGCACAAGATGCTTATTTCTTTACTACAGTGACACAAGAACACACATGAACATACTTAAAAACAAACTAGATATAATTAAAGAGAGAGACCAAAAATTACTCCTACAAATATATTTATAACTACATGATCACTTATTCATCAGTGCTCGAACCTATAGTGAGTTATTCTAATTATAATTTCTCAAATCTTTTTTTTTAATGACTGGTAAAGTCATTCCAATTTTGTATGTTTAGCAATATGTAGTGTTTTTTTCTTTTCCTCCTATTTCTAACAAATTTTAAATATGTCAAGTTCTTTATATAGTTTTTATTTTTCATTTCTATTGTAATATACTAAGTATACTAAAATATGTTTAAAAAAAAAATTGATGTGTCTGATATTTACAAAAGTTATTTTATAAATTGATTTATATACCTAAAATGTATTTGTAATCAATCAATTTTTTTTAGATTAAAATACATTCTTAGCAATTTGTTATTATATCTTAAACTATTGATGAGTGAATAGTGCTCATAATTTCAAAATATCAAATGATTTATTGCTCAAGAATTCATAAGAAGTTTGAACTCCATAGCTGTGCTTCGTTCTAAGAATCTTGAACTCCAGTGCACTCTACCGTTGCACCAAACTTCACAGGACAGTTTATGATTTGATAACAAGCTACCGGGGAACATTTTGTAAAACTAAAAGATTTGATTGATTGAAAAGATATATTTTTATTAAAGCCAATGTCTCTATGACTTGTAAGTTGTAAATTCATGCATTTTTTTCATATGAAAAATATTCACAGATAGTATAGCTGTAAAGAAATGGCTTTACACTTATTATATTAAAAATATATGTTGAAGAAAATGCAATTCATAGGAAAATATAAATGAGATCAGGCAATCAAGAACAAAAAACAAGACTTAGTATGAGTTTTTTTTAGAGATTTTTATATTTTAATTACAAATTATAAAGATTAAATATGTATATTATAATGGTTTTTTATTTATATATTTTGCCTGCCCAACTACTATACTACAAACAATGGTAATTGTTAAAAAAAATATAAATAAAAATATTCATGAATTAATTCAGCCTAGGGGAATATGAATATCAAACAGGCGATTGTGTACATAGTGGAATGACTATACAAGTACTGGGCTTATATGAAGGATAAACCTTTATGCAGGTCCAGCCACCTGTCCTGGTCACTATCCTCCACATTTAAGATATAATTCTAAGACAAAGTAAAATAGTTTACTTGGAATTTGAATGAAAAATAAATGAGTAACATAATTATTAATAATAACACTAATTTTAATTAACAAATATAATAAAATAAGATAATTTATATCAGTGTACTAGTATAGAAAACATGCATGACAGAAAAACTTTTATTTATAATTTATAAAAGTTTTCTTCAAGTTTTATTCAGTTTCTATGCAGTTGAGCTCAAATTTCTTTCACATTTGAAGAAATTTAAATTGAGATATATTACTATGTGGCTCGTCATTTCATATTTCCAATATAATTGTCAGTGGGTTATTTCTTTTAAGTTTCTTTTAAAGAGTGATTCTTTATGATTGAGGAATCAAATCTCCAAAGCTTACTAATCCATTTATTGTAGAGTATTTTCTTTTGACTAACATTTAGTTGAATGGCAGGTTCTTTGTGTGACCATGTGTTGTATATTTTTATGTCCACAATCAATTATTAGGTTGGTAGAAGCATTGTTGATTACTTTTTTTACATCTCCATAATAAGCCACATTAATGGAAGATGTAGGAGGAGCACTGCAAAGCTCTACCACTTTGATTGCATTATATTTACATAGATAAAAATTAAAATTTTCTTGGCTTCCATTTTATAAGCAGCGCAAAGAAGAAATGGAAGTTTTCCCCACCTTTGGTTTGAAAAGCAGATGATGTAAGGATTTTTTTTTCTTCATTTTGCAATTGATTTCCATAGCAACTTGTTATTTTAAAATGTTTAATTTTATTTTCACTTATAATTTCAATAAAAAAAAACAAAAAATTAATATTGTTATTTAGTAATAATTATTTTTTTAACTTACTAATAATTTATTTTACACACATGATTTATAACTTTTTAAATGGCATAATAAAAAAAAGCGTATATGTATTTTACAAAAAGCCATGTATCTAAACTATATCACAGAGTTACAAAATGAAATAAAAAGAAGAATTAAAAATTCTTTATTATTAAAAATTTATGATTCTGAAGCAATTAATTTATTTACAAGTTCTTTTAATATTCTTATTCTTCATATATTCATATATACTGTTTACAATAACTCCCCTCATATATACTTTAATGCAAATTTTTTTAAAATATAATTCCTTTATTTTCCTGACAGTTTTGACTGTTCTGCAGTCTTCATCAGAGCATTCTTAACCTCCTCTACCTGTTAAAATAACTTTGAATTTCTTCATATATTCATATATATTACTTACAATAACTCCCTCATATATACTTTAATGCAAAATTTTTTTTAATATAATTCCTTTATTTTCCTGACAGTCGTCATCAGAGCATTATTTTAAAAGGTAAAGGAGGTTAAGAACGCTCTAATGAAGACTGCAGGATAGTCAAAACTGTCGGGAAAATAAAGGAATTATATTAAAACATTTTTTGCATTAAAGTGTATATGAAGGGAGTTATTGTAAGCAATATATATGAAATCTTTTAATATTAAGGATGCATAGGAAGTAAGTAAAATTGTCGGTAATGTTTAGTTTAAATATGTTGTTATTTTGTAGTTCTTTACACTTGAGAAGTGTTTGCTTGTAGCACTGAGAACTTTGGTTGTGTTGTAGAGTTTTTTTTGACTAGTCTGGTTGAATTGTGAATTTGGGGTAATTTTGATTAATATGTATATATTTTAGCAAAATGCACTTGAAAAAATTATACTTATGATTATTTAATGTTAAGATGTGTTATATGTCACAAAAAAAAAAAAAAGAAGAATTAATAAATGAAATGTTATATGATTGTCAGTACTTTTTTTTGAATAGTAATATTTATAATCCTACAGGGATTATAAAATTGAAGTAATACATGCAAAGTTCTGAATCGATTTAAAATGTTATTTTATAAATTTTCATATTGAGTAATTCAATCAAATAATTATAATAAAAAGATTGAATTTTTATTTTTTACAACTTTCTTTACTTCAATTAATTGTAAAAACACTCCTTTAATAGATATAGGGGATTTGAACTCTGACCTTCAAGCGCCCTTCAACTATCCACACTCTCATACAACTGATACACAAGGCCACACACATGTAGAAAAGATAAATAATCACTAATATACGCATTTCGTGCTAATCCAACCCATTAGTTAGTCCAGATTATCATCTCCCACACACATATATAATCAGTTCTCAGTTTTGTATTAAGATAGCAAATCTTCACACTTTAATGGACAGGCTTCAATCTACTCCAACCTCCAACTTTTCAGCCACCCATATCATTGAAAATCTGATGATGAAAGCCCAAATCCCATGCTTATGCCAACATTATTGCCATGCCCATGTTGACCTGAAGTCACTCTGACCCTCATGTCTAGGACCTTATTCATTTAAATACAAAGAAGAGGGATGGGCAGGATACAAGCTTCATGTGTAAATATTTGAAAACCAGGCACTCTCTACAAATCTGGAACTTAATTGTAAATATAGGGGATTTGAACTCAGACCTTCAAGCACCCTTCAACTATCCACACTATCTCATACAACTGATACATAAGACTACACACATGTAGAAAAGATAAATAATCGCCAATATACATATTTCGTGCTAAACCAGCACTCATCAGTTGGTCCAGATTATCATCTCCCACACATATATATAATCAGTATTCAGTTTTATATTAATATAGCAAATCTTCACACTTTAATGGACAGGCTTCAATCTTCTCCAACCTCCAACTTTTCAGCCATCCATATCATGGAAAATCTGATGATGAAAGCCCAAATCCCATGCTGATGATAATCTGGACCAACTGATGAATGCTGGTTTAGCAAGAAATATGTATATTGGTGATTATTTATCTTTTCTACATGTGTGTGGTCTTGTGTATCAGTTGTATGAGATAGTGTGGATAGTTGAAAGTCTGAGTTCAAATCCCCTATATTTACAATTAAGCTCCAGGTTTGTGAAGAGTGCCTGGTTTTTAAATATTTACACATGAAGCTTGTATCCTGCCCAAGATCCTATACATGAGGAATCAGAGTGACTTTAGGTCAACATGGGATTTAGGCTTTCATCATCAGATTTTCAATGATATGGATGGCTGAAAAGTTGAGGTTGAGTAGATTGAAGCCTGTCCATTAAAGTGTGAAGATTTGTTATCTTAATATAAAACTGAGCACTCATTATATATATGTGTGGGAGATGATAATCTGGACCAACTGATGAGTGCTGGCTTAGCACAAAATACGTATATTGGTGATTATTTATCTTTTCTACATGTATGTGGTCTTGTGTATCAGTTGTATGAGATAGTGTGGATAGTTGAAGGGTGTTTTAAGGTCCGAGTTCAAATCCCCTATATTTACAATTAAGCTTCAGGTTTGTGAAGAGTGCCTGGTTTTCAAATCCTTTAGTAGATCTAACTTAAAAGAATACAAAGATTGTTTAATTATAATATATAGAATTAGTGAGAATTAGAGCTTTCTACACTTAAAATTGACATTGTAGCTAATGTAATGATTTCTGATCACAAACTAATATATCAGATTAAAATTTAGAAAACAAAGTGTAAAAAAAAATTGCCTTATAAAAGAGCCTCCTAATTTAGGCATGATTTTTACAAACAGTGCGATCAAGTAAAAAGAATTTTAATTAATTTACCAAATAGTAATTTAAAAAATAATCTCCCCAAAGAGTAAAATAAATTGACAGATTTAAAAATCAAGGATTATTCCTCTCAAAAAAGTTTTAAATCTTTCCACACCAATAATATTTAGATCAAAGGTTCAGAATAAGTTTCTAGATCTTTTGATAAAAGTGTTGCAAATTATAAATTTTGATAATGCTCCATTAGCTAAAGGAAGATGGATTTATTAATCAAATTTTATATTTGAAAACTATCATTGTGGCCATGTTACCCAAGAGTGTTTTCACTTTTATTGAAAAATATGAATTTATTAGTCAAATTTTATATTTGAAAACTATCTTTGGGGCCATGTTACCCAATAGTGTTTTCACTTTTATTGAAAAATATGAACTAGTAGGAGACTATTTTCTTAATATCAAGTCAATCCATAGCCTTTTTTCATTATATGTAATTCACAGAAGTTAAAAAGATTGTGAAACATTTATGAAAAATTAGAAGACAAAAATATAAATATTATGCTATATTTGTAATGCTCTTAAAGTGCAGATATTAAACTAGTTTTGACCTTGTGGATAAATGATAAACTTTATTTTTCATTTTATGACTCTTATTGATGACTAATCTATTCTTAAAATCATAAATTCTTCACGAAGAATTCAATTAGATCATCTCTTAGATTTTTTTGAATTTTACTATAATAATTTGTAATTTAAAATATAAAATAAACTACAATATGCTTCATAGCTTCAAAATCATATTATTTTGCCACAAATTTTCTTTAAACAACATCATATTATTAACATACATTTTTATACATCGTGATATATTTGAACGAATAAGAACAAATCTAATAATATTACTTGCAAAAAATTGAAATCAAAGAATCATAATAGGCAGTCTGACATGATATAAATCTAACATTAGATTAAATCTAACATTTAGAAGCATTGCATCATATATCCTCAACTTTTTTTAAAAATGAATTTTTAATGGAATTCCTACAATCTAATAATATTACTTGCAAAAAATTGAAATCAAAGAATCATAATAGGCAGTCTGACATGATATACATCTAACATTTAGAAGCATTGCATCATATATCCTCAACCTTTTTTTAAAAATGAATTTTTAATGGAATTCCTACATACATATGTTTAAAAATGCATTTACTGTATTGACTGACAATAAAGAAATATTTCCTGTGGTTTGTGCAAGACAGCTTCCTATGCCTTATCATATATGAATGAAGGAATTTTTTGATCAATATCCGATTATTAGATAGGATATAGTTTATGAAATGGTCAGAAGAATAATTGTGTTTTATGCTATTAGATTTTTTTTTAATTTCCAAAGTCGTTTGAAAATGCAAGTATATGCAGAGAAAATTACACATTTGCAACATTTGTGTCAACCGTTTATTGATTTCATAATGTAAATTCATTAAATCGTAGTTGATAAGATAAAACATCTAAATTTGTATTTTGTGAATAATAATACTGAGTAAATTAATAATATCAAGTAAATTTTATAAATAAAAGCTTTTGTTTTATTTCTTGTTTTTTTTTTTTTTAATATATTTTATTTATTATGATGATGTTAGACTTATGAGACACTATATATTGTGGACCAATGTAAATGATGCACTAATGCAGCATTATTTGATTTTTTTTTTCCATAAATTTTTTATTTGAAAAATCGTTAGTAGTTTTTTGAAAAAATTTAATATTGTATAAAATTTATTAATTTATATATATCATTATTAGTGTAAGTTATTTATATCTATAAATAAGCATATTTAAATATGTATATATTTATACAAATAAATAATTATATTGATTAATATTCACACTCTTTGCCATAAATATTCAAGATTATTTTTATATTGAGAACTAAAAGGAAAGTGCAACCATTTTCTTGTTATCGTATTGTTGAATATTGAAGAGGGATTGTGCATTATTTACAATAACAGCATGTACTATTTTAAAATCGATTGTATTTAATGTTATAATAAATATAGGTTTAAAAAAAATCTAATTATTTATATTTAAATAATTAGCCTCAAGGCACTTGCTTGCCTCATATCAGTGTGAGCAAATCGGTCAACACACCATCTATTGCAGATATTGTGCCAACTTTTATGACTGCCATAAAATGCTGGGAAATGTTAATGAGTTATGATCTTTTGGAAAAAGGTTAGAAAATATAATTTTAAAATTTGTCTTATGTAAAAAAAAAATGTAATGTATGCACACACACGTACATCTATTTGTCTCTTTCTCTCTCTATATAATTGTAGTTCATAATTTATTTTTAGGTATTAAGTTATTTTATAATCAATAAATACCATTTTTATGAAAATGCTTGTTGATTTTTTTTTGTACAAAAAATAAAAAATATTAGGCATGATAAAATAATTTTGATATCTTGGTCATCTGCTAATAAAATTAATAGTAATATATATATATATAGTATTAAATTATATTGATGTAATTGTTAAACTTTCAAGACAATTGTAATCTGCATCAGCCACATCTATTATTTTAAAGATGGTTTTTGCAATCTATGATAAGTGAAAATAATTGCCCTATTAAGATTTATTCTGTTAAGATACTTGATAAAGTCTTGTATTTATCGAATACAGGTTCTTACTATGGTCAATTTACCCAAGAGATATTTTTTCTGTGATAAGGGATATTGATGGAATTAATAAAAGTGAATTATATCTAAGTTTTATATTTATTTTCTGGGCCAGCTTGATAGATTTCAGCTTATTATTGTGTAAAATATGGATCTCTTTTACTAGCAAAGAACTTCTTTTTTGTAATAAATATATAACAAGACATATTATTAATGAAGAATTAATTTTGTTGATAGTAAATGAATTTACTAATTTTTCAAGAATTCACTTCCAGTCATAGATACAAAATTATTCTCACACCATTACTTTTTAATGAATACATTTTGATTGAATAAATGCTAAAGTTGAACACAATTGCAAATATAGCATTTATTTTTACCAAGTAATATCATGAAGGATATCATAGCATAGATAAATGCCTGCTTTATATACTTTGCTGATGATATATACATAGAAATAATAGGTCTCAACTATGAGGATTGTTATAAATTTATTTTTGGTTTAATACAAATACAAATAGCGTAGAATATCTCATAATTTTTTTGGTAAACATATATTTCTACTTAATCCTTAGTAGTATTTCATATTTTATGTATTTATATTAATTTTTGTAATATTATTTCTTTCCTATGTTTATTAGTTTTTTATATTATTTATAAAATAATAATGCTTATGGTTAATTTCAGTATACTAATCAAGATTACATGAAATAAATTAGTTTTTGTTGTTTAAATTATTAAGTTATCTCTGTTATTCATCTCTCATCCGTCATTTCAAAAGCATATATAATAATCCTCCATAGTTCATGAGATTATAAAAAGTAATATCATGAGAAGTCATGTTCTAAACTGAGAGAAATATGTTATTATCAGTGAACATGATGTTGATGCTGCTGAGGATATTATATCCATAGGTGTTTTCTGATAGTTGTTGATCAGGAAATGTAATTGGGATACCTTATAAAAACAGTTTTATAAGGATAGAAGGTTTGATCATCATCATCAATATCCATTCTAATTAAATTTAATTAGTCAAATGTTAATTTTAATTAGTCTTTGTTAAACTGTCAATTTATATATTGATTTTAAAATTACTTGATTATATGCTAGAAGTGTTTATCTGCATATTAAAATATGTGCATATATGAGTTGTCATTTGAGACAATGTCACCAACATCATTGGTTTAAGTTTCTGGTACACAAAATAGCACAGCCAACAAGTGTTCTGAATTAATAGGATATGAGATCTATATACTAATAATACAAATTAAATGGATAATTTGGAATGTGACTTGAAAGCATCACTAAATATATATATATTATAATGGTCTGGGAGTTAGGATCGAAGCTAGCAGTCTTACCGTATCTGCACTACAGAGCGCCACTAGGCTACTTGAACCTAGAAAATTTATAGAGTAGGCAGATACTTGCTGTTAAAGATCCAACTTTTATTTATTAAGACCGTCAGCCCTTGCCACTAGCTCAGTGGAGACGCAGAGATAATATATATATATCTTTATTTAATCTCTATCTTAAATATATAAAAAAATAAAAGCCACTGCCAGTAATTAATACACAAACATTTATTGACGCACATATATAATCTTTAAAATTTGAGGAATAACATTTATTATTTTAGATTTTAATATTAACTTTTAATTTAAATTATTATTTTAAAATTTTAAACCATCTTCACAGATGAATTTACTAATATTTTTTTAAGAGTGTTGAGTATGAATAAACTACATAGATTGCATTTGAAAAGAAAATATTCTATCCCTTATTTAACCTTAGGTCAAAAGTTCGCAGTTCAACTAATCAATCCACCTGATACATCGATGTATTCAATGCAACATGACTACGACAGCACAAATATCATACTGTCAACAGTATGGTTAGAGAAGACATTGATTCTCGTCCAGACAGGAATGCTACATCTGTCTGGCAAGAAGAACAATAAAAAAAAAAACTCCATAGGAAGGGACTGCGTTTTCCGTTTTATTATCCCCTTCCATAGGCAAAAAGGGTGTGCGGCATATAATGCGATCCTGCACTTAGCGAACCTCATACTACATTTACTAATTACACCAATATATCCAATCCATTGACCCAATCTAACTATGAAACAAATAACCTAAGATTAACCCTCCCTTAATTAATTAATATAACTTTACAAATCTATATAGCCATTCATGTCCGACTTAAATTTAACTTTTATATAAGTTCGCACAGATGAATTTTATAAAGTTTGTTTTTTTAATGTTGAGTATAGATTGACCACATAGATTACATGGTCAAAAACATTTCAAAATAAACATAAACGATCAAAATATAAAGTCATTGATGGAATTGCAGAGGGAAATTTACAAGAAACCCAATGGCATTCATCATAAGGTGCCGCATTGACACCAATAACTTAAAAGACATCTGAATAAATACATTTTAGATACTCACCGTAAGGTATCATTATTTACCGAATGTCTATATATTTTAATCAAATATGAAAACAAAAACATAATTAACCAATAACGAATCTATGCAAGCGTCTATACTCAACTTAAATTTAATGCATTTAAATAATTTATACAATAAATATTAATAGAAATAAAAAAAAAGAATGGAAATGATTTTTAGCAAACTCACATGTATAAAAATTAAACAATAATTAATTTGGAAACTTAAGTCAGATAAAAGTTCATTTCAAAATTTAGGTTAGCTGAATATTAAAAGCTTGTTCAATCTTAACAAAAGTTCTTAACTACTTTTAAATTTTATCGTTCATGTCTTATAGTAGAAGAATCCTGGTTCCTAGTGCCAATTCCCACGACGTCTCTATTTGAAGTCTGGTCTGTTGTTCTGGAGGTGGCCTTAGCTGGTTTAATCCTGGTATTATAGTCATTTTATTTGAAATAAATGAGAGAGAGCGACAAGTGCATCTTATCGCCCTTCTCACGAAATCAAGCTGGAACTCTTCTTAATTTCAATATTTTTCCTTTTATAGTACTCCTCCGGATTCATTGAACATTGTTTCCTGTTCCAATAATTTCCATTAAGGTCCGAGCAATTGGTTACTGCTTCTATTGGACATTCTAATTTTTTTAATTCTCTTATCTATATCTTTCATCTGACTTTTTTCTATAAGAACCCCAAGGGCTAGTTTGTTTTTCGTTTAATTAATAAACACATCATTTCCATTTACCAAAATATTTTATCTTTAGATCTTGTACTTTTTTATAAAAAAGTATGTTCAAATATTATTATTATATATATATATTTTTAAAAAGAAAATAATTTTTAAAGTTTTGCATCTGTGCAAATATATATATACATACATTGAACAACTCTTTAATTTTAGCTTTTAGTTTTATTTACGAACTTAAAAAATTTTTTTATTCTAATTTTAAATTAATGTAACGGCATATACCGTTACAATATATATATATGTATAAATTCATAAACAAGAGTAGTAAATCAGGATAGTTGGTGGATAGTTAGAAAAATAAATGAAAAACGATAGTAGAAAAGAAATGGACATAGGTATAGTTTTGATCTTGATGCATTGCATTGTGAAAGTGATGCTGGTGCACTATTTAGGGAAAATAGTATTAAAAAATATAAATAATAATCTTATTAGTTAATACTATATAGATTTATAATTTATATTGAGTGAAGAACACTTTAACAAATGAGAAATTGATGTTGAAAAGATCTAGAATTAAATAAAAGTGAATTTAAACAAAAGTCATCTATAATGAAGAACTAAGATTGGAACGCTAGTCAGAGATGCTTGAAACAGTTGGAGGTAATAACTAATAAGACAGGGAACACAAATAACTGGATAATCCAAAGTTGAATTTTAATGTGAAAAGAGATTCAACAAAGGAAATAAATGAATGGTGAAAATATTAAAAGAAAATAAAACTAATAATTTTTTTTATGAACCAGACTAGAGAAGATCTTAAGTCAGATATTCATAGTGATATCTTAAATAAATATAGCATTGATGTAGAAGTCATGAATAACATCAAAGGAGGATGTTGATGTTTTGTTATGGATGATTTAGATAAAAGACATAAATGAAGAAAAATTAGAAATGAAAATGAATTGAATGGATACTTCATTGATACAAATGTTAATTTAGAGATTGCAAGTAATTATGAGATCAAAAATAGAAAAAAAAAAACTAACTTAAGAAAATTAACTAGGTTGTCAGTATAGTAAAAAATAGATAATGAAGCAGAACATATAATGAAAATGAAAGGTAGATGTTTTTCTATTTAATCCATAGTAGTATTTTATTTCATTCTGTTTTATGTATTTTTATTTATACAATTGTTGCTATTATGTAAAGATATTTTATTTTATGTTATATCGTATGATTTATGATTTATTTATTATTTATAAAGTAATAGTGCTTATGGATAATTTCAGTACATCATTGAAAATTATCTGAAATAAATTATCTTTGTTGTTTAAATTATTAAGTTATTTATGTTATTCTTCACTCATCAGTCATTTCAAAGGCTTATATAACATTCTCTTTAGATCCTGAGAAGTTATGCTTTGAACTGAGGTAAAGATCATGTTGTTATTGAAGAACATGATAATGATGCAGCCAGTGGGTATTATAGTCATAAGAAAGTGGCCCTTCAAACTAGATTAGCAGTTCAAATCCTATTTATAAAAAAATAAATAATTACTTATAGATGAACATTGTGTGACCCTCTAAGGGATGATTTGATAGTTGATGATCAGGAAATACAACCGGGATATCATATATAAGTAGTTACACAAAGAACTGGAGGTTTGATCATTATCAATATCCATTCTAATTAAATTTATTTACTCAAATGTCAATTTTAATTAAAATTTGTTAAAGTGACAAATTATATATTGAATTTAAAATAATTTGTTTGCGTTTATCTGCATGTTAAGGTATGTGCATACATGATTCATCATTCAAGATACTGTTACCAACATTATTGTTTAAGTTTCCGGTGCAATATATCTACATTCCATTGAGTAGTTCAGTAAAATATATGTATATATAATACAGAATAATGTTTAGGTTTATTACTTACGAAAAGAGAATGTTACCAGATTGGAATAAATATATCAGGAATGTAATTAATGTAGAAGTTATGTGAAGCTGCAGAAAAGTAATTTGCTAATGAGATTTTAAAAGAAATGAACAGGGCAAATTTCTATTGCCACTTCATAATTCCTGTTATTGAAGCTTTTATTACCATATGATTTTTCACATTGCTTATGAATGGGCTATTCTTCAATATCTATTAGCCATTGTAATAGAGTTTAAATCCTTGAAATGACATTGTCTTCTGTTTTTTATTGTTATTAACAGATGCAGATGTATTTTTTTAGAAACAGAATATATGAATATGTATGCATGCTAATTTTTAAATGTTAAAATATATCATATTTTTGTATTTGAACTATTGTCATACATTTAATTTTCAACATTTTATTCAAAGTTTTTTTTAATCATCTTTGTTGTCTTAGATTTTCTTCGGCTTAGACAACACTTGCGAATGGATTCATGGCCTTGGTTTTTATCATTCCATTCAGATTTGCTCCTTTATCAGGTCAGTTAAAGAATTATTTAGATAAATTTTTAAATGAATTAAAAATTTTATGTAACTAAAATGAAAGAAGTATTTTGTAAAAAAAAATAATTAAATCATATTAATCAGAAGAAAAAATTAGCTATTAAACTTTATTAGTTTGGATGCATAATTTTTAAATTTTGAAAATAAAAATAAAATAGAAATGGAATGTTAGTTTGAACAGGGATAGATTTTGAATTATAGAGAATAAAGCATAATACTTTAAAAAAAAAATAGCAAAAAAGTATTATTATTTAAATGTACAAACTCTTCAGGTTTGGACATAAATGTTATATACAATACATTATAATCGAATAAGATAGGCAAAGTTAATATGTATATTATAAATAGCCATACATTAATGGACACATTTATGCAGCTAAATTAATTGGAGGTAAAAAAATATCCTTCTCTGATGACGGTTAGGTGATGTTAAATTAATGACTACCCATTGTTCTGCCATATTTTATAAATAGCGTATGATAAAGCTTCTTTAACTAGGCACAGATCTCAAATGCAACTCTGTTCTAAGTATTAAGCATAAGATCTGGAAGATGACATCAAAAAAACTTGTTTAACCAAATCATATTAAATATTCTTAATTTGATTTCTTAGATCAAAATCTTAAATATCTTATTATAATATTGAATAAACTTAGTTTTGATTTATTTTCAGAATATCAACAATCTAGATTAATTAATTTTATTTTAATGAGCATGTTGTCCACTTCCACTCTTCCATGTACATTTATCTTTAAATACTAATCTTAATCTTTAAATATAGTTTATGGGCTTAAAGAGGAGCATGCACATTGATATGAGTATCACAGATGTAAAGAGAAATCATATAATAGTCTTAGTAATGATATTTTTTAATGATTAATTAAAATGAATATGAATATTATGAAAAGGGAAACTATGACATATGAGTAATATAATTTAATCAATTTACTTTTAAGCATATTATTTCATCTTTCTGTATTATAAAATTAATTGTCAATCTAATTCTTTCATTGCTTGGCTATAATAATCTTATATAGCAAGAATGATTAGCATATGATACAGATTAATTAAAACCACACACACACAAATGAAATATACACTAAGACCATGAACTATTCCAAACCACATACAAATGTATATAGCATCTTGATAAACTTTGATTAGAGTAGTATTGCTTATTCAACTGCAAGTGTACAGACCTTTTCAACATGCATATATATACAACCCAGATACTTTTTATATGTATTGTATACATTTATAAATTATTATTATAGTGTAACCAAAAGTTTTAAATAATAATAATAATCTAGTTATTAATAATAAATTGATGGGACATTTACATATATTTTACTGAGTATGTGTTCACTCACCCATTCCATGAAAAAATAAGAAAAAAAAAAAGAATTGATTGAAGTGTATTTTTATTCTTTAAATTAAGTAAATAATGAAATATTTGACTTTCATTGAAATAAAATATGCTCTGGATGATTTTTTTTATTTCATTCACTTTTTTCTTTTATAAAATCATAAAAAATTAGTCTCTTTATCAAGAAATTATGATCTCTAATTATTTTAAGGTTTTAAAGTTAGTATTAACTTTAAATATGTTCTAAAATTTTGAAAACTTTTTGCATTACTCTTAGAAAATATTTTATTATATAAAATTCTGCACATCAAATTCACAAAGGATAATAAAAAAGGAATAAAATGAATGTGCTTTCAATATAAACTGAAGAAATTTTAGTAATGAACATGGTCATTTACAGTGAGTACACTGAGATGCAAAAACAGCTGCTAGCATAATTTAAAATTTATTTATAAATTTTATTTTTATAAACATGATCACATATAGACCTTAAAAATGAAAAATGGCTGCTTGGATATCATAAAATATATTAAATATGCTAATTTTAATGTTTTTTTTTTGTTTATTTATCAACATTTTTTTTGCTAGCATATAATTAAAATCACATACTTTTTGATACTGCATAGTTTATAGTTTCACTGTATAATAAAAATATTTAAATACAAAGTGATTTATTTTAATCATAAATTATTTAAAAATAATAATTTTTGATATTATTAAATAATAATATAAAGCTTTTAATATATTTACTTAGATCTGGAGTGTCAGTTAGAATCATACATAATTATTTGTATGTGAGACAGCTTTCATTTTTTAAAGTATACTTATATATTGTTCTTTAAATTGCTTGCTTTCATAAAATTAGTTGCTGGAATCTATTTATTTCAGTTTTACTATATTATTTGTTAACAATTTTTCTAGATTCATCCATCATTTTCACATTATATTAATTTAGTCTTTCAAAGTTATCTTGATTCATTCTGTGCATTATTATTCATTCCAGGAGAATTGATATTCAATAGCAACTTTTGTTATAATTACACTATTTGTCTAAATGATAGTATTTTTTTTTCTGTGATGATTTTGCTTGCAGAAGAGTTGGTATATGCATTTTCTTGGTGTGATATTTTAGCCATGTATGTATGTTGAATGCCAACAAAATACTGGATTCTATGTTGCTTAGAGAATGAAAAGTTTTAATGATATACAGGATTTCTTACATGGTTAGTTCTGCAGTGATTTCACTTGATTATTTTTTTATAATTAGTACTTTTTTTTAATTGGTTAAGGACTTCTCTGCTCGAATACAAACAATTACAACAGCTTCTCTCTCTGTGAAAACTGATTTCAGCATGTTCAAATCTACTAAAAACTGAATAGCTTGTCCATGACATCAAAATAATATTTTTAAAACAAATGCATATGTTTTGTTTTCCTAATTATAATTTTATGACTGTTCTGTTTATGTTTTTTTGGTACGCAACCTTAATTGCTGTAAATATTTTTATATTAGTCACTTGGCTTTTAAAGTTACTTTATTTAGCATGATAATTAAATTTTTATCATAACATTTAATTCTTATTTGATTATTTTTAAAACAAAATTATATGCTTTTTTCATTCTGTATTTCAGATATAATTATTTGATACAAACAATATATTTAAATATTCCATAAAATTTATTTAAGAAAAGGAATACTGTTTTATTTTTTTTTTTATCTTTAAATCAGCACAGGTAAATTTTTTATTGGATATGAAATTTTATAATTAATATTTTTTGTTCTCATAATATCTCTAATAATTAAATTAAATTAAATAAACATATCATTAAAAAATAATCTACGTCTATATACAGTAGTATAATTTGATTATGAAACATGTTTCATATCTTTATTATGAAATTTTTTTTTTTTGAAATTAGACACGAGTGCACTTTCGATGGAGTCCACTCCTTCCTCAGAAAAAAAAAATTGTTTCTATGTTACATTCTAATTTTTTTCTAAATTTTCTTTTTTGATGAGCAATTATTTCTTCTTATATCCTTATTCTACAAGTTTGATTTATATGGATTTTTTAGAGATTTTTTATTGATTCTAATGGCTCATTCCAGATACACTTAAAACTATCTTTTTCCAATGAATAACCTGCTATTCTTTATTCTTATTCTTATTTTATTTATTTGTTGATTGTATTATTATAATGATTTAAAACGTTGCTTCCCGGTCAAAGCTTTGATATATTAAAAAAAATAATTAAATTTTATTCCTCGGACATTGCTTAACATTATTCAATTGGTTGGATGTAATTTTAGCACATGATAACAGTCATCTGACTTCATCAGTTTCCTATCACAATACTGAAATCGTGATAAAATCCCTAGAAAATTAATCAACTCTCCACAGGATATTTTTGGAATATGCTTATGGCCATCTAATATCACTTACTAATTATAAGTTGGATGCACATAGTCAGTCATGCATAATACTGAAATCTGTATCAAAGTTGGGAAAGTTCTTCCTGAAAGTATACAAGGGATTATCCATCAAGTCTGAACTAAGAGTTGATCAATTGATAAAAAGGTGAGGCAAGTTATTAATTAGTTAATACTGTAATTAAATATAACTACAAAAATTCTCCTGTGCTAATTGCCCTATGTGGTTTAATTCAGTGGTAGAGTGTCAGACTTTGGAATGGAATCCTAGGATCGATTCCACAGTTTGACACTTGTGGTGCTCAAACTTCTTATGAACTCTCAAGCAATAAAACCATTGGAATATATATATATATCATGTACAAAAAGGAATATTGATTCAATAATTATAACTAGTTGGACTTATAGCTTTATGATTTAAATACTTTAGAAACATACTTTCTAATACTTGGTCTTTTTTCCTCCTGCATCTGTCCAGGAATAAATACACAGTAACCTTTCATCTTCATTCTTAAGAACTCCATTAACAATGCAATTCCATCTGGATTTTTTCTTTTTTTATAATTTTATTGATTTTGATTAATTTTTAGGAAAAAAGGTTCAAATTTCAGATATTATAACTCCTATTTTCATCCTTACTTAGAAATACATTGCCTCCATATAGTTTAATTTCCAGTTACTTATGTTAAATGAAGACATATTTTGTCTTTTTATTATTCTATAAGCTTTTCTCTATATTTGTAGAAGCCCTTTTTCTGTTTGTTTGCATTTTGATTTTTGCATGGATGAAAGTCAAAGTTATTTTCTGCCTAGTTCCTTGAAAAAAAAAGTATCTTTTCTATGGCTATGATGGTGATATAATTTTACCTAGACTATCTTTGAACATGCCTGTTCTATGGCTAAGATAATTCATTGTTTCAATTTTCTTTCTTAATATTTATGATTGGCTTCATCAGTATTTGTTAATAAATGCTTTAATATCTTATTTGCAGGTTCATATTGAGCCAATAAACATCACATAACCACCACCTCTTATGCTTGTGTATAACTGTTGTTAAAACAGGCAAAACTCACTATACGTATTGCCACACACAGCAAGCTAGAGTAATCAAGTCTGGAGATATTGGATGAATAGGTACTAGATGGGGATTTTATGCACAAGCCTTCTGGCATCCATTGATTACTCTAGCTTGCTGTGTGTGGCAATACGTATAGTGAGTTTTGCTTGTTTTAACAGGTTCATATTGCTTTAGCGATAAAACAAATTTATGATGCAAATCTAGAAATTCCCCCACCCCCACTCCAATATCAATAAATTTTTAAAATTCTTCTGCAGAACTCTTTCACGTTTAACATATTTTCCAAACAATTACAGGTTCTGAAATGACATTTCTATTGATGTTTCTAGTTGATTTATGCTATATAATTCTCTGCCTTTTTTATTGTTTTTGTATTGATAAAGCCTGGATATTCAAGCAGCAAATTAAGTTGATTGTATTTTGTTCTCTGCCATTTTTTCTTTGTATACGGCTGTTTCTTTGAACAATTTTGATGATTTTTGTCATTTCTCATTATTCAACATTTCTTCTTTTATTTCCTTTCTCTGGATTTCGAATTTTGATTTTTTTTTTTTTTTGAGATATGCAATATTAGCTCTCTCCATGATGAAATGACTAATTTATTTTACTATGATTGAAACTCTAATATGCATGATTACTTTTCCCCTATCCATCTGATTACTCATGTCAATGGTGTTTAGCAACTCAATAACTGTTTCTATTATTTTTGATTAGGTGCTATCACTGTTAGCTTTAAATTTTTTGGCAGTTATATTATTATTTTTTATTTGGTTTTCTGGCAGTGCACTTGCAGTCAAAATCATCATCCTTGATATTTGACTTGGTAAAAATTGTATAATTTTTTCATTATATCAGTTTTAAATCTCTCTTGGGAGAATTGATATCTGAAGCTATCCTGGCATTCTTCATTAAGTCCAAACATTTTTCACCATCACATACTTGTATTCTTTGAGCATATATATTTATTTTTTGTTAAACTTATTGTAAGGGATCAAAATGACAATCTTTGCTTTTCATCAATCCATTTAATAAAAAAATTAATCCTCCAAACTTACTGATGCTCCATGGAGTTTTCTTCAGTATCTTTCTTGAATATTTTGATCCTCAGAAATTTATTTATTAGATCTTAGTACATCTCATAGTCACTCCCTGATGATATTTTCTTTAATATTCTTATTTTATTCACATATTTGCTTTGGCCTTTTACTATCATGCCTGTATTGGTGCTCATAATGTACATTTTCTCTCATAACTCATCTAAGCATCTTTTCTGTTCCTGTATTTTCCTTTTGATGGCTGGTATCACTTTCTTTTTATAAAGTTTGCACCTTACAACAATTATTGTAAATTCATGTATCACCTTTTTCAAATTTTTTTATTTATATTAATATTACTTTCTGAGATATTCTTACACTTTTTTTAAACTGATCTTGTTCAGCATTCCATTCTTAGATGGTTTCAGTGCTTGATGGCATTTGTTTTGTAATTTACTTCTTTTATTTATCTTTTTATGTATATATTTTTGTCCAAATAACACTTGTAAAAATGGATAGGGAATTGATTAACTTTTAATTTGTAAAGCAATATTCTAATTTTATTTTATTATTTAATAATACACCTAAAGAACTTTTGCTAGTTGTATAAATATGAATAATTAGTAGGTTATAAAATATTTTATATAAACTTTTATTTTTATTCAAGGGTTCTTTTCAAGAATGCATTACTTCATTAGAAAAACAAGAAGGAACTGTGCAAGGACATTCTTTGGTAAGATGAAAATTGTTATAGTTATTTTATTCTTGTTATTACTACAGTCAGATTTTATTAGTACTAGGGAAGTCATGTTAATAAGATTTTGTGACAATTAATATAGGAGAGATTATAAATTTTTTTATACAAACTAGTATTCTGCATTAAATAATTGTGTGATAATTAACTTTCCATCTCATTGCTAATTAATTTTTAATTTTTTTGTTAAATTTGTCTTTGGAGTTATTGTACCATATTTATTCCATGGCTTTGCATTACAGTTGTCTAACCATTCCTGTATGGTATCTATTGTTGCTCATAATTAAGAATAGTTAATGATTACTAGATGTAAATGCAATAATTATTCATGAATGTATTTTTTCCATTAAAATACTGTCCTCCATATAATATGTGTTCCTCTTTTTCTTGATATGCATCATAGTATTAGATTGCATTTTCATCTAATAATCATTTATTGTTTTTTTTTATATATTGATTAAATAAATTTGAAGTGTAGATTAAAGACATATTTTATAAAATTATGGTTATAAATTATAAATATATGTTTAATTCAAAGACACGAAGTGAATATGATGCTAGATTGTTCATTTTAATTAGCAAAAGTTGTGTAATTAAATAATTACTAGGCATAATAAATTGCAAAATACAGCAATTATATAAGCTGTGCCTTTATGGACAGGAATGACAGTATGTATACATTGTGTACACATATTCTAATATATATGTAAATATGAATTATTAAAAGGATTATGTTTATATTGTGTTAGCATTTATTTATGGATTTGAGATTTGGACCTTTAATATGGTAATGCATGGAGATATGTTGAGATTATCAAAGAAGGATCAAAAGAAAATTCCTATATATAAGAACAAATAGGTATCATTGACATTTTTGAAAGAATTAAGATGCTGAAATAGAACTGAACTGGTGACATAACTAGAGAATGGCATAAAATTGATTCTAATATGTTATTTTATAAGAGATCAAATGTGATATTGATAGATGAGAGAAGAAAGTTTTCTATTAGTAATGAGACAAAAAGAAGCTATGAATTGGAAAAACAATCATCACTTGGAGAGATAAAATATTACAAGATTCTATGATTACATATTGTTTTAACAGCATACTTTTTCAACACCTCTAGGCCATTTACTGTAAGCTTTAGTAAGTAATTATAGATGATGGATAATAGTGCTTAATAAATTCTTATCTGTGCTGTTCTATCCAATAGCCTTAGACTACTTACAGGCTTATAACTTTTATTAATGAGGGACTTTGAATTTTAGAACAGTGCACCTAGATCTTTTGGTTCTAATGTACCTTCATTCCAACTGCTATCATTTATCTTTCTTTTATACTATCAAGCTGTCTATCCAACTGAAAAATGTATAAATATTTGCAATCTAAGCCAACTAGCCTGTATAGTTATGTAGATCTGAAATCAGTTCAGTTTCTACATATTACGGTGTCCTTAGTATATTGGACAGCTTGTACCGAGTATCTATCAACTGAAGGCGCCACCAGGCCTCTCTAGCCTAGAATTATCAATTATAATTATCAATTGTCAATTAGGGAATATAGAATCAGTTAAAGTTAAAAATGGGATGAGACTAAAGCAAGGATGCCCTATGTTATCTATTTTGTTTTTGTTGTATTTGAGTGAAATGGAAAGAGCAATAGAAAGATGAGGAAGAGGGATAGTGATACTGTTAATAGGTGGCAAGGGAGTATATATTTTGTAAGGCCTTTTTTTGCGGATGATATCTTTTTGTGTGCAGAAAGAAGAGGAGATATGGAAGTTATGCTGAGGACATGTGCAAGGGTGGGTAAAGAAATGGGAATTAAATTTAGTGAAGAAAAATCAAATATAATGATGGTTAATACTGAGGAAAGGGAAGATGTAGAATTTTTATTGGGGGATATAAAGTTAAGTGTGGTGAATAGATATAGTTATTTGGGAATTATCTTAAGTAATCAAAAAAATTGTTTGGTTGAATGGGAGAAAAAATTGATAAATGAAGCAAAGAAAAGAAAGGGATTGATAAAGAAATTAACAGTGTTTTCATATAATAAATATGATGTAGCTAGAATTATATGGAAGGGAGTTGCACTAGCAGGGTTAACATATGGTAATGATGCGTTATGTGTTAGTAAAGGGGTATTAGATTACTTAGAAAAAGTACAAAGGGAAGTAGAAAAACATGCATTGGATGCAGATGTAGGGACAGCAAGGGAGGCAATTCAGAGAGAAATGGGATGGTCAAGTTTTTATATGAGAGATGCAAAAAGTAAAATGAAAATGTTTGGTAGATTGCAGTTTATTGATAATAAAAGAATAGCCATAATAATATTTAATTGGGTTACGAGTAAAGGGCAGGCAATAAGGTGGGTGAGAAAGGTAATAAACATCACATGACCACCACTTCTTATGCTTGTGTATAACTGTTGTTAAAACAGGCAAAACTCACTATTGTAACGAGACAGCGTTACATCAATATTAAATCTAGGATACATCGATAAACACACACACACCAGCAAGCAACATAAAACACTCGTAACTTTATTTTCGTAATTAGTAATAGTTTTCTTTCTCTCATAAACACATTTATAAAACACACTGATAAAATGCAGACGGTAAAACGTCTAATTAAAATGATTAAAGCCTTTAGATAATAAAAATAATAACAAAAAATAATTTGCTTTCCTAAATAATAAAATATAATATGCACTCCTAAAATAATAAAAATAATTATCAATCAAAATCACCACGGGGAATTAAAAAAATGTTTATTTCAGAAATATAATTTTAACTAGAATAAAACTTATAGAAAAGATTTGAGGAAAAGATAAATGCTCGACTTCTAAATGTAAAATAACTTGTATTGTTCTAGTAAAACACACGCACACATGCATGCCTTCGAGGTGTGAAGGAATGAGGTTGGTTGAGTGAGATTGCAAAATGAGATTGTCCCAAAATAAATATTGCCTTTAGCACAAAGAGTGAGTGAGCAGGTACCTCAAACGCGGACCTGAACGACAACTCCAAGAACAGGGAACTATGGGGGTAGATTGGATCCCAAGATATGGATCAACCTTTATAAATACTAGTCAAAACCTATTCAATGGTTAATTTTGGAGTTAATTTGGAAAGAATTGTTTGGATTCAGTTCGATTCGATTCATTTCGATTGATACATTCTCATTATTGTGTTTTTTTTATTTTCCAATTCTCAGTACGCTGAATTACCACCTGCTCATTTATTCCGATGCTTATGCTTTTATTTAAAATTAGAATTGTTCTGAATTAGCTTGGTTATTCCTCAATATTTAAAATGATCATCATGAAATTAATACCAAGAGCGTCGACTGTCATGAGGGGCTAATAAACCCTTCAGTGACTGATCGGCGCTCCGCTACTGAAATATCTCCGAAGCTATGAAATTCTGATAACATCGTCGTGTTAAGTGAATGCTCCTAATAAAAGAAATGTTCCGTGAAACACCCAAACTCGTCCAGACCAATCGACCTTCGTTGCAACCAAGACAAATCCTAGGTAAATATGTTTTTTATTCTGTTCACTCACTCAATTAATAGACTCGTAAGGCAATCTCGTAATTAACCAACATAAATTTACTCAAATAAATCTTAAGACTTTCCTCGTCATAATAGTTTATCTTTGTTACTGAACTTTGTAAACATGAACTTTGAACTTAAGTGAAGCTAAGGAAAGATTATAAATTTATCAAATAGAAAGGAACTTTCTCGTTATTCAAATTGTGTTATGAATATTTATGGTTCTCTGTGGGCGTGAATGTATGTGCGCGTGTGTAATAAATCAAGTAATAATGTTTTGGTAATAAATCAAGTAATAATGTTTTGGTAATAAATCAATTAATAATGTTTGTAATAAATAAATTAATAATGTTTCTTTTCATATTTAATAAACTTGTTCAATATCTAATCAAGTCGAGCATATCTCAAATCTTTTCACACACAATCAACCGTAGTTATTTATTCTTTGATAACTTATCTTTGAAGTAGATTTAGTTAATTTTAATTTTCATTTAGTTATTTTATTAATTATGTCACCATCGTGCCGTAAGTCACGATGTTTCTTATTTCACCTTAGTTAAGATAGATTTAAGAGCGGGCGGGTCTATAATCAAAGTAAACGTCAATAAATTATGTTATATACAATAAAGCGGGGGGATGAACTTGTAAGCCTTGTGTTCGGGGCGTAAGCGAACAACCTCATAGGTCAGTGATAACCAATAAATAATCTTTATGCCGTGATCGACTTATTAGAAAACCTTGCTGATCTTCATTAGCGGACAACGCGTCTTCTCCGGGAGGAGTCATTCTAGAAACAAGCATGTAACAACCTTGAGACACCTTATTGGTCCATGCTGGGAGTTTTGAGCTAGTGGGTGGGATTAGACTTCGAAATCGTTTTGACATGATGTAAGGTGATGCGAGTAGTTAAAATCAACTTAAATAATCGTATCTGGCGCCCCCTTATGTGGATCGTGAATAACTGTCGATGTAAGAAAAAAAATAAAGCCTTACGCTATGTCATGTTTGTTTCGAAGCCCGTAATCTCGGGGGATATAGAGACGGGTCACAGTTACACTATACATATACATCAAGCTAGAAACTAGTCTGGGGATATTGGATGAGTAGGCACTAGATGGGGATTTTATGCACAAGCCTTCTGGCATCCATTGATTACTCTAGATTGATGTGTGTGTTATACGTATAGTGAGTTTTGCCTGTTTTTGAGAAAGATAATGCGGTATGCAAAAGATTTGGATAAAGAATTTATATCAGTATATTTGTACAAAAGATGGGATGATTGTGTTAGGAGGATTGTTGAGTGTTATAGTGGTAAGGAATGGGATAAAAGAATAGATTCATTAATAAAGAATAGGAAGCTAGAGAGATGGAGAATTAGTATGGAGAGTAAAAAGAGTTTAAATATATATAGAAGTAATCAGAACATTAGATGAGAGTTAATGTAAGATAATAGTAAGGAAAGTAGTTTATTATTTAAGGCTCGAACGGGATCTTTAGCAACAAGAGAATATACATGTAATTGGAAAAATATGGGTGATTTAGTCTGTAAATTGTGTAAGGAAGGAATAGAATATATTAGACATCTGTTAATTGAATGTAAATGCTTGAAAACAGAAAGGGTACAAATAATGAAGTTATGGAAGAATAAATATGAAAAAAGTGATTATACAGAAAGTGGGTTATTGGTTTTTATGCTGGGTTTGGGAAAAGATAAGGGGGATTTAGATGTAAAGGCCATAGAGTTGACACAGATTATGTTGTGGAAATGGGATGGAGCAAAATATGGGAAAACTTAAGAGTGGGGAATGGAAGGTAAAATGGCTAACAGGTTTCTCTGGGCATAGTTTCTGAGAGATTCCTGACTCCATGACTCTGTTTAAGGAGAAGTCACAGTGCATCACATCGCATCATCACATCTCATCAGAATAAAGAGTCAAAAGAATTTATAGAAAGGTAGTAAGAAAGGAAGAAATTATTAAAAATCGGACATTTGATTATGCAAAGTGATAAGAGATCAGAAAAATGTCTGGAAGTAAACAAAGCAGTTAAAAATGAAGGGCTTGAGATATTAGTAATAGTGGAAACACATCTAAGAGAAGAAGAACCTAAATTGGAAGATTTGGTATGCAAGGGTATAAATAGAAAATGAATAGTAGTATAGGAGCTATGTCATAAAAATATTTAATTACTATAAAGCAGGTCAGCAACCTTTTAGCAGCATGGTGCCGAATCTATGTTACAATGTTATTCCGCATGCCGACATGATTTTACCAATCTTATTATATTATTAAAACTGGTTCAGTTATAATAGGCTTCAAAGTTATATATAATATTATAGTATATAATATATACTACTATTGATCATTCAGTATTTTAAAATACTTAGAATCATGTGAAAAGTACCTTTTTTTATATTTGTAATTTTTAATGTGCTTATTAAAAATATATATTACAAATTATAAATTACAATTTTTTACCTATACAAAATATATAATTTAAATAAGAAAAAAATATCATGAATTCTAATATGATTAGCCATTTTTTATTATTAAAATAAATTAATGTGAACCTTCCCCTTGTACCTCTTTGCTCAATGTCAGGTATGTAATTGGACACTTTTAGCTTCACACATGTTTCTGAATGTTCAGGTGTTAGGCAATTTCTTTGTGAACTCGATATATTTTTCATATGTGAGAAAATTTGTTCACATAAGTAAGTTGAACCAAATGCCGAAAGCAGAGCACAAGCAGTTTTTTTCAAAGAATTAAATCTTTCAGGTAATGATATCCAACAATTGAGAATGACAGTTGACTTTTCTAGACAGTTCTCTTCAAGAGTTTTCTGTAATTCTACAAATTTAGTTTTCCACAATTCTGATGACATTAATTCGATTAATTCCATTTCAAAATTATCAATATCCATCCACTCAAAAAGAGATAAATCAAATGGAGTCATCTTTAAATCAATTAAATCAGATCTGATGAGGAAAGAAAATATGGGTGTGTGTATTTGGAAGTTCACATCGTTTGGAAAATTCTTCTCTGAGAGCGTCAATGTATTTTTGAAGTTCATCTTTGTTAACATTAAATTGATTTGCATGGGCCTTTACATTTGGGAAGTACTTGTAGGTATTAGTGGTAATATCATGGCAAATTATATCTAATTTTGATGCAAATCCTTTCCAATATTCAAAAAGTACTAGTACTGTTTGACCCTTTCCTTGCAAATACAAATTTAACTCATTCAGGTGTTGAGTTATATTAGTCAGAAACATCAATTTGCATAACCAGTCTTCATCATTTATTGCCGGATAATGTTCTTTTTCATCAAGAAATATCTTGATTTCTTTCAGACATGATACAAACCTGTTCAAGACATTACTTTGACTAATCCAATGAAAATTGCTGTATAGAGGGAGATCTATATATGCACTATTCATTTCTTGCAAAAGGGATTTAAATTGACTATGTGTTAATGAAGAATGAGAAACTATGAAATTAATTATTTTAATGACAGTGTCCATTACAGAATTCAAGCATTGTGATGAGATTTTTGTAACTAAATTTTCCTGGTGTATAATGCAGTGGAAACTCAATATTCGATGTCTAATATGATTTTCAAGAAGTTTAACAAATCCCTTTTTCTTTCCGACCATTGCAGGCCTGGTGTCAGTAGTAACACTAAATAATTTATTTATGTCAATTTTCTGATTTTCAAAATAATTGAAAAATGCAGTGAAAATATGTCCCTTTGTTGTATCAGTAAGAGGAATCAAGCAACACAATTCTTCATAAATATGATTGTTGTCCGAATATCATGCAACTATTGCTAGGCACGTCACATCATTTATGTCAGTGCTTTCATCAACAGCAACACTGAATGCAACAGCTTGTTGTAAACTGGTTTTCTGCTTTGTTGTTACATCTTCGGCCATGTCAGTTATTCTTCTTTGAATTGATCTTGCAGAAGCTGGTATTTCTCGAATTCGAAACAGTATTGTTTGTTTATTTGGTAGATCACTGAATAAGATTTCAGCACTTTTCAAAAATGTTTCTTTGATGAATTGTCCATCCGTGAAAGGTTTGCCTTTGGAAGCCACACAATGAGCAATTGTATAACTACATTCGGTGGCTTTATTTTGGGTTCCAATTATATGACTAAAATAAGTAGTTTGTTTTTTAAAGGCAGAAACAGCTCTTTTTATAGCTTCACTTTTCTCATCTGAGTTTTTAAACATGAACACACGTTTAGTTTGATAATGTCTTTGTACACTTGAGGTACACACACAATACTTTCACAGCATAATGTACACACAGCACGATTTTTTTGTTGTACAAATCCATATTCATTTGTCCAAGAGTCTTGAAAAGAGTGAACATCACATTTTTGTCTTTTGTGGGACATTTTGGGAATCTCTCAGTCAGAATGCCATGGGATGTGCTGTGATGTGATGTACTGTAGCTTCTCCTTAAATGAAGTAAAGAATCTCTCAACAATTATGCCCAGAGAAACCTGTTAGCCACTTTATTTTCCATTCCCCAATCTAAGTTTTCCCATATTCTGCTCCATCCCATTTTCACAACATAATCTTTGTCAACTCTATGGCCTTTATATCTAAATCCTCCTTATCTTTTCCCAAACCCAGCATAAAAACCAATAGTCCATTTTCTGTATAATCACTTTTTTCATATTTATTTTTTTTTGAAAGAAACGCCACCAATGAGCATCGATTACTTACCATTCAACTATCAAAAATAGCTTTCTAGAATTGATAATATAATAAGCTTTTTACTTGGATTACGTACTCGTTTTTTAATTTTATCAGAAGTAAAATGTGAATGTGTAGAATTTATTTCACTTGCAAACAAAAGTATCTTTTAAATGAAGTCAAGTGTGTTATTTTCTGATAAATAATGATTTAATTGTAAATTCAATATTGAATGTAAAAGCAAAAAAAAAAAAGATGCTGTAATTAAAAAATATTTTTTTACTACAATTCCAAGTGCCATTGATAATTGTTGGTGTGCCAAGCATGGCATGGGTGCCATAGATTACCGACCCCTGCTATAAAGTGTCAAAAACATTTGTGATTTGAGATAAGATTAGGAAGACAAGAATGGATTGTGGCTATAGTGTAGATGGCTACTGGAGATGGTCAAACTATAATGGAGTGGAATAGTAGCATATATGAATGTCTGATTAAGGATATATAGAGTTTCAAAAAAAAAAGGGGAAAAAATAATGGTTATAGGGGATATGAATGGGCATATTGAGAAAATTGATGACGTGGTTAACAGGAATGGATAGCTTTTGAAAAATTTTTGTCAGAGAGTGAATTTGAGCATTGGAAATTTATCAAATATTTATAAGGAGCAATACATATAATAAAGTACAGAAAATTAAAGTGTTTGATAATGAAGAGAGAGTATGTAATAGGTATCATAATTTCTTTATAATAGAAATGGTTAGTAATGTGATGAAAATAGTAATAAAAGTAGAAGGGATAGTGAAAGATGTGGATGAAGAATGAATGATAAAAATAAGAAGAATATTAAATAAAAGTAGAAGTTATGGAAGAGTTTGTTGGGGATGAATATAAGGACTGGCGTGGTGAAGTAGAAAAAGTGGGAAATAAGGTTTTAGATGAAAATATTCAGAAGAATAAAAGGAATAGAAAGTGAGAATTAGTAAAAGTGTAAAAGAGAAGAAAAAAGTATGCATGAATATATGTGCTATTAAAAACAAAGAAAGTGAAAAAGATGTTAATATTAAATGGGAAAACTATTAAAAAAAAAAAGTTGGCTAAAATAGTTAATTATATAGAGAGAATGAAATTAAATAATAAATTACTGGAGGATATTAATAAATGGAAAGAGATGCGAGTAAAAAATTTTGGAAATATATTAAAAGAAGGAATGTAGGTGAGAGAGAAATAGTATTACTAAATGATGAGGAAAAGAGTGTAGCTCTAGAGAAGAATTAGAGACAACCTTAAATAAGTATGTAATGGATATGGAAAAGATGTTAGATGTGAAGAACAGAGTTAGAACAAACATAAAGCACATAATAATGGAAAATTAGTTTTATGGAAAATGAATTGAAAGAGGCAGGCAAAAAATTGGAAAGAGGAAAGGCAAGTGGTTTAGGTGGATAGACAGCAGAGATAGTGATACATTTGGGAAATAAGGCAAAATTAAATCTGTTATCATGTTTTTAATAAGATGGCACAAAAGACCGAATTTCCAAAAAACTAGATTAGTACAGGAGTATGGCTATTATTTAAAGGAAAGAATAAGGTCCAAAGAAAGATAAACAGTTATAGACCAATAGTGGTAATATCAGTGTTATATAAAGTTTTTTCATATATGGTAGCTAGAAGAATGGCATGTTGGATAGAGTAAAATAATATAGTGGAAGAAATGCAAGAAGGTTTTAAAATGGATAGGCATATAGGAGATAGTTTATTTATAGTCACACAACTTATAGATGAGTAGGAATACAGGTAGGCAGTTATATATGATCTTTATAGATATAGAGAAGACATGTGATAGAGTAAATAGAAATAGATTATGGGTAAGTTTAGTAAAGTTGGGAATGAATGAAGCTTTAGTGAATCTTATTAAGAGATTGTATAAAAATAATTACTATACATATCAATTAAGAAATATAGAATCACTTAGAATTAAAAATGGGGTGGGAGTAAGGCAAGGATGCCCTATCCTCACCTATTTTGTTTTTATTATATTTGAGAGAAATGAAAAGAGCAATAGAAAGCACTAGGAACAGGTAGAGATACCATTAATACATGGCAAAGGAGTGTATATATCATCAGGTGTTTTATTTTGCTGATGATATCTTCTTGTACACAGAAAATAGGGAAGATATGGAAGGTATGTTGAAGATATGTGCAAGAGTGGGTAAAGAGAAGGGAAATTTAGCAAAGAAAAATCAAAAGTAATGATGATAAATGCTGAGCAAAGAGAGGAGAAAGAATTTTTATTGGGGTATAAAGTTAAATGTGATGATAAGGTATAACTATTTGGAAATCATCTTCAGTAATCAGAGAAAGTGTTTGGATGAATGGGAGAAAAAATTGGTTGATAAATGAAGCAAAGAAAAGAAAGAGACCGATAAAGAAATTAACATTGTTTTCATACAATAAATATGATTTCACTTGATGGTATTATATTTATTTAAAACCATTATGTTGCCTTTTTTATATACTTTCTCCTGAATCGAATGTAATCAATTTAATAGACAACTACATAATTAAATTAAAAATTTATTTCAATCAAATTGATGTTTGTTCAAATTGAACCTTGTCAACATGTTACAATAATTAAAAAAAATGTCACACGATTTACATATCATCTAGAACACCCTCTATTGGCCAATCCCAACCCTAAAAAATGTTTTCATACTTTCCAATTTTTATTTAATACTCATTTTCCTCCCAACTTTATTGAGCCTTGTACTAAATTCATACATTTCTCTTTATTTTCTTGAATATACATTGTCTCATACACTTTCCTTTTTTTATAATTTCTACAATATTTGATCACCTCAATACTTTCTTCACATTTCATAGCATTATCTGTTTCTAAAAAATAGATTGGAAATGAATTTTTAATTTAATTATGTAGTTGTCTATTAAATTGATTATATTCAATTCAGGAGAAAATAAATATGATGTAGCAAGAATTATATGGAAGTGAGTGGCAATAGCACGATTAACTTATGGTGATGATGCGTTATGTGTTAGTAAAGGGTGTTAGATTGCTTAAAAAAAAGTATTAAGAGAAGTATGAAGATAGGCATTAGATGCAGATGTGTGGATGGCAAAGGAGGCAATTCAAGGAGAAATGGGATAGTCAAATTTTTATATGAGAGATGCAGAAACAAAAATAAAAATGTTTGATAGATTGCAATTTATAGATAGTAAGAGAATAGCCAAAATAGTATTTAATTGGGTTATGAGTAATGGACAGGCAACAAGATGGGTGAGAAAGGTAGTACGGTATGCAGATTTGGATAAAGACTTTATGTCAGTATACTTGTACAAAAGGTGTATGATTGTATTAGGAGAATTGTTGAGTGTTTTAGTGGTGAAGAGTGGGGTAGAAGAATAGATACAATAATAAGAAATAGGGAATTGGAATGATGGAGAACTAGTATGGAGAGTAAAAAGAGTTTAAATATATATAGAAATAAACAGAATATTGGATGTGAATTAATTTATGATAATAACAAGAAAATAGTTTACTGTTTTAAGGCTCGAACAGGATCATTAGCAACAAGGGTATACACATAAATGGTGATTTAGTCTGCAAGTTGGCACGGAAAATATTAGGTAACTGATAAGCAGAAAGAATACAAATAATGAAGTTGTTGGAAAATAAATATAAACAAAGTGATTATACAGAAGATGTGTTCTTGTTTTTTATGCTGGGTTTGGAAAAAGATAGGGGGATAAAGGTCATAAAGTTGACAAAGATTATGCTGTGGATATGGGATAGAGGAGGATAGAGAATATGGGAAAAACTTAGGGTGGGGAATGGAAAAGGAAGCTAAAATGGCTAACAAGTTTCTCTGGGCATAGTGTCTGAGAGATTCCTGACTTTGATAAAGGAAAAGCCATTGTGCATCATTCCACATTGCAGAATATTTATTTTTGGTTGATTGGTTCCTACACAGATGTTCACCTATATAAAAATCAATTATTATCTCTAGATCAAGGAGAATAGAGAATCTTGGTAAAATAAACAATGGTTAGGGCAGACAGCAGTAATTAAACACCAGACAAATCTAACAATAAGATTTATTAATGATAGTAAAATAAAAGGAAAAAAAAATTACTTGCATTAATGGATAGATTAGAACTAAGTTAGCTCATACATATCAGTAAAGTGAGTATAACACTTTTTAAAAGTAGCTAATATGTTTGACAGTTGATTATTTTTATTCCCCCATTAATGAAATATTCTGTAATAGAACTATTTTGATGCTTCAGATGTGTGCATAAATCTTTGAAATAAGATTAATTATTAATTAAACATTGGCAGATTTTATTATTAAATCAGCTTTCATGTGCTGAAAATTTTTAAGTTCGTATGTGGTGCAAATAAAAACCATAAATAATCCATATTAAATAAAAACGAAAAATGTATAAAATGTATGGGAAGTTTTATTACACTTGATCCAATGCAAAAACAATAAGGTCTGAAAATTTCAGGTGGTAGACAACTCAAATTAAGACACAAAAAAATATATAAAATGAGTAAGGGGAAAAACTGTGGAACTGAATGCGAAATTGGAATCTGACTATATCTAACAGTAAGCACAATGATAATAGAAGATCAAATACATAAATAAATTTCTCATGGTATTTATAAAGGGATCATTTATATGCATACACACACACAAGTAAAACAATCTCTTTTTCTTATAGACTTATATGATAAAATAGCAAGTACAAGACTATCAAAACTTTTAATGATTTGACGTATATATAAAATTATTATCCACACATCTACTATAAATCTACTATAAATAATTCTATCATCAAGTTCTAATTAATTAAAACAAGTAATAAAAAAAATATAATCCAGAGATTTTGTTTTATGACTTACAAGAATTCCCTTTTTTCTTTTGCTAAGAAAATTTAGGTTTTTAAACAATCACAAAATTGAATGAGGAAAGAATCTGTTAACTTTAAGAGAGAAATGAAATATCTAAAAACTATTGTCAGTTGGATATCTCAATGATCAACTACCAAACTTTAAAGAAATAACAGGGTCTAGTCAAACATACTCAAAAGATCGTAATAAAAATATATATAATACATTTATAAAAGAATAAAATTATTGACTCAAATACAAAATTCTACGAATTGATAAACACAAATGACATCAGCAGTTCATGTAAAGATTTTACTATATAATGTGGGTATATGTCTCTTACTTGCAATACAGTTTATATTTTAATGAATACATATTTTTTTCATGTTGATATATTTTCATGGGGTCTTCTTTTTATTTCTTGTATGTTGAGAAGTGTTTTGCTATGACGAAGTTGGCAATTGATTAGTTCATGATGTTAGTTGGCAAATTTAGCATATGCTGGGAAAGAGGGGTTTATGCTCGAAGAGAAGTTTACTCTTTGAAGTGACTTAGCCATACATGGTTTCAGATATACAACTGGAGTTATTCCGGAGTTTATTTTTACAAATGGGCACTTCTAACATGGCGCAAGCAGAATAAAATAGAGTCTAATGAAGTCAGCAGAACGGAATAGCTTAGAATAGCATAGAAGAATAAACAAACAGCAAAGTGTAAAAGCAGAATACTTAAATGCTTTTTAGTTAGTCTTATATAGAGCCATTTCCATTGTTTGTTCAATTCAGGAATTTCAAGACTCTCCTTATCAGCAAACCAGTGATTAAAATATTTTTTCAGATAAGTTAGCATTTTTATATGAATTACAAAATTTCAGATTAATTACCTTAATTAAAGGATTCTACATATGACAATACTGAATAGAAATGAAACCATTTTGTTAAACTCTTAAAGATAAAATTTTACAGATTAAGCATTATTTTTAGAACTATAACATTTTTACAGAAAGATAATGAAATCTGTTACAAAGTTAGTTTTTTGAAATAAAAATTGTTACATTATAATATACAATTAATTTTAAAATCTTTGTACCATTAATGTGTGCGCATATATACCTAATATCGCACTCACTAAAACAAATAAATAAAAAAAAATCAACTTGAATTTAAATTAAAATTAGTGTAGCTGACCGACATATAAATTACAATTTGAGATTTTTAATCTAAGCCAATTAATCTTTATAGTTATATAGATCTGAAATCTAGTTAATTTTTTTATATATTATGGTGTCCTTAGTTTTTTAATTGCTATAGATACCATTTCTAGGCTGTTATGTCAAACCATGGCTGCAAGATAGAGGTTATACCTACAGTTATTGAAAAACTAGATATTATAATATATAGATTTTGAACTTGTTTCATATCTATATGATTAATGGTGATCAGGTGATGTTTATTGGCTTATGATTATATAGGCTAGTTGGCTTAGGTTGAAAATATTTATATATTTTTTAGTTTGAGTAGATAACTTAATAATATAAAAGAGACATAAATGATAACAGTTGAAAGAAAGGGGCATTAAATCCTAAAGTTCCAGGTACATTGTTTCAAGATCCAAAGCTCTTCACTGATGAAAGCTATTTGAAACTAGTCTGGGGATATTGGAAAGGACAATATGCATGGAGATTTATTAAGCATTATCATCTGCAGCTGCTATTACTTACTAAAACATACAGTAAGTTATATGTTGAAAAATTATACTGCTAAAACTTGAATATTCATTGAGGAGCATTCCATAATAGAAGATAAAGAATTTAGATTATCATTTATTGATAGTTTAATGTAAATGCTGATAAATAAGTGTATTCATTTGTGTGATAAATTCTATCTGAAATCATATTCTGCAAGATGATATTAAAGTGCTATCACCAAGTTAGAAATAATTTATTATTGTTTGTTCCTCATCCTTAATTTAAGTAAACAAACAGTAAAAAAAAAATCATTAATGCTTGTAGATCATTTATAATTTCTTATGTTTATCTAGAACATGAGATGAAGTTAAATCCAGTTCTAAAGAGTTGAATAACAGACATAAAAATATGTTGCTACAAATCTCATACACTGTAAATTCCTATTGAGGCATTTTGATTTCATCCTATAGGTTATGATGCAGATGTAAATATAATTGTAATAAATAAATATATATATAAATTGCCCTATTGATACATTTTTCTTAAGTATTTTTTCTGACTAAATAATTCTCATATTTTTAAACTTTAATGAAATAAATAACAAATCTGTTTAATCTATATATTTTATCTATTTGAAAGAAAATTGATTTGCTCTCTCTCATATAAATTAATTAAAATTTATATTCTATTTTATAAGTAGAGCTATATATGTAAAAAGAATGAACATTATTGTTTTATTATTTTGAATAAATTTAATTGCTTAAAATGTTTACAATAAACAGGATTAAATTCATGTAAGCTTGTAAAAATATATAAAAAAAATTCTCAAAATATTTTTTGTGAAACAAACATTTGATAATCAGATTCATATCTATATAAGCTGTGTCAGGTAGTTTTTAGTAAATTGTAAGAGAGAGAGTCATAGAGTTACTAAAGTTAAGCAGTTGTAATGAGAACTAGAAAAATGGAGTCTCATGGCAGATGACTATAACTGTTGGTTGATGTTCTTGTAGGATGAGGAAATTGAAAAAAGATATCTTTGAATCAATTGTGTGCTTGCCTTCAGAGTTGTTAAGTCAATTCGAATCTCTGTATGAGCTGCTAACAAATAAATATAATAAGTTGTCTCTTCCAGCTAACACCAATTACAGATTCTAAAACCTACTAATCTATAAATGAATATTGCTAATTGAAGTTGACTATAGAAATTTTAACTTTAATATTTATAATTATCTTGGTAATTATTTAATGTTTTGGCTGGAACACCAGTATTAAATTTATCTGTAAGCCAAAAAAGAAATATTACTACAAATACCTATGAAAATAAGATATCTGAGAGAAGGAAGTTTAATTTGATATTGGAAAGTAGTTAACTTTCCAGGAATTTTAGTTAATACTACTACTAATAATAATTGAAAGATAGACTTAATTAATTAATTTCTTAATGTAATTTTATATTATGTTTGTGCATTATAATTTCATTGATTAAATTTGATGTTCTGTTAAATTTTGTGTTTTCCTTATTTTTTGTGATTTATTTTTATTTGATTTATCTATAGGATCGAAGCTCATGCATTTTTCCTGACCAGATGTAAATAGAATCTTTTTAAGGAAAAGGGTGGCACTCTAAAAATAATTGTTTTTTTTTCTCTCAAGTAACATTGTTACTGCTAAAGATATAGATATATACACATATCTATGAGATAGTGCATTTTGTTATTATGGGAAATGAACTTGATGTATAAATTATCTGGTATTATATTCAACTCAGATATGTCAGTTATAAATATGTGACCTGTCTTTTCCAGTACAATATGTCTGTGTGTGTATGTGTATATATATAAAACCATTATGTTGCCTTTCTTATACACTTTCTCCTGAACTGAATATAATCAATTTAATAGACAACTACACAATTAAATTAAAAAATTATTTTCATCAAATCGACTTTCGTTCAACATTTGTGAATTATTGTAACATCTTGACAAGGTTCAATTTTGAACGAAAGTCGATTTGATGGAAATAAATTTCTAATTTAATTGTGTAGTTGTCTATTAAATTGATTATTTTCCGTTCAGGAGAAAATATATATCTATATTGTAATGGAACAAATCCTGGCCTTGCTTAACAGTGGACTTGATAGGCCATCAGAGTGGATGAGAAAGCATATCTATGATTCCTGAATTTCGAAACTTATATCCACTCTGATCTCACTCCTAGGAGATGATGTATTAGCATATGAATATACATCAAATATCTCCATGTATACTCATCTCTTTTCTCCATCCTTAAATTCCATTTATCCCAGAATTCAAGCTTATGGAAAATATGCATAATATTCTGTTTCAGGGAATATTCATATTACTATCTTTATTGTGCGAGCATGTGATAAATTGATAAATGAATAAAGAAAAACGCAAATAACAGACTTTAATTTGTAATTATATGTTTAACAGATTTGTTCACAATGATTACAATTTATTCAATGAGCAATTATATTGAAAGCAATTAAGTTGTTTAGATATCTATGACTATTTTTTGATCAATACAGTTGATATTTATTAATTCAATCCCTCTTTTCCTCTCTAAGAGTAATCATTCAATATCAATACTTACAAAAAAATTAAAAACTTGTCATTATTTATATATATACTTGCTTGTTTTAGACTTTAGTAAAATCATAATTCATTGTCTCCAGCATATTTATTAATTAGTTCATATTAAATAATGTGGTAGTGGACTGGGATCCCCCCTTGATAGCAAAGACCATTCATGCTAGAAGTTTTTAATTATAGATTTTGAAAAAACAAGTAAATGACAAAATGATTAGTATCACCAAACAAACAACAAATATATATAAGTTTTGGTAAAGTCTTACCTCTAGCCCAGGTGGTGATCAAATTCATCCACAAGTAACTTCATGCCTGAACCTATATTTTATTTCAATTAAAAATTAAGCTAATAATATTTCCCCCCTTTCTAGTATATTAAGAATTTATACCCCCATTAACCTATGGTAAAGGAAAGAAAAAACATAGATACATAAAATTAATCATATGATGCCAACCTATAATAAATCAAAAGTCCATAAAGGAAAATGTCCTAAAAAGATTATGCATGTCCTTATTTCTACATATCATGATCCAATTAGTTAGGTTTGAATGTTTTGAAACATGCATGATGGTGTTCTGAACTTTTCTGTATAGCATGCCTTGAGTTGTTAAGTTTACAGCTTCGAATCCAAGTAGTAAAGTTGGTAGTATCTTCAGCTTAGATGAGTAGATGCTGTTTTTGGTTGAATTCGGTTTTGGTGGTTTCAGCTTCATGGATGACGAATCATTTTCCATGAGATAACCTTACATTTAGCAGTGCATGGCTATGTGTGACTCTATATACGTAGGATAACTTTACACTTAGCAGTGCATGACTATGTGTGACTCTATATATGTAGTTGATCAAAGACCTTGAATTTGTTAAATAGCTAATATTGGCTATTGGGAATCTCAATTTGGAGTTGGTATAATTCTTCACCTAAAAATTGAAAATACTCTTGAAGTATTGAATAAATTTAAAGCTATTTCTAGAATTTACAATTTAAAATTTCTTAGCTTGCTGAATATGAATCCATCCGCTTTTATTTTAGATTTTATCCTATTCAATGAGATATTCTTGTTTAAGGTTTTTACTTTGATGGCTGTAGACCTTTCTCTTTAAACAATGAGTTCGACCGTGGCTTGATTAGTCAGCAAGAGTTTTTGATCTGATTTTTGAAAAGAAGGTTGTTTGTATATATATACTGCTGATCACCAAAATGTTGTTCTTTTTAGTGTTAATTTGATTCTTTTAAATAGCAAGTGCAAGTTCATGCATTGAATTGATTATATACATCATGTGTTATGATTTTTATATATATGTGTTGGATTAATAATAATAAAAATTTATTTATTATTTTCTTCCTTTACGTTTTTGTAATTTTATCGCTTGGGTCTAAATTTAGTTTTTTTTTTCTTATATTGTTGTAATATGTGTATATTAAGACAAAAGTTTTTTTATAATAAAGGGTAAGTATCACTAGTTAAGTTTTACAATTTAGTTTGGATTATGGATTTTATCACATGTTAGTTTAATATTTAATTATATAAACAATTAAATATTTGTCATCTAATATGTTTGTGAACGTTGTTATTGTGGGTATTGGTGCTGAAGTAGATAAGGGTGTTTGGTAGGAGATAAGATCACATCTTACAATATATTAAAACTCAAATGTTATTTCATCCTGCAAATAGCATTTTTCTATCTTCTCTCTTACTTCTTTTTCTTATTCTTTGTCTATTTGCTTTTTTTTTTACTATTCTTTCAGTAACTTAAGTTAATATATAACCTAATTATCATTAGCTTCACATTCCAGTTTGATCTCTAGGCAATAACTATGAGAATGGAGTTATATGCCTATGCTAGCACATTTCCAGGTTTTTAGGTACATGCATAGGAATTCTGACTATTGTTTTTTTAAATTTTTTATGAAAATCTGGAGAATTCAAGAAGGCAGATTTAGCAGGCTGCATATCGATATTTATAATCTTGCACTTAGCTATAAAATCAATAATGAATTTTTTTGGATATGAACTTTGAACAGAAATGTCAGTTGGAAAATGATTGTATTTTTGGGCAGCTCTATTTGGTACTTAAAAAAAGTCATCTGCCTCTTAAAATTTGATTAAATTGTTGTGCACAGAAAATTGTTCATTTATATGGTAGAAACAATTGTATACATCAATAATGATTATGATGATAAAGAAAGACGTAAAGGAGGTAATAATAGTAAATATTTTAGTTTTTTTAAAAAAATATAGACTAAAGGAATATACAAACATTGTTTTGTGTGGATTCTTAAAACTTGAATAGTACTATGTTTGTAGCTAATGAGTTGTCAAAGTTTAAGTTTGATGTATCTTCTTTTATTGAAATTCATCTTCCAGAGGATAAAAAATGGTAAATGACCAAGTTTTTGTGGAAGAGCAGGTCCAAGTGAAAGAAAACTACATGTCAGATTTACTGTGATGTTTAACTTGATCTTTTCTATTCTTGGAAATCTTAATTATATCAGTAAAGGCTATTGGCATTTAAAATTGATATTGTCATTGGTATCTGCGTTGATTTATTAGTGATTATATTTGATTTAGAAACTTTAGAGAAAGAAAGCTTTTATTTCATTTTGGTTTTGTTATGACAACAATGCCAATAAAAGATCAATTTTTTTTCTTGGAAAATTTAATTCAAATGTTAATATGAACAATAAATTATTGGAAGTAATGATAGTTGTTTTATGAATTCTTATAGTATATTGTTATTGTATTTTTGCACAAACCATGGGATTGACCAGCAAACACATTTAGTTTAAGCAGAAAAATTGTTATAAAGAAATTTAAATATTTATTCGCATTCAAAGAATTGACATTTTATGGATTATTTAAAAGAATGTGAAAAAAGTTATTGTTACATGTGAATTTATAAATCCATCATGCATTAAAAATAATATCTTTTTCCATGTATGTCTTTTCTTGATTTAATAAAAGAAATTTTTTTTACTGATGGTTCATGAGTTTGCTTTACAATTATAGTGAAAATAGGCACTTTTAGGAAATGTATATTTATTATGTTTACATTTATATGTATAATTGATGATTTGTCAATCGTGTGAGTTTGCTTAAATGTTTACTAACATTCTCTTTGTTGGTACATCTCTGGTGTTATTATTTGAATGTACACTAATGCTTTTCGCTTGGTGAGAGAATCGTCATATTAGTCAAGGTCTGGTCTGCTCCTTACCAAAGTGTAAGGGGAAAAAATATAGTTATGGTAGGGCTGAACCAGTAAGTAGATTCACTTACCTGAACCACATATGGAAGTTTTCTGACTTGCTCTCATATTATTTATGTTCACAATATCATCTGTTACAATTGTATTTGAATTTATATTGTTCTGCCACTAATGACTGGCTTTTCCATACACACCTTTTTTAAGTGTCCTGTTTGATTACAATTATGGCACTTTTCACCCAGAAACATATTCTGGCTTTTTATGTGCCCTTTTTTACTGCAGCAGAAACAAATAATCATTTTCTTTGATCCATTTACTGTATATCCTTTACAATCAGTTTTCAACACAGTTATATTCTTGTTTTTAGTTTTATTTTTGAAACAAACCATTTGAAATAATATTAACTTGTGAGCTACTCTCTTCTTGATAGCTGACTCAAAATTCAAATCTGTATCATCATGCAGATACCATAATAACTGATCAAGCAATATTTCATCCACATAATTCCCGCATAAGTGATCTTTTTCTAATTGCCTTAATGCTAAACAGTAATTTTTTATAGATTTGCCCTTTGCTTGTCTTCTGTTTTTTAGAGACAACTGGGCTATGTACTTCGATTGACTGGGGCTAAAATGATAGGTCAATTTGTTTACAATATTTTCATATGCTACATATCTTTTAGAGGTAACTCATAATACTTATTTATTATTACAATTATTCATCTGCCTGATAGACATTACAATCCAGCTATTTTTTTCTTCTCATCCAGAATACCATTTAGTAAGAAAAAATTTTCTGAGTAGCATAAAATGGTGATTCCCCAGCGTCCCCTGCATCAAATTCGGCTATTTCCCACTGTCCCGATAACATTTTTTTATTAAATTATATATATTCACAAGAACAAAATCCTAGTTTATACTAAACTATTCTAAAACAAACCTATTTACATGAAACACTAATATATAAACACTATTATAACAAATCTCTACTTTCGCACCTGGTTCGAATGCGACTGTTCGACTGTGCCAGCTTTGTTGTGTATTTAGCTATGAAGCTGACTACCAACAATTATCACAAAATTATTAATTACCCAAAATATTATTAAATAAGAATAAATGTTTATTTACAAATTATTGAAATAGTTAAGATTTTACTTCATTAACGCTTAAAATAATGTTAGAGTTTATAATTATAATAAATAATAATTTTTTTAATAAAATAAAATAAAATGATATAAAATAAATATTGATAGAATTATTTAAAAGTAAAGTAATAAAATGGGAAATGATTATTTATAATGGTCAGGTTAAAATGTATATTTATTTTTTTATTTATATTGTGTATTTAATTATGTATATGAATAGATGTATAAGTGTATTATATAATTATATATTTGAATATTGTAACTCTGATGATGACTACAGGATAGTCAAAACTGTTAGTTTTAATATAAATAAAGAGTATTGATAAGGTGTTTAACAAAGGTGTAAATGGTATGATATGTAATAAAAACATTAAAAAAATGCAACCAATGTTTTAATTATTTTCTATAATCATTATCAAGATATAATTCAGAAATGGTACTGTTCTAATAGATGGTGTCAACCGCTTGATGGTGTTGTTGCTATGCAAAAACACATCAATATAAAGTTACTGGGCCCATCTCGTTCTTTGTGAAAGAATAATAATCATACGGGTTAATGTAATTCATTTATTTCCTTAATAACATTTATTGGAACAATTTTACGTAAACATACATTATTGCAAATATTCTATTACAGTAGAATTTGCCATGTATGCCAGCGCTGGTTGGCCAAACCATCCTCCCTCCTCCCATAAACTTTACAAAGTCTACTAGCATTGCTTGAGACATAACTAACTACATCGTGGTGGGGGAAAAAATGCTGATAATGCTTTAATTACTGAACTGTCTTTTACTTTTTCTGGTCATTTTTGAAAAGGAAAAAAAATAATTATTTATTAATTTATTAATTGATTTATTACAATAGCTATCTTTGAAAGAATATGTGTATGGATATTAATGGCACATCTATTAAGAACAATTACTAATTTCCAACTTGAGCGTTTTTTTATTTTATTTTAAAGATTAATAAATGTATTCTTTGGACAATTTCTTTTGGTCTCTGGATAGAACTACGAGAATTTTCAGTCATACATTTTTTTTTTTTCAAAGGCTTAATGTAATTCATTGATTTCCTTAATCAATTCCTGTAATTTAGTTGAGAACAATTTTATGCTACCAAAAACTTTAAAAAGCTTTAACTTCAAGTAGCCCAAAATTTCATCTTAGTCCTGCAATGTAGGGCAGATGGTATGCCTTTTCACATCTGCAAGAATTAAAACATTATCAATTGACCTACCTTATTGCAAAAATTCTATTAGAGTAGAATTAATTCAATCCCCATTCACGCTGGCTTCTGTGGACAGCAGTTGGCCCGATTTCGATCTGTCAGCCATTTTATTTGTTGCGGACATGTTCTCACGCAAACATGACTTTTCGCATGAGTGAGTCGAAATTTTGTTTGGATGTACCCTTTCCAAATTTTTTGAAGGTTCCATGTTGAATAGGGAAGCATAGTGATGGGTTGACAGTTGTTAGGAGGTAACAATAGGTCAGATGACTTGTAAGCTAATTCCTTTGACATGCATATTTGAAGAGTTGTGGCAGGCTGAAGTCCAGACACCCTCACACGATACTGTAGTGAACATTGAACTGTGAGCACTGGAATAAAGTGCATAACACTAAAGCAGGCCAGCCGCCAGCGAAATGGAATCTTTTCTGTGCTTTATAGCTTAGAAATAATGCCAGCATTGGGGCCGGCTGCTTGCCACCTATTAAACGGCCTCTTTCTGTGCTTTTATGCATATATATATATAAGCCTAGAAGGTGGTGGCCGCATAAATGGCATATTTATGTGCTTTTGCATATAAATAGCGTCGTAAAGCAGCTGACATGATCTAATAGAACAGTACCTCAGAAATTAATTTAAAATGTAAAAATAAAAATATACAAAACAAAATATGAAAATACATATTATACTGTAGTTTTAAAAAGTTGAATTTTATTTTATTTTTTTTATACATAGATTTTAAATAGAGAATTATTAATAATACAAACAACCTATCTTTTTAGGACATTATTTAATCAAAAATGGCATAAAAGTTAAAAAACATAAGTATTGTTTACTACTTATTTCACAACTTCTACTTTTTTGTTTGCAATTTTTTTTTTTTTTTGATACACTGTTTTAACTTTTTTCTGATCATATTAATAATTAAAGTCAGTTTTTTGAAAATATAAACTTATGCTAATAAAAATCATTTCTGATTCCTCACTTGGAAAATATTTTTTTGATGCAATATTCTAACTTCCTGGCATCAAAATGGAGCTATGTTCTGTCTCATATTTCTGGCTCATATTATCAACTAATGTCTATTTTTTTATAAATCTTAAACAAATTTACACTAATTAAAAAACACTTTATTTTCATTTTGCGGGTGGGGATTATTATTTTTTTGAAGGGTTTTTCAGAATTTCTGAATTGTTGTTCATTTGTGTATCCTTTGTCAACTAATGGCATTTGTGTTCCTTGGTGATCTAACAGCTTTTTATTTGGAAATTATTAATTTTTTCATAATAACATTAATTAGATAGCTCTGATTTTTCAAGACTATAGTTAAAATTATTATACATGTGCAGCAAATAATTAAAAAATAATAAGCATTTTGTATTTCCACTCCTAAAAATTGTAAAATTTGTTTTCATTGTACAAATCTTAATTTAATGAGAAAAAGGGCTCATTTACAATTTCTCAGAGTACAATCCTTTATTATAGCAGACCTTACCATAGTAATAAAAGTTTCATTAGTAAGTCTGCACTATTTTTTGTCATAATTGATGATAAATTTTAATTTTCATGATAAGGAATTGCCTATATTTCAATTTCATAATCTAACCAAATCATTCCTCAGGTTTTTTTCCCCCATCAATAAAGACTTCGTTCTCACATGAAATATGATAATTTAGTAAGAAAATTAGTACTTGATTATTTCTTTAAACTTTATTTTATATAGAATCAATATCTAAAAGTCATAACCATTATCTGATGGTTGTGATATAAAAGTATGTAAAGCTGATAATAATTTATACTTTTTTAAACAAAGATTTATTTTATTCAAAATTGCTTATGTACTTAATTTTTTATTTTTTTTTAAGAATAAAATTAAACTGCAGATAGCGACCTGTTTATATTGCCTTGGAGATTTATCGGTGAGTACTTAATTTTAAAAAAAATATTTTTGTAATGAATTTGCTTGTTTAAATTATATATTCTCAACAGTTTTGTTTTCGTTTAATATTATTTTTTGTTTTAAGTGAAATGGAAATTTGAGATAACATATTTACATTTTTTATATTTATTTAAAAACTAAGTTAATTTTTTTGTGATGTCAGTTATTTTTTAAGAAAGATTATTTTTATTAGTCGTGAAACTTAAAGTTAAGAGAAAATAACTAGAAAGAGAATTGAGGGAGATTGCAATTTTTTTTCTATTTTATTATTATTTTTAAAATTTTTCTAAGATAGTTTGATTTAATATATAGAAGAATGGTCAATAAAAGCAGAATCACACAATGAACCAATAATTTCAGATAGAAATGATAATTTTAAATAAAGATAGTGAATGCATTATAAAGGTAGAATGGATATATAAATGATTTACATTTTAGGAATGTCAAGTCTTTGTCTCTACAAATTGAAAAAGAAAGTAAAGTAAATATGAATGATTTAGATTGTATAATAATGAAAAAAGAAATTTTGATAATTTTATTTAAATGATGCAGTACAACAAATAAATAAGTTTTATTATAGATTTTGAGAAAAGAGAATATTAAGAGAATTAATTGATATTTGTAAGGTAATCAATTTATTATGATTTAGATATATAGTCATTAGATTTTCTCTTAAGAGTTATGATTTTAGTAGAGGAAAGGACTAATTCAAAAAATAAGTGAAAATTTTAGAAAGAGTAGTCTAATGTCACATGTTGATGAGATATTGTTGAGTGTTTTGAATAGAATTTTTTATAGATGAGACATGCTTCCCTATGAATAATGGGGATTGAGAGAAGACAAGGTGCAATTAGAGTGTTGAAAATAGCCATTAAAAGATATATGAAGAATAGTTAGGGATTAATGTTTTCGTAATTGAGTTTGAAATTTCTTTTCATATAATAAATTGGGTTGATTTATTATATATTTTGCACAAGAAAGGTAGAGATTAGAAAGAGAAATATTGATTGACAAATTTGTGCATGTGTCAGATATTGGATTTAATGTTTTTCTTACAAAGAGATAAAAAGAGGAAAGCATATAAAGCAGGGTGATTGATTATCTCATGTTTTGTTTAATTTTTACTTAAGTCTTAAAAATGTAAAGTTATTAAGTGAATATTATTTTGAGAATGATGGAGTTAGTTTTGCTGATAATATGGTAGTTCTTGTAAATAATGAGAATAAGCTTAACAAAATATTATATATGATCAGTAGAACTTGTAGGAGACTTGGGATAAAAATATATGCAAATAAACTAAATAAATGAATATATATAATAAGTGAAAACATTATGAATAAGCTTAAGACAGAATATTATAGAGGAGGTTAAAATTTTTAAATATTTATGTAGTTGGATAAATTAATTGTAATGATTAATCAGGCTTTTAACAAGGGTAGGAGATTATTTGATAACCCATTGAAATTAAATTTAAGAAAGAGATTTGTTTAATGTTTTGATTAGGTTGTCAATGCTCAAAAGTTTTAAATCTATACATTACTTGACAAATGAAGGTTGGCTTGGAAAATATTTATATTAGTTGGTAGCTTATGAACAAATTAATGAAAAATGTGCTATAAATGTAAAATATTATTTCTCATCTGTGCTAATCTGTTTATTATATATATAAATTCTTTACAGTGTGATATTTGTCCATTGGGTGTTATAATGTAAATATAAATTATCCCCATCATGTGATATATGCAGATACTTTCTAATATGCTCTGCATTTATTTATCAAAGTGCATATATATGTTTATTATTTTTAGGAACTCTTTTATAAAATCTTGAATATGTTTATAGGGTGCCTGTGAAAGAATCTTAAAGGTTATAACTTCATTACCATCCTCTATTAGTGAAAATGTTGTAAAGCATTCTTTACCAGTCTCAAATAAACAAGGTAAATTAATCTACTTTCATTAATAATAGGAATAGTATAATTATTTTAATAGTGTATAATTTTTTTCCAGTGAGACTTTATATTTCAAATTAAAGATTATAGTCTTAAAGACTCAAATGATATTAAGTAGTATTAATAATTCTGTTTTAGAATGTGGAAAATTCTGATTTGCTTTAATTTGTTCTGAAGATTGGATGACTCAGATTTTGTTCAAATTAAAAATCATTTATATGTACATAAAGTTTCTCTGAATTTTTAAAAATGATAATGAATAAGAATTTATTTTTTCAGATATTATTATTATTGAGCATATATCATGAAATGCCGTACCAAATAGTTCCATATACAACGTTTAGATTCATTTCAGAAAGTTGAAAAGAACTCTAAAGGAAATCATTTTAAAAATGGATAAAATTAAACACATAAATATACAAATATGCTTATGCATATATAACAAGTTATTTATTATTTAGTACTCTGTTTTTAATTTGCAATAATCATTAAGAAATCACTCCTCTACATATGCGCTGTATAGATTTAAATACTTCAGGAATACTCTTTTTTTGAATCCACCTTAACTTTTTATAAATGTATACGTATAGGCAAATCTTAAGCATTTAGAAATGAGAGCATGAAGATCTTAATTAATCACTGTTAATTCCATTCATTATGTCTTAATAATTTATGTTCGTAAAATTTTTACAATTTACTGCACATCAGTATTAGATGCAGTATTAAACATATATAATGAGATTTACTTATCTAGCGCTGTGATTTTAATTTGTAACAAATGAGATCTTCATGCTCTCATTTCTAAATGCTTAAGATTTGTTTATACATATATGCTTAGGTTAAAAAGTTAAGCTGGATTCATCTTATCTTTTCAAAAGACTTTATCTTGTGTTTAGAAAGAAGAGTATTCCTTAACTATTGTGCCGGTCGGATTTGTATGTTCACGTAACAAGATCTAGCATCTAGGCAAAAGTACCTTGAATCCAATCATGCGCAAGATACACAGGTCAGGAACACTCATGAACTCTGCCCTATTTGCCTATTCCCCAGATCTATAACATTATAAACAACAATCCCGATGACATCGACTTAATTTACTTCTCACCTCTGGCATCGGTCATCGGAGACACAAAAAGACTCAGGCTAAACTTATATGATAGAATAACTTAATAACTAGCTATATTTTGAGCAATGAAGGCTCGTGACCTAGCATATTAATTATGTATTGAGCGGAGATCATCTAGTCATATTGAGCATAAGTAATAACTTAATATTTTAACTTAACTAAAAGAAAGCAATGGTTCGAGTTGATATATATATTTAAGATTTATTAATAACAAAATTATGTCAGGTTATTTAGCCGACATTAGCCTCATGAGTATTATATATATGTGTTTGATTCATATTTAACGATAACATAAGATTTGCGGCTATGCCAATAATATAGATGTGTGACTTAATGAATTAGCGCTATCGGAATACATTACTAGAATACTATTACACCCCCAGAGACGAAAAGAGCATTTACTTAATTTAAAACGATAATAATTTTATAAGCATATATTATATTTGGTTACATTCAATATTATTATTAATTTAAGTTATAGATAATTATTGAGTAGGGTAGGTAATGAATAATTATATAAACGATACTAAATCTATCGCATTAATACGTATATTAAACTAATGGAAATATGTCTGTTTAAAGAAATCATCTCATTACGGCTTATGACTATTTCTGGGCAACTAATAAGACACTGAAAGGCGGTGTGTGCATGGCGGCTGATTGGGTTGGTCCAATTATGGATCCTGGAGTGTGCTTTATGAATTTTTAATAACGAAGTGAACCGATTTCCTCTGCAAACGTAGGCAGGGTCGGTTTGACGAACGAAAGACGGTTGGCTATGTCTTTATTGGGCTGGATTTTCCAGAGCGATTCCCGTATAAAGCATGCACATAAGACCAAGGATGTCCCCAGGGTGGTTTTACAGCCTGGTTCAAGGACATTGAGAACGACGATGGGGCTCTACTTCGTGAATACCTCCATGTGAGAAAGAAGCACGAACATATATAAAAACAAAATGGCCTTTATGCACGTAACGCTTAATAATATAATATAACTCTAAAGGTTAAAGATTATCTAATATATTTATTCGGCGTAATGATATGGCTTCATTAAGCAAACATGGATAATAATTATACTTAAATATAAAACTAAGCTCTTAAGATCCCCCTCCCCCTTACATTGTTACTTAATATTATTCATTACTTCTCACACATTTAATAAATCTCAATTTTGGTTAATCAATGCCCTTGTGGAAATATAAATTATTACAAAATAAGTGGGTGGTGGTAATAGCTAAGATGGATTTTACATATGTAATATAATTTAAGTATAAAAGATAGCGCATTATTTAGGAAGGAAAATGTGAAAAACAGATGTCAATCTGTTTTTCTACTGTAAACATAAAAATATAATTAGTTCATTTATCTAAAATCGTGAACACCTGGGCAAGTCGAATAAGACTTGTTTTGATCAAATTATAAGTTATTTACCCGGTAAATGATGGGTGGGGAAACGAAAATGAATTATATGCTTGCGATTTTAGAATATTATTGGCATCTTTTAAAATATAAATGTAAATGAAAATTATTTGCTGCTTGGAATTAAAAGAAAAGGAAAAACATTTTATAGGAGGCTTAATATAGATTAGTTATATAGAGTTATAAGAATACATATTTTGAAGACATTTAAAATATATGATCAAAATATAAATATTACAGAGAAGGCAGGATTTAAGAATTGCAAGCAGTCAAAGTTCTTTTACCTTGCTTATTTAGAAGAGCGGTTTCACTAGGAGTCAGTCCATCGGTATTGTTTCACTAGATCTAGGGTAGCATTATTATTTGAGAATTAGCATTTCATTTTCACTGGAAAAATACATAAAGTTCATTAGTATGGGATGCAGAGCTTCGTTCATGGCAACAGCATATTAGAATGGAGGGAAAAGGTGAAATTTCCCCTACTCACGACACATTGAGTGAGAATCAAAACTGGCGTGGAATATCTATAACAACATACTTATTTAATGGTCTCCTCTTCTTTTGGATTCAAATCCAGCAGCATATATACTTTTATTTTGAAGCTGTAACTTAGCAACTACTGCTGGACCTGAGGCGGTTTAAGTACTTAAGTTTCATCTGGAATAGTTTGACCGGATACTCTTATCTAGTAAGATGTTTGAAACAATGCAAAGTTTGTTATCAGTTTCTTGAACGATTGTTTTAAAATATATCTTATGATTTTAAAACAAGCTAGCGTAGACAATTTCCACTAATGGGTTTATTTTATTATTACCAATTCGTAATCTTTTACTTTAATCTAAGGGGTCTTCCGGGTAATTGTTTTTCGAGAGACTTTTTAACAAGATTGCATCACTTCTGGCTACAAAATTATATATGAAAAAGTAATACGTTTTATATATGATACCCTATATATAATATAACTTAATTAATATATTCGCAATCTCCTACCCTGAAATATATATATATATTTATTATTTACGCCCGTATACACATGAGAATATTATTATGAAATAAAATATTTTTAAATTAAAATACATACGTGTTTACATTATTTATGTTATAATACTAACCAAAAGAAATATATATATTATTAGCTATGTATATATATGCATAAAGGCAGGTTTAAATACAGTTAGGTGGTAGGAGATTGGATGTGGGCTGTGAAGCAGGATCTGAGCATCAGATCATCTGCTTCACTATGAGAACATTTAACACCCTCAAAAGTGCTTAGCTTTGATAATAATTTTCATACAATTATAGCTTTTCTTATGAGAGCATGTCAGCATATATATTTATAAATGTTTAAATCTATACAGTGCATATATGTAGACAGGTGATTCCCTAATGATTGTTACAAATATTTTTATGATAAAAGAATAATGAGTTTTATGAACAAATTTTTAGAGTAAATTAGTTTCATAAAACTTCATTGTATTTTTTATATTTTTTTTTTAAAAAGAAGAGAGCATTATAAAACTGTAATAGAAGAAGAGAGTTGGGGGTGGAAAATGAAAATTTGAAAAACTACTACATATTTACAATGATAATGGTAACTAATATAGTAATAATGAATAAATAATTTAAAGATTATTTACTCAGACAATTCCATATAATAGAAGTAGTAAGTTAGATTATTTATCAATCTGGAATGTGGCTTGAATCCATTATTTAAACTAATTTTAAATGTCATCTATTTTTTATAGGGATTTCATGAAAGGATTACACACATTGTGCTTTATCAAGTTAATCTTGGCAATTAATTCAACACCATACTACATCTATATTCCATGATCTGACTGTCCAAAAAGAAAAAAACTTGCAGCTATTTGTTTGTTTTATTAAAATTTCTTTTTCTGAAAGACAGATTTTACTAAGGACTGGCATATAAACTTTTAAGTTTTTTTTAGCTCCTTTCCACAAGTACTGCCTTATGTTTCGGTTAACCATCAAGTAGTGTTCCATACATCTTGCATTTATATTTCGAAAAAGATATAAATATTTGTTTCCAGATTTTTGATTTATTAACATTATTGATATTACAACTATTTTTATTACGAAAACGAGCAATCTACCAGACAAAACAACCTAAGTAAACTTTGTGAGTTGAGCCATTTTTAGGTAAAGCTTTTCTATATTTATTTATACTAGTCAAATATTGGATTCCTAAATAGGATTTCTCAAATGTGCAAGTATTTTCTGAATGGAATTCCTGTCCCAAATAGTTTTTCAAAGTTACTTGTTATCAATTGCATTTCTTATGAGCAATTATTGATTTTCCAATGCCAATGGCTTTGCATATTTACATTCTTGCAAACAAACAAAAAATTATCGGGCTAAAAATTATTCTGTAGTTGAAGGATGAAAATGTAGAAGCACAAACACACACTCTCATGGTATGAGAGGTTATTCATAATCCTTGGACTTTATATCAATTTAAGTAATTAAGAACAATAAGATAAAAGGAGGGGAAGAAATAAATGAAAAAGGAGTGTAAGGTAAAACACAGAGAGAGAGCAGAAAAGGCTATTTGCATTGGAAGCAGTACTTGATGTTAACCTTTGATGAATCTACATAATTATTCTTTAAAAAATACTCTTGTCAAGCACTGCTTTTTGACTATTCACAGATAACCCTCAGATCTGAAAGTCATTTTTTGTCTGCCACTTTTTGGGTTCTGTAATCTGAGTTTAGTACCCAACACTTATTATATGTTTGCATATATATATATATTCACAATGTGATACAATCTTGATATCAGTAATGAAACATCACATATTAATATAACTTGATGTTTGACTATACTGATATTTTTTAAACATGTCTGTATTAGAACAATATTACGTAATATATGCTTTTCAAAAAGTAATCAATCTACTATAACTAAATTTATTACCAAAAATTATTGTTGTTTATGAAATTTTTTTAAAAATATTTTATTTTGTTTTCAGGAAGACATCTTCTGATTCTTTCATTGAATAAAACAGATATCTTACAGTATTGTATGCAGTTAATGGTTACATGTTTCAAGGTAAAAATGTATATTTGTGTTTTATGTCTCTTTTTTAATACTTTATAAATTTTTATGTAAGTTAATGCTTGGTTTAAAGTGCTATCTCAGAAATGAAATTGAACTTATTTTAAAACTTACATAGTATTATTGAATAACAACATACTAAGTTCATATTAATTATCATCACAAGAAGTCCAAGTGCAACTCATCTAAACTAGACTATGAAATATTGGCCAAGAATAAGAATAAATAAGAGTTAGGAGACTACATCATAATCCTATACTTTTGCAACCATGTAATTTTTGCAAAGAGTCGAGATTAATACAGCTTGCTTTTCAAAAAACTTGAATCAATAAGTTTTGTTTGTCAAGTTGTAGTAATCAGATAAAATTTATATAGATTTGATTCTTTTATCTTCATGCAGTCTTATATGTTTAAAAAGATTGCGAATTGATATGATCAGCAAAAATAGATTTTGAAAGAGCTTATAAATTTGTATACTTTCAGATTCAGAGTACTTTTTATATTGCTTAGTTTATGCAATTTAAATACAGGTTCAAAAATATTTATACATATGTCAGTCTTCTCCTACTAAGACCTAGTTGTGCTTTTATATAGGGAATTTTTTTTTTCTAAATAGTTTACATACTTACATTTTCTTTGATTTTAAATATAATGTAAAATATGTTAATGATAATAACACTAACAAATTACATTTCAATAATATATATATTAGTTATACATAATAAAAATATTAATTGCATCATATTATATACCTACATATATATTAAAGTTACTACTTTTCCCTTTTTTCTCTCATTAATATATTTTTTAATTTGACTTTTTATTTGCAACCTTTTTAATTCATTGGGTAAATTACTGAACAATTTATAAACATAATGATTTCTTTTTTGTTGTACTTATATATTGGACTACTTCCATCATCTAACATTAATAAAAATTTTGAACTCTATTTAAATGTTCCAGTATGTAATTGGAAAATTTAAGTAAAGTTTAAAATTTTTCTAAAGACATTTATGATTTAATGTTAAATGATGGAAATAATCTATCATCACAAACCTTCAAACAAACAATAATGATTTCTTATTCTAATTCCATATTTATAACAGTATTTTGAAACTATGTATGTATGTATCCGTTTTTTTTAGATATATTTCAAACTGTTTTATATAAGGTTTTTGAAAGTACTATCATTTTTTTTTCTATAATTAATTGTACATTCAAGAAGTTAATTGAATAGTAATATATTATTTTTATAGCCAATTTATATATATATATATAATTTTTTTCTATTAAATCAGTTATTCTTTTTTGGCAGCAATGTTAATCTATTAATATTAGAAAAGCTTGCAAAACCATAAAGAGTTATTTCATATCTCAGTAAAGATTCATAGAATGATGTATATATTATAATAAGAATATTTAAAAAAAAATAGCTTTGATTTTTTGTTATAAAATATCAAAATTTATTAATTATTATGTCAATACAATGATTTCTAAGATATTTTTTTTACCTATTACTGTTGCAAGATATCTAATATATTTGACTTATGCAAGAATTTTTTAAGAATTTATCGTAACTTCAAGATAATTAGAAAGAAATCTTAGATTTTCTCTTTCACCAACCGTATTTCTGATTTATATTTATAAATTTAGCAAGATGTTAATTAAAGGAGTATGTAGAAGATCCCATTTAATCATGATTAATTGGTTCAGGAATAAAAGCAAGATTATTGAATTCATGAATAATAGGAAGCAAATTCCTTTGATAAAAATATTAATAAAATTTAATATGGATTGTTGCAGATCACCTCTTTTTTTTTTTTTACAAAAAGAAAAAAAAAAATTTATTAAAAATAAAAAATTAATTGTTAAAATATTTAGTTTTATTTTAGGATATTAAGAATAAAAAAAAAAAAACTTGTAGAAAATAAAAACAATAGAACAGCGGAAATTTTTATTTGCTTTTATTATTTTCTAAATAGTCATTTTTAATTTGATTAATTTTTTAATTTGATTAGACTTATGTTTTAATGAAATATATAAAGAAATTATAAATATATCATGAAATATCAACTAAACATTTTTAATTTTGAAAAAAATAGAAATAATTTTATGTATTTAAATTTTTTATTGTATATTTGAAATATTTATATTGCCCCTGTACCTTTAAATGTCATCAATTATTATCAGGAGGAGCTTTGTAGTACAATTCTTTGTTAACAATTTAAAAATTAGCAACTTTTTGATCACATCTTGTCTTATGACTAAAAAGGAAGTTCTTTTATATATATGTAAATTATTTAATATAATATTAATCAAATTACTTAGCTTGATAAGAATACAACAACTGTTTGAAGTTTAGAAGTTTTATATTACAATATAATATTTGACACTACAGAATATTAAAATTTATAAATATTTTCTACTTCTATCATTGCATTTTTAGAAAATATCTGTCATATTTTTAAATTTCTTTACCTAAGTTTTTTTTTTTATGAATTTATTATAGTGATTTTTTTTTTTTTTTTTACTGAGGTCTTTAATTCTGTGAATTTAAATAATGAAGATATGAAGAACAGGATCTTCTGTATTTTCTTGAATTTTGGGAAGAATATAAAGATAATCACTTATTAGTGAGTTGTTGAAGATTGATCTTATTCAGCATTATTAAAGTACATTCACTAATGAAGTAGAATTATCTATGTAATTTAAAATAATATGGGCGTCTTGCACTGTATGAAAAACATTTACGACATTTGTAAGTGATATGTATGTATATACTTAAATGCACATACATACAAAGGTATAAATTACTAATGGAAATTAATAATAAGTTATAAAGGAATTAAAGAATTTTAAAAGACTGATCCTTTTAAAATAGGAAATAAAAAGTTATTTATAACTTTGTTAAGCCACAGTACATCACATCACATCACATTCCTCTGTGTAAACATAAGAAATGGTGATCATATGATGTTTAGTGGTTTATAACTTTGTTAAGATGAGATAAAAGATTATTTTGTAAAAGTAAGAGCGATTAAATTAATGAAAGTAGAATGCAATATGATAATAGGATGAGTTTAGATTTCCTTTATGATTATAAACTGTAAGCAAAACTAACTCATTAATTAAAATCTTATATCCAGCATGTGAGCAATGAAAGGAAGAATCACCTGAGTGGATGGATGGAAATATGAGCCAATCAGCTTTAGGGAATGAAACAATGAATGGACTCAGAGTAAACTTTGCAGGTTATTCCTATAAATTAGTCAACTATCAAAAATAATAAAACTTATTAGTTGATCTTTGAGAAATTCTAATGAAAATTGAAGATGTTTAGGCCATAAAAGTTATACATTTGGAGCAAGATAAAAGTTACTTAAATGCTTTTACTATTTTATGCACTATAATGCACATTATCATTTATAATAGTTATGATGTTAAGCAAGATTGTCAAGTACTGTATTGAAAACAATGGTTCTTATTTGACTCTTTTAGAAGTTTTTGCAGTACAATAATATATTAACAATTGTGTCAAGTTAAGGAATTTTATTTAAAATTGGAATGGTAATGACTTCAAAGTTAGAATTTCTAACTTAAATCTTAGTGTGGTTGAATCCAATTGGTACCACTGTAGATAATTAAAAACAGGATATTAGTTTAAAATATCATTGATCATTGATCAGTCGTTAGTAATAGCATACAATGATTAAAATGTTGAACACAATTTCCATATGACATAGTAATATTGTTGAGGGAAGAAGAAAAAACAATATGGAAATAAGTAAAAATGGCAATCTAGACAAATACAAATTAATTGCTAATTCATTTTAACAAAGTATCACTTACTATATAAATTTACTAAAAACATAAAAGAGGATTGGAATAAAATCAAAACATTTAATGTCAAAATCAATAATACAATTGTGAACCCTGCTATGTATCTGCTATCAAAAAACAATGTAACAGATCTTTTCCGGTGATTGCAATTTATGTTATATAATTCTTTTTCTAATTTTAACTACCTGATAACTTTTTTTTTAATATAAATATAAAACAAACCCCAGATTAAAATGCATTGATCTAGAATGATGTTTAAAAGTGGATTTATATTTGCAATTATTTTTCCAATATGCAGCAATTAAAACATAGTATGCATTTGAATTTTATCTCTCTATTTCAATGAATAATCTCATATTTCAACACAAAAAGATTACATTTCCTATTGAAGTGGTAATGTATTATGCTTTATACTTTTCTTCATGTCCATCCCAATCTAGTTATAATTATTGATGTAATTTTAAATGCAATTAACTAATGAGTTTTATACTATTGAACATATTATTTTTAGATCAGTAATTAGTGAGTTATATTCTTTCTCATTTTATTATTAACTTTTTTTAATTTATTTTATTTTAATTTTTTTTTGTTGGTCTTGTTCTATAAGTTTAGTATTAATGTGAAGTATATATAGATATAAAGCTACTTAAATTTTTATACTGTATGATATCTCAACTAAAGAAACTATGTGAAAAGTTTACCATTTAGTATTTTAGTGAAAGTATTAAATAATGAGTACATGGATTTGCTTGTGCACACGTTCACACAATACGTACATATATATATATCATTTTCAATCATTATCCATCTACTGCAGGATGAAGGTCTCTAAGCTCAATCCATCTTTTTCGATCTCTAGCCTCTCTTCTCCACATCACCCTCGCATATTTCCTTATTTCATCCATCCATTTCACTGTAGTCTTTTTCTAGGTCTTTTACAATCTCTTGGAATCCAGTTAAAGATTTCAACTGTCCATTTATTATCTTTACTAACAATATGTCCATCATAATGCCACTTCAATCTCTTAATTCTTTCAATTATGTCAGTAATACCCATTTGTTCTGTTATGCATGTATTTAGTTTTTGATTTCTTTTTGTTATGCATAACATACATCTCTCCATACTTCCTTGAGTAGGCTGAAGTCTCTGTATTGCTATTCTAATATGTGTCCAAGTCTCAGATCCATAAATAAGAACTGGTAAAACACATTTATTAAAAACCTTTTCAAACATGTAGATGTATTTCCATTTAATATTAAGTTATTTCTACCAAAAGCACTCCAACCAAGTTTAATTTTATGATTAATTTCATTCATTATGTTTCCATCTGTAATAATAATCTGACCAAATTTTTGTACTTGTTAACTTATTCTAATTCATCATTATCAATCTTTATTTTCATATTTTGAGAAAATCCATTGAACATTACTTTAGTCTTTTTTACACTTACCTTTAGTCCTACTCTCTTACTTTCATCTGATAACTCTTGCAATATTTCCTGAAGCTCTGAAGCATTATTTGCAAAAACAACTACATCATCTGCAAAATCTAAATGATTTAAATAATCTTCATTTATTTTTACTCCTTTAGCTTCCCATTTTAATCCACAAAATACTTCTTGCAGCACTGCTGTAAAAAGTTTTGTATATATGGGGTCACCCTGTTCTACACCCTTCTCAGTGTTAATCTTTCCAGCATAATTATGTAATTTAATTGTTGCTGTTGCATTTTTATAAATATTCTTCAGAATATGACATATCCTGGTTTTATAAATTGATGATCAGTTGCTTTAATCACTGAAGAGATGCTTTTAGAATCAAATATCTTTTCATAATCTACAAATTTAAACCATAATGGCAACTCATATTCATTGGTACTTTCTATAACTTTTCTCAATACTTGGATATGATCTACTGTACTAAAACTATTTTTCAATCCAACTTATTCTTTTGGTTGGTTAAAATCCAAAGTTTTCTGTAGAGTTGTAATTATCTTGGTAAAAATTTTGTATAAGTCTGATAAAAGACTGAAAGGTCTATAATTTCTAATATTTTCTTTATCATCTTTTTTTAAATATTAATATTATTCCAATCATTTAGTACATCTTTATCATTTAAATATTTGGTATATAATTTTGCCAAAATTTTTTCTATTTCTTCACTTGCTTCTTTTAAGATATCAATTATAATTTCATTATTACCTGGAGGTTTTCCCTTCTTTATAAATTTAATTGCATGTCTCACTTCTTTATTTAAAATCTTGGGCAATTCAGAAAATATAATGGTTATGGGAAGTACTTTTTCTTGTTCTTTATTATTGTATAATTACTGGTAGAATTCTTTTGCACATTTCATGATGCCATCTCTCTTTTTATTAATAGTTCTATCTTTTTTCTAATTGCAGAAATAAGTTTTCTACCAATATCAAAATGTTGTTTCACATTTTTCAGACTTTTATTCACTTCTATAGCTTTCCTTGTTAGTTCACAATTGTACTTTTTTATATCATTATCAATTCTTTTTCACTCCATAAATTCAAGATATTCAATCCTTCTTAATGTTTCATTTTTATATATATTCATATTTCTTTTTTTCGTCATAAATTCTCTATGGTCAGTAGAAATTTTACTGGTCAATTGTTGCTTTTTTTATCAGCTATTTTTGTTGCAGTTTTTAAAAGTATATCAGTTATTTTCCTATTGATTTCATTCAAATCTGAATCATGTTCAAGTTCTAGTTTAAATTCATTAGAATATCTCTGGAGATTAGAAATATTAACTATGAATATTGTTTTTCTTAATAATTTTTGTCTGTACTGAATTTATTTAGAGAACATTACAATCTTGAAATATGTATTTTCTGTTAGTTAAAATATAATCCAATCCTGCTGTAATTCATTTGGATGCTTCCATATCTATTTCCATTTAACATTTTTTTCAAAAAAGGAATTCATAATATAAAGTTTTTCTTTTGCTGTCAACTTTACTAGTTTATATCCTCTCTCATTTCTATCAGCATAACTAATAAATTTAACTACAACATTTTCATTTTTCAATTGTTTACCAATTTTAGCATTAAAATCCTCCATAATAATTTTAAAATATTGTTTGGTCTGATCAAAAACCTTTTGTACATTCATATAAAAATCCTCTACCACTTCATCACTATGAAAATTTGTTAGGTATAAATCTGAATTATCTGTATTTGGTATCTGCTATTAAGCTGAATAACTAATCTTGCCACTGTCCGATATACCATCAATCTCCTCAGTGTTGTTCTTACACTTTTTATTTATAATGAATTCTACTTCACTTGTACTTCTAATATTTGTGCCTTTGTAGTAGAGAACATGTTCTCTTTTTAAATCAATTGTCTTCACCTTTTCTTCTAACTTCACAAAGTCCAATAATGTCCCATTTAATATGAGACAGTTCTTTTTCCAATTCTTGTAATCTTCTTTCACTTGAAAGTGATATGCTGGTGTAAGTACCTAAATAAAATCGGCATCAAATGGTAGCCTGGGTTTGCAATCAAGATTCTTAGCATACTTCGCCTTCAGCCACTAATCGATAACTTGGCTGGTGATTTTATAGCCTCCTGGCCATAAGGGCCATGTTTGTCTATTATGCTTGTAAATGTTTATTAGAAAATTTTTTTTTTTATTCACACACATTCATTCTACCTTCATGAAAACTCAACTTATATTTCAGTTATGAGCAATTAGGCAACTGCGAAGAAAGACTGTGGTGTATTTTGATCATAAATTCGGAGGTAAAAGTCAATAAATTTATCACATTGGCTAATGTGTGTTAGTGAGCAGCCTATATAGGTTTGTATACTATATGAATAATCACACAGTGATAACAAATGCAATGACAAGAACATATGGAGTGGGTATTAGGAATTTGTCCACAGTTATTTAAGGCTTCCAAGAGGAAACAAAGTGTCTTCTTTCAGTTGGCAGCAAATTCCTTTCCACAGTCAATATATATATGTATATATATTCAATATATATATATACACACACATGTATATGATGTGAAAATATGCACATGTCTTTAAAGAGCTAAAAATAGTTGAGGGTAAAAATGCAAATGATATATTCAGTATATAATGGTTTCTTTTTTTGTTGACAACTATGATAAGAAATTTCATAATAATTAGTTTAAAGGTGGCTTTTTTATATGGTATATTCAGAGATTGATGTGAATAGTATGTTATGTTAAACAATCTAGAAGGGTGATCATAAATAACTGAAGACATTTGTGTAAACATATATATATTATATTCCTAAGGCAGTGATTCAATAACAGTGGTTTATACTATATTTTAAGATTGCACTTGGAGAAAAATAATACATTTGGAGACTACAATAATTATTATTACAATTTTTATTTATTAAGTGTTAGATACTATTGTTTGGTTTTGCGTAGTATTTGTTTCTATACAATTATACTTGTATAAGTTATATTAAATGCAGTTCTTACATGATATAGAAGATATTGTTTAAGTAAAGTATAAAATGGCAAATTATATATTTTTTAAACTATCAACAGTTAGAGAGAAAGGTAAAGGAAATTCTAAAAGAGATATGAACAGAAAATATTGAGAAGTGTCAATTCTAATAGGGAATGGAATAATGAGTATTATGATGAGATGCAGGTGTTGCCGGTTGTGTGGGACACAAAAGTGTTCATCATGGGGACACCAAGATAGCTAATAAAATTTATATATAATTGAAAATGTTTACATTTTTGAATTACTTTATTGTTAGAAATATGTTCTGAATATAAATATTTTTTATTAAAATATAAGTGGAATACTTTTTTACTTAAACTTAGTGTGGTAATTGCCAGATCCTCAAATTTTAATGCTTTAAATATACAATGTATACACTCTTATCATTACAGTAAACGAAACAGGCTGATGCCATTTTGTCATGGTAATTAATAAAACTTATGTGTAAATGTTTAGATTTACATTCTGATTGTAAATATTTATTTAGATTTAAGAGAAATACTTCTTTACTTAGACTTGTCAGTTGTTCAAGCCTTGAAATATACTTCATATATAGTCTGCTGAAGCCCAAAACTGAATAAGCCGAAACCCTTTTGTACCAATAATTAGTAAAATTTATATGTGAAATAAAATGTTTAGATTTCTCAAACATTTTTATTTAAATATTCTAATTTATATAAAACTTAACACATTATTATTAATAATTTATTTAAAAGTAAAACTTATTTTAAAAATATTGCTTCATAATTACAGTAATTTGCATGGGATGAAATTCAGTTTATCAGTGATATTTTACACAGTTGAAATTTTTGTTTAACTTTAGAGTAACCAGTTAAGTGGCCGATTCTGGAATGTGAAGTCCTGTGCAAATTTTTTAAAATAATGATATTTCTCCTTTTTTATGTCATATTATCTTTTTAAATGTTTTATTAAATAGCATTTCTTTGCATGCCAAAATATTTAATTCTTTATAAATTTCATGGTAACAATATTATTTAATGCAATTCTCTTATTATAATAAAATCCTTACATGATTGCACTATTGAAAAAACCTAAAAAATATATCTAGTAGAGTAAATTAAGTGTTTTTATTTTATTTTTTTATAGTTATCCAACATTATCTATGAATAAACAGAATAAAATGCAAGAGAATTTTAATGGTTTTTGAAAATTTATTGAAAAAATAATCTTAATTATGAAAATTTAAGATTCTTCTCTTAAATAAATCCCCACTAAATCTCTAATTGTTGAACTGTATAATAAAGTATAATATATACAATACGACTTAGTTGTTAATAGAAAATGTAAACAAGTTATTTATGAGAATTCTCAATTAAGTCACTAATGGTTTTTTAGAACAAATATTTTTAACATCTTTGTACTAATAGAATGAAAGAATTTTATCAGCCACATTATTCAAAGTTGACCTAGTTTGGTGGTCCTAATGTAATATAAAAGTTACATCAATAAACAATATAAATATGAAAATTTAAAATATTGGACTATATATATATAATAAATTATAGTTATTAATAGTGGAATAATATGCATATAAATTAAATAACAGTATAAATATTTCATTATTGAAGGAAAATAACTTTGTTAATGAAAAAGGTAATCACATATTTCCTTGCTATGACGTCATGACGGTCAACATTGTTTCTACGCGCTGAATTTTATAATTGAGAATGTATTGGCCTGTCCTCTGGACAGGCAAAACATCAGAAGCCCCCCGCCCATTCTAGCGCTACATGCTGACTTCTCTAATTTTCAATCAAAAAATGAGACACATTGTAAACATAAAATTCAGCGCATAGAAACAATGTTGACCGTCATGACGTCATAGCAAGGTAAATACGTGATGAATTAGTTTATGCATTAGAGTTATTATCAAACAAAGAAAAAATATTTTTATTTTTAATGAATTGTTGGCATGCCGATTAAAGTTAATCTAAATATTGGTTAAAGAAGTCTAAGAGTTACATCAGCTTTTGTAACTATTGTTCTTCTGAAAGAATAATGGAGATAAGCCTCTATTTTCGTCATTATGAGGGACAGGGCTCAGAAGCAAAGCATTCCATGGGCTGTAGATAATATTTTTAAGTAAGTAAACTAGAAGTAAAATTACTTATATAATATCAGAACTGGTCCGAGAAGGGAAGGGAAGCAGTGCAATGTTTTCATGGCTATGTGTGCATGTGGAGTTTTTTTAAATATGACCAAAACATTTAGATATTTAAAAAAATTATCTTATTTGCATATATTTCTTATCTCTAATAGCAATTTCACAGGATTGTCCAAAAAAATATGAAAACTTTTGAAGGAAAAAAATTAAAAGTTTCAAATTTACTAAATAAAATTTTTTGTTTTAAGATATATTTAATTATTGTTTTAAAAATTATTTTTTTAAAATTGCATGTATTGTAGTCACCAAGTTAATTTTATGGAAATAAATGAATAAAACACAAGGTTTTATCAAGCACATTAAATGACTAAAGCTATATTTTCAAGTTTTTCATGTGGAAGTGCCCTGGGAAAATTAAAAAATTTACAAAATTTTATTTCTTAGAATGGATGAGGGGTGTGTGTATGTGGGTGTAATCAAAAACTAATGATTAGGCTTGTCTGTATTGGCTTATATTTTAAGAATGTTTGAATTTGTATGCAAAAACTAGTATGTGATTTAAATATCTCTTTAATATTGATAAATTCATTTCTAATTGTTTTTTAATATTTAATCAAAATCATTTATCGTCTCTTAATCTGTTTTATAGAATAAAGTCTTCAATAATAAAAATCAAGATGATACAGCCTTGGGGCATATGATTGTTTTAATGCAATATGATTGGCCGAGAGAAGAGATGTTGTTCCTAAATGCAATTGAAAAAATTAAGCACCAAGGATCGTTTTGTTACAATATCTTCTTCAATTACGTCATTAGTATCCTTTCGCTTGCATTTTCCAAGTTTCATCTTTTAAAACTAATATAAATATAATTAAATAAGGTTTATATACTTTATTTTAATGCATTAATTTAATTTGAGTTCCTCCATAAATTTAAAATAAAAATTTCTGTATAGTAATTTAATATGTAAATATTATTTTTTTTTATTATGAAATTTATTTATAGGAATCTTGATATAACAAGAATGATCTTTTAAACCTTTTTTTTTTTTTTGAGTAACTTTTTTTTTTTTTTTTTTTTAGAAATTCATTATTACTATTATTTGTAATTAAAAAAAAAGAAATCACAATAATAATTATATATATATTTGCTAATGGGTTTTTTTTTTTTACATTAAAAAAACTATTTTTAGGAATAAAATATTATTTCTATAAATTAATAGTGTATTTTATGTATCATTTATTGATTGGTAATTGAAGAGAAAGGAAATAATTAGAGGAGTAATAGGTAATGAAGAATAAAATATACAAATAATGAATATAAATTCAAAATGGAATTTCAGGTCTAAGAGTCACTTATAAGTGTTTTTTTTGAGGATGCGAATGTAGATGTACATCTTAATCCTGAAGTAGTTTAGCTGCATGCTTCTGTGGGTTAATTTTTCTCAGTAACTAATTATTTGTGGCTTTCAGGGTTGTCTATCTTGGAAGACTACCAATAGAATAGTGAGGCTCCTGTTTGTCTTTTTTGCTTCTTTTTAAAAAATTTTTTAGAATGGGATCAGAGGTTTTTATTTATTAGCAAAAACAATTTAAAAGGATTTAGAAACTAGCTAGCAATAGTAAAGAATTATTAACACAAAATATAGATTGGTAAATGTTTTTTGATTATTTTGTTCCAATTTAAGACTGATTATATTATAAATAATATACCAAAAATCATGAAAGATAAAGATACTTTGAAAGAAAGCATGAACCTATAAATATAATCTTTGCAAATTAAAATGATTCACTTTGTTACAGGCTAAATTCTAGAATTTGAGCTTCTATTAAATTTGATAACAGTCTTTGACAGACATTCAGATACCACACAGCGATTTACAATAGGCAATTAGAGACCCGTCTAATTTAGAAACTGAATGAAAAATATGTAGCAGAAATAAGATCTGTGCAAATGATAGTGGCCACAATAACATTTATGATAATAGCAATCTCGAGACTTTTATTAAGAGTAAAGGCCCTTTCATTCCTTATGTTACCATACATAAATTTCTCAAAGATCTTACTGAAACAAATTGTATACTGGTTAAGTTATGCATTTATTAATAAACGGTCAATATAGGCAATGTTGAGTCACTCTAGAAATAATCATATGCGTACAAGAGAATTAGACTAACTGCAAATAACAATATTCTAATTTGCATTATAATAAAGTCTTAAAAAAATATGCAAATTAGCAAAGTTAATAAATTGCCTACAAAACTTCTAATGACAGTGAACAAAATGGAAGCTGAAACTTCAAACCATCAAAGTCAAAATAAAGCCTGTATGTGTTATTGTTGTGGTAAAAAGGTTATCTGAAGAAAAGCTGCAGGTTTAAAAATAAATGATATCATATTTGTTCCATAACTAGACATTTATCATGCATTTGTTGCAATAAAGACAAAAATAATAAAACAATTTACATTCCGACTCTAAATCATGGGAAATATCAAGAAAAATGATAATCATATTTTCTGGATGTACATATATATGAGCAAAAAATTATTATGGAGCTTGATAGTGGCACAGGATTATCATTAATATCACAGAATGATTGGACAAAAATATTTCATAAGTATAAAAAGAATGTTACATTTGAGAAAACTGACATGGTAGCCGTTGATGTAAATGATAACAGAATAGAGATACATGGAAAAGTAATGATACCTATTAAGGTAAAATGTGATATGTTGAACTATTTCCATCATTTATGAATGAATGTTGAATGTAAAGAAAATTTTAAAATTTATTTAAACTTTCCAAATACAAACAACTTGTTAGTAATAACACACAAATAAAGTTTAAAATTTTCTTTACATTCAACATTCATTCATAAATGATGGAAATAGTCCAACATATCACATCTTATAATATACCATCATTACAAACCTTCAGACAACTATTAAGGTAAAGTTCAGAATAAGATTTTTTATCTCTTTATATCATGAAGCATGTCCTCATTGCTATTTTGGCAATAAACTGGTTCACTGTTGGGAATTTGTATTGACATAATTAAAATACAGTTATAGTCTGTGGTCTCAGTTAAGCACCCAGTTATTTAAGTTAGGAGCAGGGAGATAAGAACATAGTTGGTAGACATAGAACTGGTAAAAGAAGTACAACCATTTGCAAGTATCCCACATAAAATCCCATTTTATTAAGATCAAAAGTAAAAGAAACAATTCATGAGCTGGTCAAAAAAAGCATTTCAACTAATAGAAGATTTTGGACCACTCCAATTGTATTATATTGAAGACATACAGGACTGTTTGCTTATACAGAGATTATTATGTAGTGCTCAATAAGTATATAAATATGAGAACTTACCCAGTATATAGTGTGCAGGAGATAATAGCATTGTTACAAAAAGCAAAATTTTTTGCTAAAATCAATTTAAAAGTTCATATTCTATCAAAATCCTGTCACGACTAAAATGACTGAATTATTAACTATATGTATCATCCTAGGATAATTTGATTCTAATAAATTACTCTATCAGATAACAGTAGCACCAAATCCGTTTTAGACAAAAATGGACAGTTATGGAAGGTGTTAATCCGTGTCTTTTTACTAACTCAACAGAAAGGGAATTATCAGCATGTATATTTAAAATGTGTATTAAATTGCATAAAATTGGTGCATGATTAAATATCTCTAAATGTATTTGGATTACTATGAAATTAAGTTTCTGGGATGTATAATTAATCATAAAGGAAAATATATCTTAACTTTTTCTCTTCCCCATATCCTCATTAAAAAACTTATTTAATAATAAAAAAAAAACCCAATTTTGCCCCCACCCCAAATTCTTTTTAAATTATTCTCAATTTAAAAAAAAAGGAAAAACCTAAAAAAATTTTTTGGTGGCCAGAAAAGGTAAAAGCTGTAAAAAATGCCTCTAAATCAAAGAATATCAAAGATTTACAGGTATTTTTAAGCCTTCTCAATTTTTTTGAGTTTTCCAAAAGGAAAAGTTAATGTTACTGTATCATTATACCAATTCCTAAGAAAGGACCGCAATACAAACGGAATACAAAGCTTGAAAATGCTTTCAACAGAACTAAGGACTATTAACTTCTAACTAACCAATTACTTATCTATTACTGTAATGATCAGGAAGTCCTTGTTACAACTGATAGCCATAACGGCTATAATATCACATCATTTTGGAGGTGAACATCCTATAGCTTATGCCTCTAGAACATTGATAGCTGCTGAAAAATCTATAGTCAGCTTGATAAAGAAGCTTTAATGATAGTTTTTGCTATGAAAAAATTTCATCACTATGTTTGTGGATGAGTTAAAAATTTACAGTGATCATCGTCTATTGATGGGTATTCTAGGAGTCTTGAAGAAAACTCTGAACATGCTAGTCAAAGAATGATCTGTTGGATAAACATACTGACACCACTATTCTATTAGGCAGGATTGATATTAAACCTTTAAACATTGCATGATCACCATTTCTTATGCGTTCTCAACCTGTTAAAACAGGCAAAACTCTCCATAGAGTAGTGCCACTCAGTGCAAACCAGAGTAAATATAATAAAGAATTGACCTTGTAGATACACTGTCAAGATTACCAGAGACACATGAATTTGAGCATAAAATTACGGAGGTTAATTACAGACTCCATTGAGAACATCATGTTGAATAGTGGACTAAAAGGAATATTGGATATCAAACTTTAGGGCAATGGATTAAGCCTGGTTGGCTTAAAAGTTGGCCTAATTTCCTAGCCAAACATATTGAATGTATGTGAAAGCCTCTCATTGAGCAACAATTGTATCCTAATGATGGTTATGTATTGATATTACCAGAAGGCAGGAAACAAGTACTAGCTTTACTTTTTAAAAGATATGTGGGAATAGTGAGAATTAAGGAATTAGTGCAATCATATGGGTAGTGACCAAATATGAGTTGAGAGATTGAGCAAACAGTTAATCATTATAGAGACTGCCTATACACTGCTAAGCTGCTGCTGAGAAAACTAGACTCTTGATCTAGAGAAACCAATTGTGACATGACTATATTTGGATCATGCTAGACCATTGAATGATTATTTTTCTTATAATATTGACTTGAACTCTAAATTACCAGAGTATAAAATTGTCAAAAGTACAAGTGCAGATTATACTAAAGCTATTAATATATGGTGTATCTGAACTTAGTTCTTCCCTTATGGCTATTTAAGTTAGATAGCTGGATTGGGAGACATATGGATGTCTGAAAATTTCAGATTTTATACTTAATAGTCATCCATTAGATAAAGTGTTGGGCTTGTCCTGGTATTTTTAATCTAATGCTTGAATATCCTAGCACCTCACTGAGGACGCCAGTAGTAGAAACTGGTCTGTGGTTGGGGATATTCTGCAAAGCTTATTAAGAGCTTATTTGTGAGCTCTGTTTATAACATTTGTAATACAAGCTTGATAAATTAGGTCATATAACATCGGACTTGATTTTTTTGTAATTTTGTGTCACATATATCCTGAAACTGTAATGGCTGATAATGGAGTTGGTTTTCTGTCTATGCAGTTTAAAGGTTTTTTTTTGGCTAGTAAAGGGATGATATATATTAACACTACTGTACCACCCTGAGTCAAATGACCTAGCAGAAAAGGCAGTACAGCAATTAAAGACCATGCAAAATAAAACCTGTAAAAATATAATCAAAGCTTTGACAGATGCAATGTTTTAACAGCATTTCACTTCTTGAACATTACTAAAAATACTCCAGCTGAAATTCTAATGTGTCCAAAATTTCAAACACATATTTTAGTGGTACTGCCTTATAAGAATGTGACTAAATAAAACCATTTGACAGCAAAAGATTCAATGTTGGTGATACTGTATGGATACAAAATATTCTGAAGAAAACAAAATGGCTTCTCGGAGTGATAGTAAAGATCATATTTAAACAGTGAAGTTTAATTTAGTTGTCTAATGGAAATTAAATGAGAAGGAATGTTAATCATTTGAGAGTTCATCTGAATGAGACATTAAACCAGTGAATATCAGTAGAAATCTACATTTGACAGAGAGAGTGTGCAGACATATTATGAGAGCTGTGAGGTATAGAACCATCAAATATAGTAAGCAAACAAGTGAAAATGATGTAGGTAAAATGGATTATCAGTATAAAGACTCAACAATTATACCAGTGGTGGAGTTCCCATTGTTAAAACAATTTTAACAAGAAGAGGGGGGGGGGAGCACAAGAAAGGCCTATATCCTTTCAGATGTATCAGAGACCATCGATGACCGCAAAGGCTGCAAGATTATATTTGTGATTAAAAAATAATTTTATAGAGCGAGATGAGGAATTGGACTGTTTGTAATAATTATAATGCAGTATATTCAGATATGCATATATTTAGTTGATAGTAAATAAAGATATTTTATTTAATACAATTATAATCACATGACATATGAGTAAATTTATCCCTCATTAATTACATTCTAGAAAATTTACACATCATAACCATACATTGATCTTAATAAAATTAATATTCAGATTAATGCAGAAATTGTACTAATCTAAAATTTGCAGATAAGCTAGCAAAGTGTGTGTGCGCACGCACAAAAGGTATTATGTCAAAATAATTCATATATACAATGTTTGCTAAGCATGCATGTAAAAAAAATTATACATACTGGTGGAAGATAAGTGTACAATTAAAAATCTTATTTTCTAAGAAGATTAAATGATTTAATTTTCGTTTACTTATATATATATATTATTTATTATAAGTGAATAAACTCTTGTTTAAGTTTTATTTGCGTTCATATTTTCCAAATACACTGATGTGATCTGATTGATATTGTAATTAATATGCCCAGAGAATTCAGCAAACTGTTTGGTATAATCAGAGTTAAATTTAATCTGTCCCATAAAATTTGATAGAATAAGGCTTTGATTGTAATTTTATTTAGCTGAAGAATGTCCATTTTTTCAGTTGTTTGTTAAAAAGTTTTTCTTTTCTATTACGTTGGATTTTGATTGCTGCTTAGAATCAGAGTTTAGTAATGGAGTTCACTGAACACAAGGGATTTTGCTTACAAAAAAGATTACAGTTTTTTACATTTCTATATTTACCCTGAGCCTACAGAGTAATGAAGTAATGATACTAATGATGTGTGTAAGTTATAGATTTGTTATGCAGCGAAAAGTAAATTTTAGGCAAGTAATAATGTATAATGTCTTCATCTCCAGACTTTTATTCTAATTTATTATCTATTATTTTTTTAAAATGCACTTAGTATGATAAATCACATTTACTTCAATGAATCTAATATATTCTACTTATTTTTTTAATTATTTAATATGATCATTTAAAACTTTTTGTTATCAAAAAAATTCCACATTTTACTATACTGATCCTATTTATTGAAGTTGGATTAAATAAAGTAAATTCTATTAGATATCAACATTGGCTTTCTTTATTAATATAATAATTAATGTCTCTGGATGCAAATATGGTCAAAACCTTTCTCCAGTAATTATTGAGTTTAAGAAAATGGTAATTATTTATTTTAAGTCTATACTAGTTTGTTTTTGTTGCTATAAATTGTTTTGGCTTTAACAATTTGCTAATTTATAATACTTATTTGATCATTTATATATATTTTTAAAGATCTATCTCCACTTGTAAAAATAGAAAGGCTTATTAATAAATAGTATTTGAAATGTTTTCAAATATATTAAAGAATTCCAAATATATATATTTAAGAAAAAGACCAGTGATTTAATTATATGAAGTATTTCTAACAAATATTCTAGCATTTACTTTTATTATTTGTAGTGTTCTCATTAAAATAATTTTTTCATTTTGACTTAAGTTTGATTTAGAAACATATTCTCTTTTTTTTTATTTCATCATTCCAGTCTGCTGCTATTTCGTTTTAGTACTTCAAATTATTATTGTAGATGTTATCATTTTTAGGCTTTTAATTTCATTTTGATTCTAATAGCAATTTCTGACTTACATAGTTCCATTTTAATTATTGTTATGTTAAAGCAATTAAAACAGCTTAAAATATCTTTAACATACATTGATAGGAGTTGAATTAGAATCTTCTAGTTATTTTTTATAAAAAAAAATGTAATTGAAAGAGTGTGAATATTTTAATGGCATTAAAAGTGTTTTTACATATACCTTTATTAATATTTAGAGAAAACATTGTTGAAGTATGAGAGTTTTGCATTGTCATTTTAAATTAATGTACATGTGTGTTCATTATAAATTGGTACTTTATATCATTGCTTATACTAATTAAAATTTAAATATAAACAATTTATAATGTTCATCTTTATGTATAAAATATTTCTTTTGTTTCTAATATTATATCAAATCATACTTTGTATTGTTTTTACGGAACAATTATTTTCCCATTTTTAAGAATTCATTTATCCTTATAGTATGTATGTTTTTAAATCCGTTAATCACAAGTAGGTTGCAATAAAAAAAAGTTAATTTTTTTTGATACATTTATTCCATTGTTTTACCAATAGTTTTTATTTTTATTTTATTTTAATATTTTGCACACTTGGTTTCTAGCCTTTTCATCATCTGCATCATTAATAACTTTGTCATCATAAAAGCTTGAACATTTTTTTTATGAATATCTTTTGCAAATAATTATCTTTTTGTCACACAAAAGTACATTAGCATGCTACTACTGTTTAATACGTTCTTTAATACAATTTTACATTTTAAATACTTATACTAGATTCTGAATGATTGAATTGACTTGTCATGCAACTTATTGATATAAATAGAAAACCTATTTCTTTTGCAGCAGCTGTATCACTTTTATTGATGATCTATTTATTGATTTTTAGTGTATGTTTTTATATATATCAATAAATATATTTTTCATTTCTAAAGTTTTTCTTTTCCCATTGGGAAGAAAACAACTAATATCACATCATATTCAACATATAGTGTGTATGTATTATAATGAAAATCTCCTTGGTTAATTGATCAAAATAACAAATAAATGACTATTCGCAAATTAAATTTAGTCTAGAATAATTATAAATATCTAATAGGCGTCTGTGTACATAGTGAAGTGACTATAGAAATTTTATATTTAATTGACTAATTTATATAGTCAACTCGCAAAAAAAAATAAGTCTTTATGCAGATTCAGCCATGTTTCCTGACTATTACCCACTCCACATTAGTAATATTATTAAATGACAAAATAAATAATCTATGTAGAATTTGGAGGAGAAATAAACAAGCAATAAAAATTAACAATAACAATTTTAATTAACAAACTGAATGAGAATAATAATAATAAAAAATTGTATTTACATGTTTACATCTAAGATTGAATGAAGAAAATCTTTGCTGCTTCATAATAATTCATAAAACAAAAGTTTATAATAAGTTCATTCAATTACCTATTGATGTCTTTGTGAGCTTATGTTTTATTAGTTTGTGAATGTAGATATAAAACCATCAAAATCATTATTTTACATATCTGCAAACAATTTTTTATTATCTTAACTTTTCTTGGTTTGTTTCAATAGTAACAAACAAAATTACATATATTTACAAATCACTTCATAGAAGATTTTCATTTCAATTAATTAGAGGGCAAGTTTCCTTACATCAAATGTCTCACACATTTTCAGTTAATTTCTAAGACATTATTTTGTTTACACTTCCATAATCAGCTACACTATTGGAAAGATTAGGGGAGAGGCACTCTGGAATTTTTTACTCCATAAATGACATCATATTTACTTAATCATTACAATTTTTATTGACTTTGTTCTTATAAGTGACCTGACAAAGAAGTAATGATTCACTTCTTTTGTTTAAAGCAGATGATCCAAGAGTTTCCAATTGGTTCCTATAGCAACATTATTTTAAAATAGTTAACTTTATTTTAAAATAAGGAATTGTAATAAAATTTTAAGTTTTACAATTATTATTATTAAATAAATTACTTACATGACTTGTATACATTTTAGAATATATAATAAAAAAAATGCACATGTTTACCAAAAAGCTATGCATGTAAATTCAGCCCATGTAAATTCAGCCATGGAGGTTACAGTATATATATATGTGTATGAAAATTTATATTTTTGATTCTTATATATATATGTTTATTATTAACATTATGCCAATGTTTTTACTTTTTTTGGGTAGTAGAGATCATCCATGTCCAAAAGTTCTAAAAATTGGTAAGATTCAGTTGAAGCATTAATATAATTTTTTTGTTAACAAGCAAATGTATGCATTGATGAATCTGAAATAAATATTTATATCTTTTATCTTTGAATATATTAATAAATGATGTATTTTTTTCCTGAAGTATCTATGTAAATTTAAAGAGTTTTAAATTCTTAACATTTGATTCAGATATTGACATGCTGGAAGAATTTGCATTTTTAAATCGAGAGAAAATTAGTTTGGATTTACTTCCTTCTAGCACTTCACAGATAAAGTAGGTGATTTTTTTATTTTATTAATTAAACTTCAATCCAGAAAAAACTAAAACAAAAAATTACTTAATTTTAAACTTACAGATGCACCTAACATGCTTTTTCATTTAAAGACTTTTTGATAATGATTTTTATTAAATGTATTTATAATTTCCTTATAGGGATATAAAGAAATATTTAGATAATTTATTATTTTCATTGTTTTAAAATATTATAATTTACATGCAGTTTTGAAAATTACCAACATACATCAGTACAGTAGGACAGTAATAGAAAACACATTCAAAGAATCTAGAATGTAAAATAAAAGCAGAATAAATATGACATTCTTGATGCAACCATAGATGGAGAATTAGTTTGTTATTTATTCTGCTCAATGAAGATGATATTTTAAAAGTTATTAACTTGTGAAGGATTCTATTTTTTTAAAATGAGCTGTTAATTTTTAGGTTTAAGAAATTTATTCAAAATAAATTATCTAAATATTTTATTATAATCTTGTAGATGCTTAATTCTTTTTACTTACTGATAATTGTGTTCCAAAACCACAGATCTGATATTTTGGAATTTTTGTTTTATAATGTTTAAGTTAGAAAAGTATTGTCTTTTATAGGTATGAGTACTGATGTAAGCTTTTTTTTGCTATCTAATTTTTCTGTAATTTTTCACCTATCAACAATTTGAATAATCTTAAAGTATCCTTTTTGGTACTCTTTAATTAGCCACTGTATATCGCTTGGTGGCACTGTTTCTGGGCAAAAAAATTTTAGTATAACGTTTCCGGGCCGGGACAAAACAAAACACTTTTCTTTTTATTTAAAAATGTACATTATTCTTCTAATAGTAAATGAAACATTTAAACAAAAATTAAAAAAAAACCTACTTGATTAACAAACTAATCAGCCCAAATTAAATTAAATTCCATTCAATTAAATTTCAGCACATAGTGCTAGAATGTGCGGGGGTGGGGGGTGGTTTTGCTGATCCAAAGGCTTGGCCAAAAGATGCATTACTCTGATCAAACCAAGCTTATGATTTGTCTTGTAGCTCTTCTTGTGAAAACATGCTTATTCACATGACTTCTGGGAAATGGTGTTTGGCCATATCCTTTTGCAATTGTTTTCACTTTCCAAGCTGTGTAGGGAAGCACGGGGATGGGCTTACAATTATTAGTATGTAATAGTATGTCAACTAGGGTGTAAGATCATTACTTTGAATGCACATTAAAAGAGTTATGACCAGTTGAATTACATATGCCCTCACATCATATGGTAGCGATCTGTGAAGTGTGCACTATTTGCATAGTGTCGCGAAGCACATCATCAGGCTGTAATATTTGTATGCAATGCCATCTAGGCCTGCTAATGGCTTATATGAACAGAATTGTTCTACACACCTAAATTCGGCCGCGTAAACGGCATATTTCTGTTTTTGCACAGAAACAGCGCCACCAAGCAATGTACAGTGGCCAATTAAACAGTACCTAATTTTTTTATGTTTAGTATCTTGTTTGCTTTAAAGTATTGCAGAACATTTTAATGTTTAACCTATAATGATGTGTATTCTGTAATATATATATATTATATAATGAGCATGCCAGTAGCTCTTAACAAGCTTTTTAGATTATCTATCTGAAAAGCTTGTTAAGAGCTATTGGCATGTTCATTATATAACATTTGTAATACAAGCTTATAAAATTAGGTCATATGATATATGACTTGATTTCCTTGCAATATATATATCAGCAGATTGGAGTAATGTTTTTTTTTTTTGTAGATAGAAATATCTTTTAATGAAAATCTATTGTTTATTTAATAAGATATTAATTTAATTTTAATGAATTATCTAATATGATACAATATATTAAAAGCATGGAATAAAGAATCAATAATGACAGAAGCAGCTATTATAATACAAGTAGTTTTAGAGGATTATTGATGCCAAAAAAGAAAAATGTTTTAAGAAGCAAATGGAAAAATATGGATATATATATATATTTTTTATTAAAGTATATGACATTGAATATAATTATTACTTTGCCATCATGGTTTTTTACATTTTCATTATTTATCAGTCTATAAAATAAAAATTCATAAATGTTTACTGTTTGAATATATAGATATCTGAAAGTACTTCAAATAAAGGAATAGTCCACTGCAAAACAAAGATCTCTCTAATAATTTTCAAAAAAGGAAGAGGGAGATGTCATTAGCCATCAGATTTGTCAATTGCTATCTTGTAATGATCTTAGTATTTTTTTTCATCCTTAGTTTTGCTGTCTAATTAAGAGTAATTAAACACCCATTTATTGATGAGTATTATATGGCTAATTGGTATAGCTATGAGCTAGCTAACTGAAAGATAAATTCTAAATATGAATTTTATGTAATTTATTATATCTTTATTTATATATTATATGTTTTAATTTAAAAACATATATTATTTATAAATATAAAAAATATTTATAGAATATATAGATATGTGTGTCTTAAAAAGGTAAGTATATAATAATACATAACCTATTTATGTTTGTCAATTCTTCAATCTGAAGAAGCATAAAACTAAATAAAAGTGTTTAAAAATAATGTATTAAAAAAAAAAAAAAACTATAGAAACCATCACAATTTATTGTAGATTCCTTTTTACCTAATTAGACACCATCACAAAAAACACAATTACATGTTAGCTTCTGTATTGACAACATCTAGCATTTATTTATAACTCTGCATGCCCAAATTTACAAGTCACACCCATCTTTGTGTGAAAACATTTAACATTAATATTTATTCTATTCCTCTTTTGCTTGCATCTTTTTTATCTAATAAGTAAATAATTATGGTACTTTTTCATTACACTGGACAAGCTGCTTGATGGCGCGGTTTCTAAGTAAACAGAGACAAATATAACATTCCGGGCGTGCGTAGTATTGTTGTTTGACATATTTTATTGATTTTGTTTGGCATATTTTATTGATATAATTATTTCAAAATCTGAGTTCATTCACTTTTTTATTTGGTTTTTATGTGTTGTTTTTTGTTTTTTTAAAAACCCATGTTTCTTTTTTTTCATCACATTTTTGGATTTCATGCATTTGTTGTTCTTTTTTTTTTTTTAAAAAAAAAAAACTTAACATTTAATACAATTAAAAACATTAACATACCTCCTTTGATTGACTTTTTCATTTGGTTTTTATTTGCTGTTACTTTTTTTAGTTTTTAATTTAAGAAATGAAAAAGAGAAAGAAAATTAAACCATTACGTTTTCTAGTTTTTTTTGGAGGGGGGAAGGGCGTATTTTTCTGCGTTCTTACTTTTTTTTGCTTTGGGATTAAAGAAAGTAAAACTAAAACATTACTGTTATTTTTAGTGTGTGATTTAATGAAGTGAAAACCTAGCCTAACATACTACTTTTTATTTATTGTTTGAAATATGGCATTTCACAAAACTGTACACATTCCATTCCATAGGTTTTAAAGTTAATCCAGCTTTTTATACACACATACACCCACACATGCACACAACAAATAAGAATGAAAAGAAAATAATTAATAAACAGTCTTTTAATCTAAAATTGATATGCAAATAAAGAGAAAAGACTAGTGATTTGTTTAGGGTATGTGTTTATATATCCTCGACCAGTCAAATCACATCTGCTGGTGAATAGAGCATATTTAGCTGCAGAATCGAACGGGACAGTGGAAGCTCGACAATTGATCCTGATGTATATATATGCATATTTTAAAAATATCTAGTAAAATGAGATAACTAGAAAAATTCAATTGTCAGTAGCCTGACTGCTAATCGAATTCTTAAAAAGACTGAAATCGATAAAACTCCATCTGGATTAGTACTCCAGAAAACAAAAGATCTCAAGGTATAAAAAGACAGAGAGAAATAGTGTGCATTCTTTTTCCTAATCTTCATCGTTGAGGTGTCAACAGTTTTTTACCAGCCAGAAGCAGTGGAAGAATCCAGCGGGAGTTGTTTAATTTCACGGTATCTCAGCTCCTGAAGGTTATCAAGCCAATTAGGGTTTATAACCGATTGCCCCAATTTTGATATGATTTGAAATGCCTAATGGCTTATAGGATTATGATAGACTGAAAACCAATGCTAAGGTAAATGCGTGGTTTTGTTTTGTTTAGTTAGCTAATCTATATATTAAGTGGAAGGACTTACATTCCTCAAAACAGTGAAAGGACTTGTATGCAATAGATGTGTTAACTTATTTATATTTATATCTTGCTATAACTATTTAGCTAATATATATTTGCTCATCATTGTAAATTCCTCAAAATCAGTGAAGAGACTCAAATGCAATGGATGTGTTAACTTATTTATATTTTGTAACATTTTATGCTAATATTTATTTGTTCATCATTATAAGCACATGTTAATAAATTGCGTAAAACTATGGAGCCACTCTGGGTTTTATTTTATCTGACCAAGGGATAATTAACTCTGAAATAATTTTGCTATTCTTACTAAGGTAGGACATAGCAGATCCAATGTCTTCTCTTTGCCGCAAACACATTGCTTTATGACAGGCAGTATGTCATTGACCTGCAGAAATGACACAGCATCAGCCTCAGTGACAGGCAACTGCCAGAATTTAAAACTTTACACATCAGACATTTTGTTTTCTTGTTCTCACAACGAACGCGATGTTGGGCGTGATCTCTTTCAAAGCGTATTTGTGCGTGCACTTTTGTGATTGGGCTGGTGTTTTTAGCTTTGCATAGGACAACCTCTAATGTCATGATAATTTTTAGAAAGTATCAGTACACATATTAGGGTCTTTACAACTTATAAAAAAATGCACAATAACTTAGTTCTGAACATTTTAAGTCGAGCAGCTATCATATCACATGATAGCGATATATAAACTCTCACAGTTTGCGTAAAATGTTGCTACACAAGGTAGGCGGGAATTTTCTGTGCATTTTCATAGCAATTGCACTGTCTAAGTGGGAAAAACTGGAAATCTTCTGTTTGATGTTATCTAAAGTTGCTGTCAAGTGGCCTTAACTGGAAATTTCGGTTTGAGTCTGCGTAAATGGGGTAATTCTGCTGGTTTGCAGATAAATAGTGCCATCAAGTGGGCTTGTCCAGCGTAACAGAAAAGTATTATAATTACATTTTTGATTTACATCCAATAGGGATGGTCCCATTTTTTAAAAAACAAATAGAATTCTCTCTTTTCAACAAATTGAGGTTCAACTTTATGTTGCCATTAGTATTCAAAATTCCTGAATAAGTTATTAAAATAAAAATGGAAACCATATGTCTATAGTACTGTCTCCATTTCAATATGCAAAAAAGTTCATTAATTTTACAAATGAAACTTTTTAAAATGACTAGATCATATCCAACATCACGAATTATATGCTTTTGTGGTAATACAGATTGATTTGGGGGCAGCATTTGATTCTATTATTTAAATTGAAAGGTGTAGGATTTTCTTCCTCTTTCTGTTGCAGCTAATCTACTTTTAAATAGAGAGATTCATATTTATCTAAGTGACATCACACCCTCTCTTTTCATATGACACAATATTCCAAGGATTTAAATTTTTTTTTTTCCATTTTCTATCTAAATTCTCTATTAAGAATAATTGATGACCAAATTACTGGAACTTTTCCTTTAACCGGTTATGGCAATTAAATCTATAGCCTACATGAATGATGTAAAAAAAAAGGATTACCAGTACACAAGATGCCAGTCATAATATCTCGGTTTTCCACTATTCCTTTTTTTTATAATATGAAAATGAAAACTGAAGTATAGGTACTTTTTGCACATGAAAAATTTTTTGTATCTCATTCAAAGACGATCTTATTTTTGAATGCAAAGTGATGCTAATCAATATGCTTGTCCAAATTGCCTATTTTACACCTATAACTGATTTATCAAAAACTTTCAAACAAAAATTGATTTATTTTATAGCAAATTTTTATGTTGAAGAATAATAATAGCATTGTCAATATCTAAACTTAAGAAAGTAATTATGTTGAATGCTTTATTTATAATTATGTTTATGATACAAAATTCATACAATCTCATTATGACTATTAATTCATTTTCAACTGTTGGACTATTTTCATCATCTAGTATTGAGTATTGAATGTCTTTTAAAAAATTTAACTTTATTGAAATTTTCAAAGTACATTCAGCTGTTAGTAATAACAGACAGGTTAATATATTTACAATATTTCAAGAAGTATTATTCTACTCTCTTCTTCAAATGTTGCTGCTGTGTCAGTACTAGCATGAGAATCAAACTTGGATTTTAGATTCTTGAATGTTGAATTTTAAGATAACACTAATCAACAGCCATCCTTCCCAAGGTAACAGTCAGTAGAAATTTCATACACTTATCTAGGGATTCCTCCTGATTACTCCATTTTTTTCCTAAGGGCAAAGTTGATTAGTGATTTCCATACATTATGTGTAATCACATTAGGTTGACTTATGTGGTTATTCACCATTGTCATGTGAGTAGTTTCTTTGAATTTTCTTTTTTGTATCATTTTCTCTCTGTCCAATATTTTTGCATTTTCCCAATTGAATATATGTTCATTGGTACATACATGGTCTGCTATCTTAGACATATCTGTTTTCTCTCTTCTAATCAGTTTGTGTTCTTGCAATCAATTTTCAATGGAGCGAGTGGTCTCACCAATATACATCCACATTCACATGGTATTTCATAGATGCCGTTTTTCAGCATTTCAAGTTTAGGCTTTGTAGTTAGATATTATAATTCCTTGTAGTGTGCTATGGCTCTGGAAAGCTGTTCTGATATTATATTTAGTGCAGATTTTTTTAAATTTGTCTGCTATTTTTGATATATGTGGATATAATACAGTGCCAATAATTGGTCTTTCTTTTGGTGGTTATTTAGTATGTCTATTTTCTTAACAACAGCTGATGGGTAACCATTTTTTATAAATTTGTTCTACATGGATGTTTTCTTTTTCAATTTGCTGGTTTCTGAACAAACTTCTTTTGCTCTGTTCATAGTGATAGTATGATGTGATTGGATGTATATGCTAAGTATTTTCCTATATGTGTAGGTTTTCTGTAAATTAGTTTTGATTTTGCCATGAGGCAGTCTTGTCACAAGAACATCTAAGAATGCAATTTGTGTTTTGGTTCTGATTCTATTGTAAAAATTGAAGGGGATATGTTGTTGATGTGTTTCCAGAATGTTTTAGAAGTGCTTCACCATCATGTCATACAACAAATATATCATAAACATAGTGAAGCCAAACTTTTAGTGGAATTGTCATGTTCTTGATTAATTCTACTAAGTGTCTAGAATACTTGACAAAGGATTGGGTTTTGTATGCCAAAGGATGCTTGAGAAAAAATCTTGACAAATTTTGGCAAAGTGAATTTCTAGAATTAACAATAAGTCTTAATGGAATCTGATCTTTATGGATTTTAGATAGACCACAAAAATGAGGAATTTTATTGAAATATGTTAGTTTATTTATTTTTGAATCACTGAACTATCTGTGATGCTGTCTGAGTAATGCCTGCAATTTTGTTTCTGTACTTGGTATCAGATTTTTTGCCATTTTCTGTATTGATCTGCTGTGAGGAGTTCTTGTATTTTGTTCTCATAATCAGATGTTCACATGAGAAACAACAAAAATTGAAGTCAAACATATTCTATGATGAGAGAAAAGCAATTAAATCTCTCAAAATAGACAAATCTGTAATCATTCTCCAAGCTGACACAAGCAATGCAACAATTGTAATGGATATAAGTGATTGTGACAACAAAGTGCAAAAATTAAGGCCAAGAAAAGTGGCAAAAAATCCAATATCGAGAACAGGAACAAAGTTACAGGCATTACTGAGAAAGCATCACAGGTACTGCAGTGATTCAGAAAAAAGTAAACCAGCATGGTATTTCAATAAAATTCCTCATCTTTATAGTATACCTAAAATCCATAAAGATCATGTTCGATTAAAACCTACTGTTAGTTCTAGAAATTCACCTTTCCAGAATTTGTCAAAATTTCTTTTCAAAGTTCTTAGTCCCTTTGCATACAAGAGCCAGTCCTCTGACAGGGATTCTAGACACTTTGTAGAATTAATCAAGAAAATGACAATTGAAATAACTGACATACTAGTAAGCTTTGATATGGAAAGTTTGTTCACAAATGCATCATGTGAAGAAGCATTGTTTATTGTATGAAAAAGATTAAGTAATGACAATAGCTTATAAACCAGAAAAACTTTTTCTATTTATAATATAATGGAAGTATTAATATTCTGCATTACAACAACCTACTTTTAATACGACATAGAATTCTTCCAACAAAATCAAGGATTGGCTATGGGCTCACCACTGTTATCCCTGATTAGCAATATTTACTTGGAGAAACTTGAAACCACAACCATAAAGTCCTACTCCACATCCACCTAAAGTTTAGTTTTGCTATGTTGATGATACATTTGTTGTATGCCCACATGGCGAAACATTTCTAAAATTTTCTGGAATCATCAACAATATATCTTGTTCAATTCAATTCACAATAGAATCAGAACAGTAACACAAATTGCATTCTGAGATGTTTTTGTGACAAGACTCCTTCATGGAAAAATCAAAACTTCAGTTTATAGAAAACCCACATGTACAGTAAAATACTTAGTGTATACCTGCAATCACAACCGAAACACAAAACATGGAGTTATAACAGAGCAAACAAAGTTTGTCCAGAAACCAGTGATTTGGAAAAAGAAAAGATCCATATAATACAAACTCTTATGAAAAATGATTATCCATCAGCTGTTATTAGGAAAACCTTAAATAGACAAAATAAAGGAACCATTAAAAGAAAAAACAATTATTGATACTGTAATACATTCATATACACCAGGGGTTGCCAAACTTTTTTGATCATAGACCCCTATATAATTTTTCGAAATCTCCATCGACCCCCAAAAAAGTTATTTTCAGTTAATTAAAATAAAACTATCTATTATGTACTGTGTTTGTACATTTATTTTATGATTTTAAACATTTATTAAAGTAAATTTTACATTGTGTAACAATAGTTTTATGAAAAATATGTGTGATTTGCATATTAAGAATTGTTTTTCCTTTGACCCCCTGGCTCAGATCGACCCCTACTTTTGTTAAATAGACCCCTGGGGGTCTATATAGACCACTTTGGCGACCTCTGATATACACCAAAAATAGCAGACAAATTAAAAAAATCTATAATCAGTATAATATTCCAGAGCCATACCATACTATGAGGAACTATCTAACATCTACAAAGACTAAAGTTGAAAAACAAAAACTACATCTATGAATAGGTAGAACATATATTAGTGAGACTAGTTACCCCATTGAAAAGCAATTGCTAGAGCACAAAGTGATGATTAGAAAAGAGAAAACAGATTTGTCTAAGGTAGCAGATCATGTATATACCAATGAACATATATGTTCAATAGGGAAAATACAGAAGTATTGCATAGAGAGGAAATGATACAAAAAAGAAAATTTAAAGAAGCTGCTCACATGACAATGGCAAACAATCCCATAAGTCAATGTAGTATGACTATGCATAATGTATGAAAACCACTAATCAATTTTGTTATTAGGAAAAAGTGGAGAAATCAAGAGCAATCTTATAGATAAGTATATGACATTTCTACTGGCTGTTGCCTTTGGCAGGATGGTTCAGTTGATTATAGTGTTTCCTTAAAATTTCAATATTCAAGAATCTAAGGGTTCAGGTTTGATTCCCATGCTAGTACTGTCATTGATGAGGCCAGCAACACCCGAAGAAGAAAGGAGAATTATATTTCTCGAAACATTGTGCATATATTAACCTGTTTGCTATTACTAACAGTTGAATTTACTTTGAAAATTTAAATAAAGTTAAATTTTTTTTAAAGATATTCAATATAATACTAGATTATGGAAATAGTCCAATATATAAATAAAACTAAAATACCATCATCACAAACCTTCAGAAAAACACACCAAAATGTTTACTATTAGAGTTTTGTTTTGATTTTTTTAATAATATAAAATCCATCTTATAAGTCTATAAAACAGTTCTACAAATGAATTTATCAATAATAATAATTAGTATTCACTCGTAAATCAAAATAACCATTCCAACTAAAAAAAAAAAAAAACAAGAAGAGAAAGAAAAAAAAACATTCTAGAAATGAGTTATCCTGATGATTATATAAACCACTCTGTGAAACACCGATATGCACACATATAGGATATGTACTATCAACAAGCTTTCAATCCAATTCACCCAAAAAGTTTATTGTATAAATTTAAAAATTAAGTTTAGAGCTCACATATTTTTTCAATTGAAATTAAATCAAGACTGTGTACTACTTTTATAATTTTTAAAATATCAAACTAGAATCTCACAAATTGCCCTATGTATGACTTTGCCGGAGAGAAGTATTTTCTTTATAAATGTTACATACTACACCAATTATGTGGTATAATAAAAAATCTTAATAACAAAACCGGCAAACAATTCAGGCTATATTAGCACTTTTTTCTTATTAGTATTCCACTTATTAGAATGTTGCTATTCATAGTATTTGCTTTTTGGTGTATTAGATACACCCATTTATATATCCATCCCTCTTAATCACAAACTTAGTTTATAATTTTAAATAGGAATTTCAAAATGATTTTAAATGATGTGATAATATGTTGGACTATTTTCATCATCCATCATTAAATGTTGAATATACAAAATATTTTAAATTTTATTTAAACTTTTCAAATACAAAAAACTTGTTAGTAATAACACACAAATAGACAACATAGGTTTGTAATTATACAATGTTTTGAGTAAGGGTATTCTTCACTCTTCAGATATTACTGGTTTGGCCAGTAATAATATTAGCATAGGAATCTAATTTACATCTTTAGATTTTTGAATATTGAATTTTAAGCAACACTCTAAACAAATCCAGTTATTCTGACAAAGGCAACAGTTAGTAGAAATTTTATAAACTTATCTATGAAGGTTGGTTCAAATCCTTCTTATTCCTTCATTTTTTTAAAATACTTTTTTCTGAGAGCCAAGTTAATTAGAGGTTTCCAAATACTATGTATTGCACACTGGGTTGACTTATAGAATTATTTGCCATTGTCATATAAACAGCTTCTTTGAATTTTCTTCTTTGCATCTTTTCCTCTAGCCAGTACTTTTGTATTTTCCCAATTGAATGTACATGGTCTGCTACTAGACACATCTGTTTTTTTTTCTCTCATAACAAGACAGCTTTTTATTAATCTAGTAGAGCAAATCATTCACATTTTTTTATTATACCTAAATATATAGTACAAATGATATTTTATTTATGAGTCACACTATTGTAATGTAGGATTCTAAACAAAAGTTATAACAAAACATTAAAATGATTTTATTATTAATCATTTATCAAAATTCAGTAATACTATCACACTGCATGGTTGAGGTTAGTTGTAGAATATCACATTCTAGAGATAAAGTGTGTAGTTTGAATGCAATTCTGACATTTTTGTTTACTCAAACTTTTTCTGAACTTCCAAACAACAAATCATTTAAACAAGGCAAAACTCTCTCCATACAGTAGAGCCACCCTGTGCCAATCAGAGTAATCAATGGATGCCAGAAGGTTTGTGCATAAAATCCCTATCTAATGCCTACTCATCCAATATCCCCAGATTAGTTTCTGGCTTGTGGCCATTATCAGTGAGGAGCCTTGGATCTGAGAGTACTGCACCTAGATCTTAGGATCTAATGCAACCCTCCAGCAACCACCTTTTATCTCCAGTTAACTACAAAATTATGAGAATGAAATTGAAAACACAATAATATTTTCAATCTAAGCTCAATAGCTTATATAGTCATATGGGTCTGAACTCAATTCAGTACCCATACATTTTGGTGGCTTTGGCTCTTTAACAACCATAGCCACCACTATCCTATTAGGCAGGATTGGTGTTCATAGTGATCATGTGATGTTTAGTGGTTTAACAAACCATTTAATTATTTATTAATAATGCTGTATTACTTTTATGTATTATAACATTAAATTTCCTCTTGTACTATGTTTTTAAAAAATAGGTAACATATATGTAGAATTCAAATATTTGTAATATGTCTTGAAACTTTTTATATTTATTTTGATAACATTTTGTTAACTATATTTTCTTTTAATATATTTTCAAATTTAGTTAGTATTTTTGTATATTTAAATTCTTGTTCTGTTTATTTAATCTATATTTTTAGACAAAGAACAGTCACCCGGGGAGTTAATAAAGGGGTTAAAGAAGATTTTCGAGTAGCTATGGAGAGACAAGTTTTTCGATGTGATGATAATATTGATCAACTTCTACAACAATTTTTTACCCAAGAAAAAGAAAGTATTTTACATATTTTACATTGAAATGATAGATCAGCTGAGAAAGACTGAGATTGTAATGTCAAAACAACCACCTGATCATTTTTTTTTACATTTTTTTAAATTTGTAAATAATTAATATCTTTATGATATTGACATTTCGAAATAAATAAAATTTATTTTTTAAATAATTTTATATATTTTCATAATTATTAAAAAAGTAAATACATATGTTTTTCTGTAATGTTTTTTTTTTTTTTCAAACAAATAAAATTGGAATGTTTGGTTGTGTTTGTCTAAGTAGACATAATAAAAGTTTTTTAGTTCAAATTCAAGAAAAATATGTGAATTAAATTTTCTAAAAAATTTTTAATTCTAAATATAGAAAAAAAAAAGTGCAGGGAAAAATAATTACAAAATACAATAATTTTGTCTGATTTTTAAATTTTGGTTACTATATATTTTTAACTTCATGATTGTTGATTTTTTTATGGAACTCTTCCCCAGTAAATCTAAAATATCAACCAAAGCCACAATAGAAATCATTAGTAAGTGGAATAAAACAACAACAACAAAAAATATAGTGTGGTAAAGGATTATAAGAATTTTTCAAAGTATATTATCAAGATATATGAAAAGTAAATAGAAAATTTTTGAATGTATAGTGTAATAAATGTCAAATATGTTTTCTTGAGTACACTTGCATAATGGTAGATTGGTGAATAAAATAATGATCAGAATAAACTGTGATAGACATGAAAAATTAAACCTCGAGATTTGGGATAACTATATATAGATATATTGAAATGAATAATGTTCATTTCGATGTCACCCATGTGGTCATCTTCAACATAGGTGGGAGCAGGTTTTCAGAGTTGTGAGGGATGCTAATAAATATTAGAATTCAGAAGTTATTAAATAATATATAAAATAGAACAAATGGTTTAAAATAAAGTAGGTAATATGCAAATATTAGAATAAGTTATTGAATGTCACATTTTAAATAATGTAATATGTGTCAAACTTATAAATTACATAAATTATGGTTAAAATTGTTGCACTTATCAAACATTAAATGTATGGATTATATTGCCAATAATTCAGTTAAGAAATAGATTTCAAATAATTAAATTAAAAATAGGAGTATAAAAAAAGATTAAGTCTGTTTTGAGATATGAGATTCGAAAACAAAGGAAAAAAATTAAGCAATTTAATAATTACAGTATTTTGCAAGTTTAACCCCCCCCCCCCCCCCCTCCCCCCCCCCCCCCCCCCCCCCCCCCCCCCTTTTTTTTTTTTTTTGGGGTTTTTTTTTTTTATCCCTTTTCTTCTTATTATAAAAATAAAAAAAAACAAACAACACCCAAACAAAAAAAAAAAAAAAATATATTATTTTTTGTTTTTTGGTGGTCTCAGCCCCCAAAAAAACATTCAGTTTGGGTGAAAGGAAAAAAAAAACCGCCAAACCAAAAAAAAAAAAAAAAAAAGAAAAAGATTTTGAGATTTTGTTATGTAGTGATTTAAGTATATAAAAAAATTTTAATTGAGAAATTTAAATATTTTTTAAAAAAAAAACAAAACAAACTAGATTTATATTAAAGATATTGAGAAGATATTAAAAATATTTTAGATGAAGAAAAAAGAAATTTTTTTTTTTTTATTATAAAAAAAAAAAAAAAGCGTCACCCCTCTTTTGTTTTTGTTTTGACATTATGTTTAAATTTGGCAAAATTGAATATATTTTAAAAAAAAAAAATTAAAATTTTTTTTTAAAAACTTTTTTTTCTTTCTCAAAACGAGAAAAAAGAGTAATATATTTTTTAAAAAATCTGAGGAGTGGAATTTAATATTATAGGAGAATATGTTTTAAAAAAAGCGTTTTTTTCCGGTTTGGGGGTGGGCCAATTAAAAGGTTGAATTTTTCCCCCCCCCACCAATAAAATTAGTGGGTGTAAGGGTTAATCGATTAAATAATGAAAGTGTTTTTAAAGCTTTTGTAATTAAAATCAGATCACAAAGTGTCAAAAATAAGACATTATTAAAAGTATTAAAACAAATTATCAAAACTTGTATACCATCAGTTTTTTTTGAAATTGGTTCTGTATTTTTGTGTTTAATCAAGCTACATTGAAATCTGGATTCTTTATTAATGGTCTTTCATTATGATGACTGTAGAAAAAACTGCTAGCTGCTGAAAACTAACCTGGATTTCTGGTGATGGATCTGACAGTGCTGTATGTGAAGACAAGACCTAAACCTCAAATTTAAATAAAAGGAACTTATGAAAGGACAGTATGGCAACTTATAAACAGAATCATTGAGAAATATGAAATCAGGAAAAATATCTTGATGAGCTATTGAGGATTCCAGCTTCAGAATTTTGGCTTCACACATTAAAAAAGTGTTTAAACTATAATAATGTGTTAACCATTTTTAGTGTATATTTCAAACTATATTTTATATTATTGGTTGATTAAAGCAAGCAGAAAGTTGAAAGTTTTTTTAAAGAAAAAGTCATGTTTTAAAGCAACTGAAGTTTTTTAAAAAAGATTTGTATTAAAAAAAAATTCATTTCATTTTGACTTTGCCATACATATGTTATAATTAACATTTTTTAAAGAAAAAAAGTGTCCTTTAATATGAAATTGTCAGATAAATAAAAGTGTAATATTCATTTGAAGCAAAAATGTGCATGCTTGTAAAGTATTTAAAATGAGTTACAAAGATAGTTTTGAAATTTGTTAGAGTCCATTTGTACATAAATAAATCATATTGATTACCATGAATTAGGTTTTATCTATGTTAAAATTTATTATGTACATGCAATTGTTAAATCACTGGAAATGCCTATTGTACACTATATGGTGAATTTATTCATGGTTTTTTCTTTAGTAAATCAGGTTTAGATTCAAAGAACCACTCCACATAATTAGCCTGTGCTATTGTTAAATCAGATTTTGGTCCTAAAGTGGCCACTCCCTAGAATTATCATTGTAAAAAGGTATTATAATTTTCTCATGTTAGATATATGGGTATGATTGCTATGAAGCTAATTAAAATGTATTATATTTATGAGAGCCAGTTATATAAAGGATTATATCCAAGTTGTATTAGAGACTGAATTTATTTTATGATAAATGTGCTCAATCAGAAAATTAAATTGTATTAGATTTAATTGAAATAAATTAACTAATTGTCCACTGTGTGAACTAAAAAGTAATAAAATATTGGGGAACTAGCTTATTTAAGGAAAGGAGCATTTTGACAATTATAATTTTTTGTAATAAACTATTGTTATTGTAATCATTTGGTTACATTTCTATATTAAAAGTAAGCAGTAATAATGGATCTTCAATTGGTTAAATATTTTACTTTTCCACATGATAGCAGGAACATTCTAGACAATTTTTTAAAAATAATTGTCAAACTTTTTTTAAAATTATAATATGTATACCTTAATATGTATTGAAAATTGTAAATGATGGTAGGAGAAATGTATAAAATCAAATAATTTCTTTTGTTCTCTCTTCAATAATTTTATTTAATTATCAATTGCTTTTAATTTTAAAACAAGTGTATCAAGAGAAAAAAAACTCTTTAGTAAATTGTTCAATATTTAATTTATAACTTTTTAAGAGATAAAGTTTTATGTTTAGAAATATTTTGAAAAAGAAACAAGATTTTAATGCTTTTGATAAATTTTATTTTAGAATTTTTTCTTTTCTCTTTATCTTTTTATTACAAAACTCAAATTCCTGTAATTAATTGATTGTCATGCTTTTCTTTTTGCAAGAAATTTTTAATTAGAAAGGAATGTCAAGAATGTTTATGATGTTTAGATTTTTGACTTGTTTTTCAATGTCAAAGCTTAAGGAGGGAATTATTTGAACAAATGTGTTTGTAAAAATTTATCTAATTAGTTATAAAAATTGATTGGTTTGTAGGCAAGATTTTTCCAGAAAAAAATAATAGGGGTATGAATAAATCAGAAGAACTGAGTGTCTGCTAAGAAGTTATTCCTAACTTAATCTTAGCTGCTAAAGAAGAAAAAAGCAGACATCTTATCTAAACTGTTGCATAGAATAGCAAAAGTTTTAATCAAGCCTTTTGTGTATTATGAATTTAATAAAATGGATTCTACAATAAAAACCAAGTGCTAAATTAGCTAAAAACTAGACATCATCTTCCCCCAAGTAATCTGTCTTTATTGGAATAAAATATAGAGAAGTTACTTCCTAAATTAATCTGCAACCTTGTCTTCAACAAAGAGCACGAGTCTTAGTGTTATTTGAAAATTTTAGTGGGAAGACGAAGGATAAAACTTACTATTTTAAATCTGGACATACTGCACACTAAAAAAGAAATTAATCACGTTCATCTTGAAAGAGTCAGCTTTTCAACCCAACTGTTTCACCTACTATATATGCTATATAGTAGTATTTATACATATATAGATACCACCAATCCTCGTATATTTATGAAAATTAATCTAAATAAATCCCATCTGAATTTGAATCTAATTAAGTCAATCATATATGTGTGCGTATATCTTTAAATATTTACTGAATTATTTATTTATATACTCCTTAAACAAAATGCGCATATATATAGACTATTAATAATTGCAAGGTGAAAAACTAATTGTATGTGCAACTTTAGACTACATATATGCAAGAGTATAAATGTTAATAGATTATAAAACATTTCGTTTTCAATAATTTTATATATTTATTAAATTACATATTTTCAAAATTGTATAATTCTGCATATATCAGTAAATTAGAACAGTCAAGTTACATATATAATAAAATGTTTTTTCTAAATCTTAGATTTGTTTACTGGACATATGGTCGCCAATATAATTAATCTTGACCAATATTACGTTAATTAAAAATTATATTTAGAATAAAAATTGGAAAACGGAATAAATTACAGCCTGTGAATAGCATTTTTTGACCTATTTAAAATTTTAAAACAGCAGACTCCTGCTATAATTGGTTACTATCGTACGGGCCAGAAAAACAACTCTAAGAAAATAAAATCATGAAAGAGAGGGGGGTATGCAGGTATAAAAGAAGTAGCAGCCATCTTTGAAGATTATTCAAACAATTATTCGGAAATTATTCATTAAGATTATTCATTAAAATATTTTCTAAAAGTGAATTAATAAAATGTCAGGGTAATAGGCTTCAAATCTAGCCTCCGCCCAGTGAACAGTCAGCTAAGCCACCAGAACAGGAGCAGACTACCGAGAGAATAACAAGAATGTCAAACGCTATTCAAAGAACCTGCAGTATGGAGAAACATCAAGATTAACAACAGTAAATACTCTTCTAATCTAAAACCTTCAACCAAGTCCAAGTAAATGCTAGCTTAACATCAAATTAATGGCCATCTAAATATTGTAAGTGAAAATTATGTATATTTTTGTTTTATAAATTTAATCTAAAAACTCACCTAAAATTATGATTATTAATTACTGTATTTAAATCCTAAAGCCTTGCCTGATTTTAAAAACTGTTATAACTGATTTTAAACCTGATTCATAATAAGTTAACTAAATTGTCTGATACAAATTTAAATCTCTGATATGAGTTATATAAATTTTAATTGATAAAAATGGTTTACCTGATAAACAAATTATTGAATGATTTGAAATATTAAATAATTGATTTAAACGCATCTATAAATGAATTATCATTTATCTAAAATACGCACATTCACACACATCCTTTTATTAGTATAATTGTATGATTTTATGTTTGGTTTACTTGCAAAATATTGTTTGATTTGCTTACATATTAATTTAACTATAAATAAGTAAATGCTATATATTTCAATTTGCTTTTGTCCAATTTTGTTACTTATACAATAAACTGTTTAAAGTAAAAATAAGATTTCTATGATAATTTATATATGTTTTAAGTTAATGATAATGTTTGCAGTCATTAAATTTCCGAGATAGCATTATAAAGGTAAATCAAACATGTTTTAGCAAACCTCGCACATCTTTCCTTTTAAAATAAACAATTATCAAATTTCACTTGTTTAAAATGTTATTATGATTTAAATATTCATTTCTTAAGTTGATCTATGCCAATATTATTATTTAATTACGTTATCTTGTTTATGCTATAAAACTTCAAAACCGAGCTTTATTCTTAAATTAAACTATTCGCAAGTATTAAATAAAGACTTGCTCGCATCTATATGTAAGTGCATATATATATATATAACGTATAATTACATACGAAATAAAAAGCTCTGTTTTGGAAAGGATAAAATGTCTATAATTGAAATTCATTACAACGCATCATTACCTTAATACAGATTTGCTTTTTAAATTGATATTTCAAATAAATATTTAGTTAAAGTGATATAAATACAGCATAACTCTATTAAGTTTATATTTTAATTCCCTATATGCTGTAATCCTCCTTAAGCTAAGTAAATCATAGCCTATATAGCTAACTCTGTAGATTGGATTCATAAATTCCCTTTAATAGTACTATTTTAGAGTACTGTAACATGAACTGATGTAGGTAGTTTCATGAAAGAAACTTGAATTATAAGCGTCTTAATTTTAAATATCATTATCTAGTCAGTGGTGCATATGTGTCCTTACAAAACACTACAGTGTATTTTCTTATAGCTGTATTTCTTTAATGGTCGCATGTCATCGTGCTGCACCATTACCTTTAGTTCGGGCAATTATTTCTTCAGATGGTGACTGGTACACGCCAACCCATCCTGCATTCATCTAAATGGAGCATGAGACTCACTCAGAGCGTAAGACTCCACATTCCCACACTTTGTTTATTAAAAGGAGCATGAGACTCATCCAGAGCATAAGACTCCCACTCATCTATATAAATTGCTCGATCAGCCGAACTAAATGGCCTCCAATACCACAGCAATGAGAATCGTGGGACCATTGCACCGGTAAAAATCCTGTGAATAAGGCACATATGAGACCCAATAAGACTCAAGAGTTATATGTTTTTTTTTACGCACTTGTATCTGAAGTATAACTTCCGTTAGTCAGCTCAACCTGTTAATTCAGCATTGATCTGAAAGGGAATCCAATCTAAATAGTATTTTACTGTGTAGAGAATATATTAAAGTATTCATGCTAGTTAAGTTATATTAAATTATGTTCTGTTAAAATTAATTATCACTTCCACTAATATGGCAAATCTAGATTTTTTATAGCATAAATCTGGCATAGATAACCCATGAGCAAAGTCAAATCGTTCTGAATTAAAATTCCTATTAAGCCCATGTACAAATTTACTTTAAGATCATTTTATCACCTGCGAGTGATAGAGATATATGTGTATAGCCAAATAAATAATTGATTGTAACTTACATACTATCACCTGCGTGTGATATGAGGCTATACATATATATAGAACGGAAATGCAAAACCTCCAAATTTTATTAGATGTGTTAGAAGCTTAAAACCACTTATAAGTAAATTAACTTATGTTATATATATATATAAACCAAACTAATTAATGCTGTATACCCAAAATTTGCTATTGACAACGCATCACTTATGTGTGAACCCTTTTCAATTGTAAAATCCCTTATTCACCTGCATGTGAGATCAAAGAAGTTACTTACACTATTGTTATTTTAATTTATTGTTTACATTGAATATTATTAAATTGATTTTAAATTTACTTTGGTTTTTTGTCTTGATCTTGCTCACTGACTCATGTTTATTTATATTTAGTAATTAAGTTTATAATGATTATTGAAATTTTATATAGAATTAGTAATGATAAGTGCACCACATGATGCCTATATAGATATGCTATACAAAATACCCATTATTACCCATCTTATGTGCTACTGATGAGCTACTGCTGGCATGTGAAGGATTAAAATGCTGCTGTGATCTCAACTGTGTCATTTGTAAGGTTGTAAGTCTATGAGCAATGGTAGAGGAACTGGGGTTAGGCCTGAGCCATGGCTTCCACCACCGTAAACCTGGTCGGCCTTAGGATGATCTATCAGAGTTCTAGGTTTTGTTGCATAAATGCACATATTTGACCGTTACAGTAGATTTTTTTTTTCTTACGGGTATGCCACCGCACCATGTGGCTTGATGACTTCTGAACACAACCCTGAACAGAGTGGAGTGGAACCTCAGCACGGATGGGCTGAAAAAGCAAAAATATGAATGTGTATAGAATTTTTTCTTACAGGTATGGACACCCTTCCGTGGGGCTTTGTTGTTTATTCCACCCCTGTATAGAGTAGTCAGTAGATATGGGTAAATAGGAGGAATATTGGCATTGCGTGCATAAGTATATGTATAAAATTTTTCACCTGAGTATGAACTTCTTACCTAAATTTTATTAACTGTTCCATTCCTGAAAGGTTTACTTACTAAAAATGTAAAAAAAAAATATGTTGACTATACCTGTAGAAATTTTTTCCCAAGTTTGAATCTGGTAAAATAGGTAAAAACGGATTCATATTTAATAAAAGGGTGTAGCTGTGTATATAGGATATCAGTAAATATGGCCTATTAAAATTATTGTGTGAATATCTCACTTGATGATGGCTGGCGCCCGAGGTAATTTAAAACAACTAAAATTATCCTCACATAAATTCGCTATCAGAGGGAGAGAACGTTTTTATAATTTTCAAAATTGATTGTTTTATGACGAGGGTGTGAGTCAAGACAAGATGTGAGCAATACTAAAAGCCACTAGGGAAAAATCAGGCAAGACAAAAACATATGAGCATTTGGTGTTCAAAATTTGTCAAACCATGGGAAAACAAGTAAATAACTAATGTTAAAATTAATAAACTATAATTGTAAATTTAACAGAAAAGGAGTGAAGAAGAAAAAGGCAAGCCAATGGTGAGTTCCATTTTAAATATTTTAAATTTTGTTTCATTTTATGTTTTATCTTGATGTTGTGAAGGGAGATGAAGTACTGAGCAGGTTAGTTAATTAGTAAGAAAATAAGTTAGCGAGGGACCATAGGCAGTGACAAAAACAAGGTGGTGAAATAGGCTTGGATCAGTTTGTCGGGAAAGGGGGGTGGATAGCCGCATAAACATTGAATAGCAAAGAAATTTTAATAATGGAAGCTAAAACAGAAGAGAGCATGGAAGGGATAGTGGAGGAAGTAGAGGAAATGGAGGAAAGAAGAGAAAGGCCTATAGGAAAGCAAGGAAAAACGTTTAGGTCAGGGAAGGAAATAATAGAACATACAGATAGTAGTAATACGGAAGAGGAATCAGAGAGTAGTGAGAAAGAAACTGTAGAAGGTGAAGTAATAGAGAATATGATACCAGAGGCAGAAAAGCCCAAAGTACAAGAAAATATAGATATGAAACAACTATTCAATTGGCTTTATGCTCCAATTGGAAAAGGATAAAATAGAAAGACAGCAAAAGAAAAGGAAAGTGACAAAATAGAAATGGAAGAAAAGGAGAGAAAGAACAGGGAAGGGAGGGAAGATAAAGAAATAAAAAGAGGAAGAAAAGGAAAGAAGGAGGACACAAGAAAGGGAAAATGATAAAAAGGAAAGAGCTCAAGAAAGGGAAAAGGATAAAGAAATTTTGGAAAAGATGAGGGTAATGGTTAAGGGAGAAGGTGAGGATATGAAGCAAAAACTGGAAAAGATAGAAGGGGAGATGCAGCAACTTACCCTTCAGTGTCAACAAAATTATAGTAAGGCTCAAGAAAAATGCCAAAATAGATTAGCCATCCACTCAGAGTACGCAGGAAGATATTAATGGAATAAAAGGGGAAATTACCAAAGTAAGAGACACTATAGATAAACAGAAAAACTACATACAGGAGGAGGGTATAAAAGTAAAAAAAAATCTAGAATGCATAAGAGAAAAGATAGTTATAGCTGAGGGCCAGCGAGAGATCCAAAAGGGAGAGATAAAAGAGATACAAGAGAGGAACAGGAAACAGAGAAAGGCAGGAAAGCCAAAAAAGAGAAGTAAAAGAACTGAGTGAGTATTACCAACAAATTCATGAGGAATTATATGAATTCAAAGAAAACAAAAGTTACGCAAGATAAGGATCAAGAAAAAGCAAATTTGGTAATTAAAAGAGTACAGGGTATAGAACAGGGTCTTATTAAATCAGAGGAAAAGAGAGATAGGACAAGTGTGGGGCCATCTACAGAGTGTGGAATGACTTGGTAAATAAGGGAGACAAAGAACGTATGGATAAAAATAGAGCAGAGACAAGTGTAAAGGAAATAGGAATGCAACAAACAAACACGGCAACCATGATCCCATATCTTACTGAGGGTACAGAGTCTGTGGGCTTTGCTGATCTTGATAGTTCAAGGGAGGAGAGAATGGGGAATAGTACTAGGGGTATAGAGGCTAGCTCACATTCTTATATGGCCAAATTTATTCAGGTAAAGACATTCAAGGGTGAGATGGGGAGGGTCCCAGGGTACATCTACAGAGTCTCAAGAAGTTTTTCCGATTTCAACACAGCTGCCCAAGATCAAGTCGCTATAGCAGCACATTATTTATACGGATATGCTTTGTCTTGGTGGGACTGTTATAGTGAAAAACTGGAGACATTTGAGCGATATGCTGCAGTGTTAATGAAGACGTTTTGGAGTAATGAGAGGCCGCATGCTATATATATATGACAGTCATAAGGGAACAATATGGCTATTACCAAAGAGACATATATCCAATTCTTTGTTAGGCAGGTGGCCCATCTCAGATCCTTAACTGCATATGTCTACCCAGAAGCCCATATAATTAAATTAATCCAGCATAATATGCCACCATCGGTACAAAATATGATGACCGGAACTTGGATACAGACAGTGGAAGAAATGTCTGAATTTCTGACATCAGTGGATTATTCACCCTTTCCAAAAGAGTCACCAAAAAGATAAGGAGGATAGATCCTAAGTGTCAGGCAATGAGGTTAGGGAATGATAGCTTTAGGGAAAGAACAAGGCCAAAACCCTATAGTAGTAACCAAGATAGATATAGAGATAATAGAAGGCCATTAATCTCCAGAGGGTGCCGGTAAATAAATCCATACACCCGACACCCAAAGTAAAGGATAGGGATAAAACAATGGGCACTATTAGGGAGGTAGTGGAGGTGGAGACATCAGTTCCTGCCAGATTCTGCCCCTTGTTGACCATAAATATTAACCAGAAGAAGGTGCGAGCCTTAGTTGATACTGGTAGTCAACTCTCATTTGTGGCAAAGGAATGGGTGACTGCTAGAGAAAAGGAAGGATTTCAATGGCAGAAACTGCCATTCAGACCCTTTTAAATGTACTTGGCCAACGGAAAGAAGACACCAACCGAAAATTTTCAGGTCTGGTGTGAGATAGTCTGGAGGTCCAGAGAGATAGGCCATACATTCCTGGTGGTGAAAGGACTCATACAAGAGGTGGTAATTGGTACTGACTTTCTGAGGCAAAACAATGGTGTTATTAACTACAGCACTGGGAAAGTCACACTAGGTGAAGACAGTATGGCCATGAATGAAGATGAGGCAGAAGTAGAGGAACCTATTAGGATAGAAACAAAGAAAGGTCCACCTCAACAGATAGTAGAAAAGGACATAGTTAAATTGGCATCCATAGAAATAAGTATTATGAGGAAAAGGGATAATTACTACAAAGAAAACGAAGACTGGAATGTAGAAACCAGGAAAACAGGGATAGCCTGTAGAGATATAGTTAAGCCAGATGCATATGATCTATGCAAGAAAAGGAAAATCAAGCAGAGGAAAAGAAGAGGCAGGAAAGAAGATAGAGAGAGGTGGAAATTGCCAGCCTTTAAATGTAGAGGGAAGAGAATGGGTGGAATAGAAGGTAGCCATTCAAAAAGGGATAGATTAAATAAGAAAAGAAGGGACAGAAGAATAGATAAGGGAAAATGGAAACTTAGTTTCCAATATAGCAGAAGATCGAAGAGGGAGTGGTAGATAGTAAAATCTTCTGGAAAAGATCCAGATTTAAGACTTTAAAACCATGTAGAACCATGATATCTAGGACTGCAGATCCCACTTAGGATTCTGAAACCCTGACGATAATAGATATACATATATATAAGTAATTAGTAGTATTGCATATTCTAATCATTAAGTAGTATGGTTTATAAAATTTTAGATATTAAGTAGTACCATAGTATGTTTTCATAGGTGGGAGAATAGGGCAGAGAGGGTTTGCAGTTAGTACTAATGTGTAAAAATAGGAATAATTGGATAATAAGAATTTTCGTTAAAATTAAAAATAAATTTTCTCCCCAAGTAAAAGCACCAATTCATTAAACTTCCAGAAAATTTCCCGTGAGTTTGAGAGTATGAAACAGTCAGCTTTTCAACCGAACTGTTTCACCTACTATATATGCTATATAGTAGTATTCATACATATATAGATACCACCAATCCTCGTATATTTATTAAAATTAATCTAAATAAATCCCATCTAAATTTGAATCTAATTAAGCCAATCATATATGTGTGCGTATATCTTTAAATATTTACTGAATTATTTATTTATATACTCCTTAAACAAAATGCGCACATATATAGACTATTAATAATTGCAAGGTGAAAAACTAATTGTATGTGTAACTTTAGACTACATATATGCAAGAATATAAATATTAATAGATTATAAAACATTTCGTTTTCAATAATTTTATATATTTATTAAATTATATATTTTCAAAATTGTATAATTCTGCATATATCGGTAAATTAGAATGGTCAAGTTACATATATAATAAAATGTTTTTCTAAATCTTAGATTTGTTTACTGGACATACGGTCGCCAATATAATTAATCTTTACCGATATTAGATTAATTAAAAATTATATTTAGAATAAAACTTAGAAAACGGAATAAATTACGACCTGTGAATAGCAATTTTTTGGCCTATTTAAAATTTAAAACAGCAGGCTCCCACTATAATTGGTTACTATTGTATGGGCCAGAAAAACAATTCTAAGAAAATAAAATCATGAAAAAGAGGGGAGTATGCAGGTATAAAAGAAGTAGCAGCCATCTTTGAAGATGATTCGGAGATTATTCATTAAGATTATTCATTAAAATATTTTCTAAGAGTGAATTAATAAAATGTCGGGGTAATAGGCTTCGAATCTAGCCTCCGACCCGGCGAACAGTCAGCTAAGCCACCAGGACAGGAGCAGACTACCGAGAGAATAAAAGAATGTCATGCGCTATTCAGAGAACCTGCAGTACGGAGAAACATCAAGATTAACAACTGTAAATACTCTTCTAATCTAAAACCTTCAACCAAGTCCAAGTAAATGCTAGCTTAACATCAAATTAATGGCCATCTAAATATTGTAAGTGAAAATTATGTATATTTTGTTTTATAACTTTAACCTAAAAACTCACCTAAATTATGATTATTAATTACTGTATTTAAATCCTAAAGCCTTGCCTGATTTTAAGACTGTTATCTGATTTTAAACCTGATTCATAATAAGTTAACTAAATTGTCTGATACAAATTTAAATCTCTGATATGAGTTATATAAATTTTAATTGATAAAAATGGTTTACCTGACAAACAAATTATTGAATAGTTTGAAATATTAAATGATTGATTTAAACTCATTTATAAATGAATTATGGTTTATCTAAAATACGTGCATTCACACACATCCTTTTATTAGTATAATTGTATGATTTTATGTTTGGTTTACTTGCAAAATATTGTTTGATTTGGTTACATATTAATTTAACTATAAATAAGTAAATGCTATATATTTCAATTCGCTTTTGTCCAATTTTGTTACTTATACAATAAGCTGTTTCAAGTAATATTAAGATGTCTATGATAATTTATATATGTTTTAAGTTAATGATAAAGTTTGCAGTCATTAAATTTCCGAGATAGCATTATAAAACTGAATCAAATATGTTTTAGCGAACCTCGCACATCTTTCCTTTCCAAATAAACAATTATCAAATTTCACTTGTTCAAAATGTTATTATGATTTAAATATGCATTTCTTAAGTTGATCTATGCCAATATTATTTAGTTACGTTATCTTGTTTATGCTATAAAACTTCAAAACCGAGCTTTATTCTTAAATTAAACTATTCGCGAGTATTAAATAAAGATTCGCTCGCATATATATGTAAGTGCGCATATATATATATATATAAAACGTATAATTACATACGAAATAAAAAGCTCTGTTTTGGAAAGGATAAAATGTCTATAATTGAAATTCATTACAACGCATCATTACCTTAATATAGATTTGCTTTTTAAGTTGATATTTTAAATAAATATTTAGTTAAAGTGATATAAATACAGCATGAGTCTATTAAGGTTATATTTTAATTCCCCATATGCTGTAATCCTCCTTAAGCTAAGTAAAGCATAGCCTATTTAGCTAACTCTGTAGATTGGATTAATAAATTCCCTCAATTAGTACTAGTAAGAGTACTGTAATATGAACTGATGTAGGTAGTTTCATGAAAGAAACTTGAATTATAAGCGTCTTAATTCTAAATATGATTATCTAGTCAGTGGTGCATATGTGTTCTTACGAAATGCTATGGCATATTTTCTTATTGCTGTATTTCTTTAATGGTTGCCTGTCGTCATGCAGCTCCATTACCTTTAGTTCAGGCAATTACTTTCTCAGGTGGTGACTGGTACATGCCAACCCATCCTGCATTCATCTAAATGGAGCATGAGACTCACTCAGAGCGTAAGACTCCACATTCCCACACTTTGTTTATTAAAAGGAGAATGAGACTCGTCCAGAGTGTAAGACTCCCACTCATCTATATAAATTGCTCGATCTGCCGAACTAGAATGGCCTCTTATACCACAGCAATGAGAATCGGTCCCAGGGAACCGTTACACTGGTAAAAATCCTGTGAATAAGGCACATATGAGATGCAATAAGACTAAAAGTTATATGTTTTTCTTTATGCACTTGTATCTGAAATATAACTTCCGTTAGTCAGTTCAACCCGCCATTTTAATAGTTAATTCAGCATTGATCTGAAAGGGAATCCAATCTAAATAGTATTTTACTGTATAGAGAATATATTAAAGTATTCATGCTAGTTAAGTTATATTAAATTATGTTCTGTCAAAATTAATTATCATTTCCGCTAATATCGCAAATCTAGATCTTTTATAGCATAAATCTGGCATCGATAACCCATGAGCAAAGTCAAATCATTCTGAATTAAAATTCATATTAATCTCATGTACAAATTTACTGTAATATCATTTTATCACCTGCGAGTGATAGAAATATATGTGTATAGCCAAATAAATAATTAATTGTAATTTACATACTATCACCTGCATGTGATATGAGGCTACATATATATAGAACGGAAATGCAAAACCTCCAAATTTTATTAGATGTGTTTGAAGCTTAAAACCACTAATAAGTAAATTAACTTATGTATATATGAAAACCAAACCAATTAATGTTGTATACCAAAATTCGCTATTGACAACGCATCACTTACATGTGAACCCTTTTCAATTGTAAATTCCCTTATTCACCTGCATGTGAGATCAAAGAAGTTACTTACACTATTGTTATTTTAATTTATTGTTTACATTGAATATTATTAAATTGATTTTAAATTTACTTTGGTTTCTTGTCTTGATCTTGCTCACTGACTCATGTTTATTTATATTTAGTAATTAAGTTTATAATGATTATTGAAATTTTATATAGAATTAGTAATGATAAGTGCACCACATGATGCCTATATAGATATGCTATACAAAATACCCATTATTACTCGTCTTATGTGCTACTGATGAGCTACTGCCGGCACATGGATTAAAATGCTGCTGTGACCTCAACTGTGTCATTTGTAAGGTTGTAAGTCTATGAGCAATGGTAGAGGAACTGGGGTTAGGCCAGAGCCGTAGCTTCCACCACCGTAAACCTGGTCGGCCTTAGGATCTGAGTTCTAGGTTTTGTTGCGTAAATGCACATATTTGACTGTTACAATGTCTAGAATTTTTCAAAATGAAAATTTATCTAAAAATTATAATTGGAAAGGACTCCACAGAAAGATCAAACCATGGTTAAAGGTATTTTTTATGTGCACACTATTTTTATTAATAGTAAAAAAAAATTTTCTCATATAAAAGTAATTTTTTTGTGTGTAAGGATTGATAATTTTAAATATGTTTATTAATGTTTCAAATTGTGAAACCTGTTTTTAATCCATTCAATTTTCTTTTAAAATTATGAAGGTTTTTGAAAATTAAATGTTTTAAATTTAATTTTTGGAGATGTTTTTCCTTTTTATTCATTTCCCCCTTCTAAAACATAACAAGATTAATTAAGCTAAATCAATTTTTTTTGAAAATGTTTTTCCAACTCATAGTTCTTAAAAAAACTTAATGAATTAAAAAAGTTAAATTAAGAATAGAAAACAATTAGTTAATATAATTTTTATGAAATATATATTTTTGATAAAATGAATGTTTAAAATTTCATATTGTTAATTAATTATTAAATAATTGTTTTAAAATATTTTTAGTCTTTATTCCTTTCAATTATCGGTTACATGAATTGGCAGTGTGACTATTTCAAGATAGCTTAGCTTTCTAGGTTTTAAATTATCACAATAAAACTATTATAGTAGTGTAACCTTATGAATTATTTAAAGTGATTTAGAATAAGCTGCTTTATTTATTTTTGCTCACAGTAAGTCTAAAGTTCTTGCTTCCTGACAGATTAGAGCATGACAGTTATTTGGAGTAGAGGGTTATGTCTAATGTTTGGACTGCAGATGACCCTGATTGTTGCAAAGGTATATGCTTTAAAATTTAGGCACTACATTTTGTTATTAGAAATTAAGTTTATATTTGGACAGTGCTTTAATGCTACTATATGGACAGGGCATTGATGATCAACATGTTTTGTACTTCAACATTATTTTTTTTAATATATATTTTGATGGATTAGCCCCTGAGTCTGTGCCTTAAAATTATTGTGTTGTATTGTTGCTGAAAGTTTGGAAGTAGCTAAATAATTAGTCAGATCTATAGTAGACCCATTTTAAATCCAGTCACAAAGGTTGACATGATTTTTTTTTGTTGATCATTCATGATGGTCAATTATTATTCTCTCATGCTGAGTGAACTCATAATCAGTTTTTTGCTGATCTCTCATGCTAATTATATTCATTATTTCTTATATTTAATTTTTATATTTTATTTGGAAATGATAAATTTTCTATCTGATAATTCAGCTTTAATATGGTATATTATCACAAATGGTGACCCAATTGTGGGACCTTATAACCCCAGATTTTCCTTTATTAACCTTTTTTTAGTGCAGTGTAGACTCAAACATTTCAGCATTTTCTGACATTTTTCTTTGTCTCACACATCCACATAAAATATATGATTAAATGAATATTACTTATCAGAAAATAATAAATTTGACTTCATTTGATAGATATTTTTGTTTACTATTGAAATAAATATTAAATGTTCACATTTTGTTTCTATAAATATTAAAAAAAATGAGATTGTAATCAAAACAAAAAGATTACACATCTTCATTTCAGAAAGATTTTTAATTTTTCAAAATCAATGAAATCTTCATAATTTCTGATTATTTTTAAAAATTTAAATGAATATTTTTTTATTTATCTTATATCTAATGAATTATGCTTTAAAAGTTTAAAATTTTTGAATATTTATTGCAAGATTGCAATATTTTTATACTCATAAGTAAAAGTAGATTGCTGACATGGAAGCTAAGTTTCTAAACAGCTTAAGGTCATATTCACGTTAGCTGCTAATATTATATTTTTGAAAATAAAGTATTTCCAGTCAAAATAAGTTATTAATAATTCACATTTCTCGATATCTAATCAATATAGTGTAAATTATTGAATTTTTTTTTTATCTAAAACCATATTAAATTTTCAAATAAACACATTTTTGGTCATTGGGACTATTTTCTTTAAACAATGTATTAATATGCCAAACATATTACCACCTTGCCTTGGAGCAATGGCTGAACATGTCAGGGCAGGCTCATATCTTTTGTAAGGCAGTTTTCTTTGAATTCCCCACCATCTATACTAATTTTTTGAACAAAATTTTTATATAATAAAATTACAGAAAAATAAGCATTTTAACAATACTTGCAGAAAAATTCACCAGGGGCAAATTGGCCAAAAAACAAAACTGCATTATAAAATTATGGAAAGTTAATTCCCTATTTTCTATACTGTTATAATTGATCATCCAACAGTGGGACTGATGATCAAGTTTTGGTGCTAGTGACCACAGAACTTGAATCTCAAATATACAACAAAAAAACAAAATACTGTATTTTATTGCAGAATTAATTTAAGACTATAAAATGTGACAAGTATATTGAGGATGATTGTTATAATTTGATTATAAAACAGTAGTATTAATGTTTAGTTTAAGGGGTTCGTATTTAAAGTTAAACAGAAAAATCATGATTTTGGAGATTGTATTGAGTTTTTGATAATTGGAGTTAGTTCTGGAGATTTATGTAGAGTTTTGTTATTGGCTTGAGGCTGCAATGCTTTTTTGCAACTCCATGGAGGGTTGTATCAAGCACTGTTCTAACTCATATTTTATTTCCTATTGTTTATCATAATTCTGAGGCAGCCATGATCCCCAGCCTCTAAATCACCAAGAAAAGGAGCAAGTCATAGTTTTGTATTTGCCAGTCCCTAAGACTCAAAGAAGCATGACTTTGCAAAAGTTTTTGCATTTTTATTTTGAATTGTATGTAGCTTATAATGTCTAAATTGAGATTCTGCATTGTGTACTTATATTCCAGTAGTTGAATTCTGGATCCCAGAATTGCTGGTCACTGCCTTTTTTTGCTATCAGATTCTCATCAGATTTATTAATAAAACTGATAAATTGTTCTTGACATGAACTTGTTTTTGTACATGCATATGTACTTTTACTAAAAATATTAGGGAAATAAGAATCAGCCACACAGACATGAACAGGATAGAATTGGAGAATAAAGCAGGGGAAATAAATTAATGAAATAGAACTGATCATAAGGTTTAAAGGAAAGCAGATTAGGAGTAATAAGAATTAAGTGTTAGGTAAGGTGAAATAGGTTGCATGGAAAAGGAGGTGATGTTAAGCTTATTTTATGATAATTTTAAAAGTTCATATTTGTATTTCTTAATTGAATAGTTTTTAGAAGATTAAAAGTGATTTATTTATATTAATATATATGCTGATGAGAGGAAAATTACAAAGGATGGAGAGAGAACATGATCAGAAAGAAAAGATTAGCAACAAATGGAAGGAACCCAAAGACTAGAGCATTCTTTCATGTTATCTCAACTGTTAGAAATGTTTAAACAAATAAAAAAACAAAGAGAAGAGGATAATAAAAATAGATGAACAGAGAAGAGAATAGTAGAGATCAACAAAGAGGAGAATAGCAAAAAAAAAGGATAAAAAGAAACCAACAAAGAGAAGATCATAGACAAAGAAAAGAATAAGAATTAAAGAGAAGTGGAAAGAAAATAGATGAAAACAAAAATTTGGTTAATGAAATTACAGACTGAATAGATCAAGTTGTAGAGGAAATTAAAAATAAAAGCCAAAATATTCAGGAACCATAGTGACAATATAATCCAAATATGTAAGGAAAATATAAAAGTATTGATGAAAATGCTATAAATATAACATGGATGCTGAAGCCACTAGTAATGATGTTGATGTCATTGCTACAACTCATCTACAGAGAACCTTGGATTTCCACCAACCAAGAGAACAAGCTGGTTGTAAAAGTAGTTTTAGCACAGTAGATCACATACAGGTATTGAGAGAAGTTATAGAAAGGGCAAATGAATATGAGTTGCCATTATGCTTGGATTTGTAGATTATGAAAAGGCATTTGATTCTTATAAACATTTCTTCAGTGATTAAAACATTGGTTAATCAAGATATAGATCCAGGATAAAGTCAACATTGAGAAGGGTGTAAGACAGGATGACTCCAAAACGTTTTACTGCAGTGCTGCAAGAAGTATTTTGTAGATTAAAATGGGATGCTAAAGGAGAGAAAGTAAATGATTATTTAAGTCATTTAGATTTTGCAGATGATGTAGTTGTTTTTGAAAATAATACTTTAGAGTTGCAGGATTTATCAAATGAAAGTAGGAAAGTAGAACTAAAGATAAATGTTAAAAAGACTAAAGTAATGTTTAATGGATTTTCTCAAAATGTGAAAATAAAGATTGATTATGATGAGTTAGAAAAATATATGAAGTTAAATAATCATGCAAAATTCATTATCAAGCTGTTTATTTTTCTTCATTGATCCACTTATTAAACACTTGTAGCCATATACTGTTTTAGTTAAACTCTTTGGAAGATGATTTATATTAAATTTTATATATATACTCATGGACACTTTTAGCATAACAATATAGATCTTCAATGGATTTGGGCATGTGAAACAAGTGAACAGAACAGGTTGCAAATAAATATTTTATGGAGAACTTGAACATGATTTTTATCTGAGAAGCATGTTTACATTATAAAGATCTGTCTTATAAAGAAGCAGTAGTATTAATTACCTTTACTAAGAGAATATGACAGGATACACTACAATGGAGAGCTTAGACAAGGCGTTGAAATATTTAAAAATGTTTATTGTGAAAGTTACAAAATATCACAATAGATTTCAAATAGGACTAAAGATTTTTGAATGAGAACAAATACATTCATTTATAAGTGGCTAAAAATCATGATGCATATGTGTATGTGTTTAAAATATTAATTTTGAGTTTAAATTATTTAAGTTGCAATGAGTAAGGTTTATAAATAAATGACATTTGAAAGTTCAGTTATTGACGTTTTAAAATATTGTATATTTTATTATTAAATTCCAATATAATCACAATCACGATTAAAGTAGATTTCAAAACCTTGAAAGTATTTATCAGTGTTAGAATAAATTGTGTTTATAATCCTTATATTCAAGAAATGACTTGATCAATGAATAAAAGTTTTCACATGATCTTAGGAAAATAAAGGTGGCAAAGCAAGACAATTGTTTATTAAGTTATATATAGTTTTAAAATTCTCAAACCCCATAGAAACTTCAGCTATTAGGTATTTAAGTGTTCACCAATTCTGATAAATTTTATTAACGTTCAAAACTATACAAAATGTTCTATATAAGTAGTGACATTTTCAGTATTGTAAAGTTTTATAAATAGGTTGAATTTCGCAGCCAAGATATACAGATATTTATTTCTGATTTTTAGCTAATTTGATCCTAGATAGAAGTTGCTATTGAAGTAATATGATAAGAAGATATTCAAATAAATGTCACATAGTCAAAAACAAATCTAAGAATTTGAATGTAATATCAGGCACTGTAACTTCTTTACCATCTAATCTTTAAAAAAGATTATAGGAAACTTGGTTATTTCTGTTATGTAGACACAAATAGTCATAAGATACTTTGGTTTAATATGAAAGAAATATTTTGAGAGTTCAATGTGTTGTAATTTCACCATTTGATTCCACTTCACTGAGCAACCAGTAAGATGTCATTGTTCCTTTTCCCTAGTAAAAGAAATAAAATCTATAAATACTAGTTAGAAATTTAAATTTTAAATGCATAATAAAATCTATAAATACCAACTAGAAATTTTAAAGCATTCAAATCAAAAAATTGAATATGTATTCATGGCAAATCATTGACTTGGGTAATATTTTATTGTTTACTTTAAAAATAAATATGTATTTTATTGTATTTAAATTTTTGTCATACAATAATATTTTTAAAATTATATATTTTATTAAAAGTAACATTTTTAAATCATTAATTGTATTGATTTATTGCTTGAAAAATAATATCAGATCTGTTAGGATAAAGATAAATGAAACAGGTTTGTTTCATTGCAGTAAAATTTTTGAGATTATTTTTTTAAAAAATAAATCAGTCCTTACTAACCTTATCAAAAAATGCAACACCTCAGTGATTACGTGCTAAGTTCAGAGAACAGTAAAAAACTAAAACGCTAATCTTGAATTTGGGGGAGGTATGCTAAATGTGTGTGTATATTTTATGTATATACAAAATATGTAGTATTAGTTAAATAATAATTATAATTGAAAACTAAATGGATTGCTAATTGTGTGTGCAGATTTATATATACCCAAAATAAGTATATTAAATGATATAACGATAAACTAAATGTATGTGCATGGATGCCAATGGCATTCACAATATTTTATAAAAGCAATTAGGCTAATTAAATAGTTTAATTAAAAGAAAAACTGTAAACTAACTTAAGAAAGTTGGATGAATCCGAGCAAAGGATTAGGATAATGTAAACAAAGCCAATGCAACCCTGAATGTTTAGTTCCTGATCAGGTTTAATGATAATAGAAACATTGTTTAAATAGACAATTCTATGGAAATTGTGTTATCTGATCAGGGATTGAATAAGTAACTCAAGAGATGACCATCATGTGGACAGCTGATGGCCAATCAAGTGTCTATATTAAAAACAAGAGGGTGAAACAGATCTAGAAGAGAACTGAGACATCACACTTGATAAGTGAAGCTCTTGAAAGGCAGATGTTCCATTTCCTCAGGTGCTCCAGTCAGCTTCTTTCTTTTCATAGCCTTGCGGAAAGGTTTACCTCCGGACGTTCAAAAGTAAACCTAGGAACTGTGTAACAGATCGTATTGATCTTATTATTATTTTGTTACACCTTTGGGATCTTATTGTTATTTATATAGTGTGTATATATAATTGTCATATATGTATATATTAAACAAGATTGATTATTTCCATATAACTCTGTAAATAAATTCTTGTTAAGAATTATACTTTTAACCTAATTAACCTCTATCTTCCTAGAAAATCTGAAATCATACACAAAATCATACAGAATATAAAAATAGCATTGAGGACTAATTCCCTTCCCATTTTAATTATTGGGGATTGTAACTTAACATGGATAATTTTCAAGATAGATATGGACGATTGATAAATCGGAAATTGATGAGCTGTCGATCACTGTTTCCAGATGGGGCCTTCTAAAGAAGGCAAAAACACTGATTGATTTGCTATTTGTCTCCCCAGAAATTTTTAAATCCCTGAAGGCACAACTGTGACCAATTACGTTTTCAGACCACTTTTCAATTGAATGTGATTTTCAGTTCAATAACTCCAATGACTCAGCACAGGAGCTCCCCAGAACTATAAGAATGTTAACTCGAACAAATATTAGTATCCAACTAGTATCTGAGACATATATATTGTTCAAAGAAGTTGATTTGAATAATCTTCATCCATATCATGCATGGATGCAATTTACTGAAATACTTGCTAAATTGATTACTAAATGCACCTCAAAAGTCTCAGGCCCTATTCGGCTATTATCCGAATTAGATAAGATTGCGACAAAACTAATGAACTTGCCCAGTGAGGCACAGAATGTCGAATCTATCATAAACTTGAAACTGAAATACAAAAGTAAGCAGGAGGAAATTGCGGAATATCTTTCTATAAAGAGATCGTGACAATTTATATATCATCAGCACTGCTGGACCACATGCTATCTTAGGTGGGCCCTTGGTGCTAGCAGAAAGGCCAAGGCACCCAGAGTGATTGAGATAGATGGCAACCTATATGGAGGGTCTTCCATGTTGGCCAGGATATGTGACTATTATGTTGAAAAGTTTAAGCCAGGTGGAATCATGATTGAAAGAAGATAATTTAATTAAAAATTCAAGCCTTGAAAGAAGATAATTTAATTTAATTAAAAAATTCAAGCCACAAAATCACAGAAAAAAGAATTATTGATAAATTAAAGATGATGCCAGACAAAACACATCCTGGCTTGCATGGAATCCCAAAATTCCTCCTGCTTCATTTAAATGCTTTCTCAGCACCAATCATTAAAAGAATGGCAGATCTTTTGGCTGATGGCTGCCAGGAACTTCCAGGGATCAACCCAATTGCCATGGTTCCTCTGGTTAAGAAACTAGTGGGACCTTGGAATCTGGGTAATCTCAGGCCAATATCAATGATCTCTCTACTGGTAAAGACAGTTGAGGCCCTAATCAAAAATGACATACAAGATATTATAATTGATCAGCTGTCCAATTGCCAGTTTGCCAAAAAAGGAAGCTCGACGGCCGATGCTGTGAGCCGATTTTGTTTATTGATAGACTACATTCGCATGAAGAAGATCTCGCAGCCAATCACAGTTCAGCTCGATTTTGCTGCTGCTTTTGATTGTGTTCGAGTTGATGCATTCATTAAGATCCTAGAGGGACTTAAAGTACCAGCTGCCTACCTCCAGATGATAGAGAACCTCCTGTATAATAGGGAAGTGTTTTTGTCTCTGGATGGGAGGGTGTCCCCAGGATTTAAGCCTGTTGTTTTTATTCCTCAGGGCTCTCCTCAGAGTGCACTCCTTTTCACTGCCTATGTAAATCCCCTCCTGCTAGGCATCGAGACATCTCTTAAAGAGATATCCATACCTTTGCTAAGAGAGAGGGTCCATAATGTCTCCTATATGGATGATGTGGTGGTTTTTCTTGCTTCACAGAAGGAGCTTGCTGGACTAGAGGAGCTCTTGGACCAATTCGAATGTAAATTTGGTCTAAGAGTCAACAAGGAGAAGTCGGCAATCTGGTCGATTATGACTGGCAGGCAAATTTCTGGCATATTTAAGGCTCCACCTCAGCAGTTCCTGGGTTTTCAGTGAGCGGCCTCCCCATCTAAAATGAGGAAAGAAATTGAAAATGATTTAATGACTAAAATAACAAAATTTATTGGATCGTTGGAGAAGATTTATTTGTCTTTGTTCGGGAAAATTGCACTGATGAATGCTGTCCTGTTCCCCAAGATTGCATACTTCCTTGCAGGCTTCTCACTGACAAAAGCCTTTACAAGGAATGTCGAAACCCGATGTAGGAAGCTGTGTTGGAGGAGGGGGCTCCTGTCATCAGCCTGCACTTCCTACAGAAACCTAAACAGATGAACGGCATAGGACTACACTCAATCAAAATCTTATTAATACAGTGTTTTCATAATGTACTTACCAGATTATTTATGAAAAATCCAGATATGGAAGGGCCAATATTCCCAGAAGAAATAACTCCTACCAATAGGCCACCTCCCAAAAGTGGAAGGCTTTGGATTCAAAAGCAAATCTCTATAGTATTTAACCATCTAAAAATGAAGCCAGGAACAATGTTTAATAACAAACTAAACTACTGGAACACATGTGATCTTATGAATATGGAAGAAACTAAAATTGACAATATTCTTTCGATTGGAATATTGAGGTTCTCCAGGTTGACCAAAAGTCTAAAATTGGAACAGAGGTTTGTTGATTTTTTAATCAAGATTAACCTTGAGGCCTTACCTACTGCTGACTTCCTACATAGTAAAAGGAATTATAATCTGGACCCTATATGCGCACCATGTAGGCGTAGTGATGAGACAATGGCTGAGGAGTGTCAAATTTGGAATAGCATAAGAAACACTTTTAAATCTTTCATTAAAAACAAAGAATCAGCTTGTGTAAATTTGACTAAGGCCTTCAAGAGTGGACATTTTGGGGTCATAAGATTGGCAACATTTATAAATTTTTCCATTTGGTCTTTGAGAAATAAGACTATCTTCGAGAGTGGAGAAGAATATGACATGATGAAAATGTCTTTACAATTACTAAAAGAAATTAAAAAATTAGACCAAAAATTTTCTCAGAATTGGACGTTCAACCAGACCTGGGCCCTAATAAATCTAAAACAAAATGTAGTACCGATGATGAAAAGAATATAATGTCTTAATGTAATTGACATGAAATTAATTGTTTTTTTGTTTATATATATACAAGTGTAACCCCTATTTTGTTGACTGGTCTCCTTTGAGATCGATATGTAATTGTCCTTCCTTTTGTAAATGATTCTTATGGTTTGTGAATAAAATTTCCTTTTGAAAGATAAATTCTTGTTACTTGAATTTACTTGCCAAGCCGCCTCGTTAATTAGCAATCATTTGTGTTATTTATATTTTGCTATCCAGCAGGCAATAGAGTGCCGCTGGACACAGCACTAATGATTTATAAAAGTTGTATTTGATGTATCTTTTACCTTAAAATTTTGATTAATTTACTACTCAGTTCATAAGTAATTATTGGTATGCAAATTAACTAGATATGTTTAATATTTCTATTTTAATACATATTTCAAATACTAAACTAATAGTTATTGATATATTTTTTTTTTTAAAAAGAATTTTTGTCTTTATAAGTCAGTCATTTCTTTTTTTTTTTTTTTTAAATTGATGAATCTTATTTTTAAAGCAAACATACCTTAACATTAATTTCACCTCTGCAATCTGTAATGAATGTTCCAAATGTTTGTAATAAAGTTTGACTCTCAGAACTGATGTGAATCTTTAGGGCTAAAAAGTACATAATATATAATTATAACATTTTGTTTCAGAACTTAAATAGAAACATTTATTATACATACTTTAATGTGAGCTGATGTAAATGTAATGTTAATAGTGAAAAAACTAATAACTAAATGTAAATAATATATTAAGATTTTATTAAACGTATCAAATTGAAGTTTTTGTTATATAATTGCTGCTTAAATGATGATCACAGATAATTATAATTCGCAGCAGTTGTTTTTTATTCACATATAAATTTCAAAACAACATTTCTAATTATCTTTTAATAGATATATCGTTCACCATTACTATGGTTTCCTATCCTTTATAAAGTATTCAAAGTTTAGCAGTGGGCTTATAGTTATCCTCTTTTTTTTTATTATTATTATAAAGGTTTATCAATTTTCTGGTTCTCTCTAATACATTTTTACATGCTCTCTAATTATAAAATAAATATCTGTTACAGGACATGCTTAATCCAGTTCTCTAGCTTAAATTCTTAAGTCACGTGATGTATGACTTGATTTCTTTGCAATTATAATATCATTTCTTCTTGCAACATCTCAGTTCCATTTTAGCCTTTTAATATTTTTAATGATGTTGGAGATACGTAATTGTTATCATGCTACAAGTGTTTGGCTTTTGATTCTTCTTTTTCCTTCAGCATACAAATCACTATAGTGAGTGGTGGGATGAAGTCTCTATTTATTAAATAATCAAATTTCAGATTCATATACAAATATTGTCAAAACCCAGTAATTAAAAAGCCTTTCAAACACATATTCATATTTTTTTTAACTACTCAAGTATCTGTGTTAATCTGACCAAGATGATTTGTATTAACTTTTAATTTATTATTATCAATATTATTTCCTTTTATAAAAAAAATAAATAAATATTTAACCTTACTTTCATCTGACAGCTTGAAACTTCTGAATGTATCTGCAAAAAAATCTATTGTTGCTAAAAAATCAGGGAACCAGTTCTGAAAATTCTTTAAAGCAAATTAGAATATTTTAATGTATATGGAGAGGAAACTCACAAAACTGAAAGAACAAGGTGACGATTTTTTTTATTGATAAGAGTTATACTAGCATACAGATTATAGCTCAAAATAGCACTAACATTAGCATTCTCTAACATTATACTTAAAATTTATGTGGGTTCCATTTATTAGAATTATTAAAAACAATATTTTTGATGAAATATTGCAATAATGATTTAACAAAGACATCAAACTTTGTTATTAATACAAATATTGTTATATAATTAAACAAGCAAACAATATTTTTTATTATGAGAATGTTGAATAAGTTAGCCATTGAATGAAGATCTATGGTTTTATTTGTATTGAATATATCTACGCCAAGATCGTTTATGAGGATACATCTTTAAATATATTTATTAAAGAATAATCTACTTTCAGTTCACATTGCCCTTCAATCATTTAGTGATTCTGGACTTATAATTTCAGTGTAGTTAACTGAACATGGTAAACACATGCCTATGCAGTACTTTAATGATTCAATAACATTTTCACCCAATTAAATATACAGTATTATCACATTAATTTGCATATGAGTGGTGTAGATTGATGGAACATTTACTTTTTTGGATATAAATGGTTAGTAAAATACCTCAATTATTTTAAATCAATAATATTAATTTAATCTTTGCATTCAGTCATTTTTAGTGGAAGCAGTATCAGAAGAATGTAAGTCTTACAAATAGTTATTATAATTATGTAGAACTCTGTTTGAAATAATAAAATGTTACCATATTTCATATTTGGTCATCATATATCAATGAATAAAATATTCTACCTATCCCAAAATATTAAGAAATTCATGTTGAAATAATTAATGTTTTGATTTCTTGTGAAAGTAATCTTGAAAATTCTGATGTAAGATTTGAAGTCATATGCAATAATATATATGTAGGAAAATGACTGCTAATAATAGTATCTCATTGTACACTTGTAGGATATCTATCTTCCAATAACTAAACTGGTTTTGAATTTAGATTGAGTAAACTTCAAAATTATTTTAACTGCATTAGTTTTTTTTTATGGCAGCCAAACCATAATAATTCCAACTAAGCATCCAATCTGGGTTGGTAAGTGAGTATCTAGCTATTCATAAGATAGTAAAACAAGATTAGAAAAACATTTAAATATTCATTACTATCAATTTTTAAACTTGGAGAATGCATAAAAAATACATACCAGCTATAATTTGAATTCTGCAAAGTATTACAAGAGCAGAAAATATAATTCTTTGATTAAATCAAAAGTTGTTCACTAGAATAATTAAAATGTTAGCAATTTTAAACCTTAAAACATCACATGATCACTATCTTCCATGCTTGCTCATAACTATTATTATAATAGGCAAAACTCTCTCCATACAGTAGTGCCACTCTAAGCAAGACAGAGTCATCAATGGATTCCAGAAGGCTTGTGCATAAAATCCCTATCTAGTGCCTACTCATCCAATACCCCCAAACTAGTTTCTGGCTTATGGCCTTCATCAGTGAGGAGCCTTGGATCTGAGAGACTCTGTCTTGCTTAGAGTGGCACTACTGTATGGAGAGAGTTTTGCCTATTATAATGTTAGCAATTTGTAATTAATTTAATAAAAGATATTCTTTCATAAAATTATAAGGTTTTTAAAATTATTTAGTATGTTTTAATAGCAGCTTTATTATAAATATGGACAAATATATTATCAGGTTATTGAAAAAGTAAATATACATGCCAAAAATGGTCTCACTTAGAGCAAATTATAAGTTTTTAACTTCCAGAAATAAATTAGAATCCAATAATGTTTTATTCTTTTTCATTGATCTTGATATTCTCTACAAACCTCACAACAGTGGAATAATTTTTAATTGATCTTTCATAATGGTAGCTCATGATATTCTGCCTGAAGAAAACAGACTGAAGATCGCCTGATCCCCAGGTCATTGTTGGAGAAATGCATTGGTTTTTACTGAAAGTCTTTTTTTGACAAAAGAAATTTTATAATGAACAAACTTGAACTTCATATCTTTAACATACACTATCTTATTTTAATTCTATTTTAATATTGTAAGAGTAAAACTTTTTGAAAGTGTTGTTTGCATTTGACATTAAAAGTCAATAAGAAGAGTATCTCAATGAACACTTTTTAGTAAAAATACAAAACATATATATTTGAAATCATTGATATGAAACAAAAATGATTGATTAAAAAGCTCCATGTAATACTGCACAGTGCTAAATGAAGTAGGTCTTGAAAGTGAAAGATTATAGATTGATTTCCAATTGAGAGGGGAAAATCATTTGGCCATCTGAATGGAATTGCTGTGCTCAATCTGTGGTATAGGTGTTTGAACTACACCTCCCAAGAAAATTATTAAACAATTATTATTTATTTAAAATATAAGATTGCTATTATTAAAAGATTACCATAATTTTTTTAAATTTTACAAAGTTTTTTTTAACGATTACTAATGCATAAGATTATAAATAGGTGGATATATAATTTGTATGTTGATAATATAAATTTCAACTGTAATAAGAATAATAATTTACAATATTTATATTAATTAATTTGAAAATTGATACATTTCTAAATTATTTTCTAATAATTAAATAGAGTATTAATATTGTTTACTCACGTGACCCAGTTGATTCCATTCTGGAAGCTGTATTAACTGTATCTCCAAAAAGACAATATCTTGGCATTTTGTAGCCTACAACTCCAGTCACACATGGACCTGTAATAAATTCAACATTAGATATTAATAAAAATGTAATGATTTTTGAATTTTTCTAACCCTAATCACCTTTTTGTATGTATAAGTTACATATCAGTAGATTATTGAAGATTCATATGCATCAAGATGTATACTATTAAGAATAGGCAATGTAGCAATTGCTTTTTTACTATATGAATTTAATGCTTCATTAAATATTTTATCCATGTTTATTACTGTCATGGTTTTGCTTTATGATGGTGGCCTCAATCCAATAACAGTAATGTAATAGAAGAATATTCATGTTGATATGAATCCTTAGAGACTATGTCTACAATTAACAAGTCAATAAGCAATTGAAAAGGAAAAAAAAATACTGCCTGATTTGTAAAATCACATGTAATAGATAAAAAAGCAATATCAGTATCTAGACAAAAATTTATTTGATTCAATGCAAATTCCCTATTTTAAATGCTTAAATAAATTGAGCACAATAGGAATTTCTAGTGGAATTTTTATTAATCGAAATTATTTTCTTTTCCTACAATTTTATTATTGAAGTAAGAAATACATTTTCAAATTAGGCAAAATCTTTCTAAAAATCTTGTGATTAAGTTTGATCTCTAAAATAAATTATAAGGATATCAAAATAAAATTTACAATAAAATTTAACTAATGTGTAATCATGTACTATAAGCTTTTAATAATTGATTCATCTTAAAGGACAAGCTCAAAAACACACACACACACATATATATATATATATAACATTAATTCAATGCAATTTATAAAATTATATATATATATATTTTACAAAATGGATAAAGAACATTTTAATCTCAATATAATAATAATAACAATCACATATTTAAAATAATTATATAAAAATTATATTAATTTTAATAAATGACTATTTTATATAAAACCTTATACTTTTCTTACAATTATTTAAAATCCAACATACAAAAATTATATTGCTTCACTATTTTTTTTTAATATTATGTAATCAAAATTAGTCATGTTCTTGCAGTGAAACATAGCAGTAGTCTGACAAATCTGAAAGTTAAAAATTTCTAGATGAAATGTTCTGCCATTTTCATGCTCAAATGATAAATGAACTGAGCAATAATCATTCATGTATTTTAATTGCATCAAATTCTATGATGAGTTCTTGATTTTCTTAAGCTTCAGAGAAGAAATGACTTTTGAGATGACATAAAATCTGTAATTCAATGAATTTCATTAAATTTTCAATGAAAAAAAAAAGTATTTAATCCAGTTTTGTGTCACATTGTGGACAAATAATTATTTTTATATTGGATATTTAATCATTATATATATATATATATATATATATATATATATATATATATATATATATATATATATATATATATATATATATATATTGTAACCTCTGTCTTCTTCACTTATTCACTTTATTAGATTTATAAATGCCCAGGCACCAATTCTATACAAGATAGAATAAAATTTATAATTGTAAATTGCTTTTAATCTTATTTAAAAGATTCTTATATTGTAATTATTCCATGGCTTAGCTCAGTTGAGGTTATAGGATATGGTCTTCATATAAGAGGCAAATAAGGATGATAAAAACATCTATAAACAATAATTCTATAATATTAATTTAAATATGTTCTAAGCATCTATTCAATAATAAAACTGTTGCAAAATTGACAATTATTACTTTTTTTACAGTCTAGACAATGATGAGGATTGGGTATCTTTATCCACATCGCCACCTATTCTAAGCAAAGTAGAATATATTATTAGCACTGTAATATGGTAATTTATCATCTCCAGACAGATTAAATAAATTGACTTCTACTGGCAAATTTAGATATTCTAGGGCTATGTTATGTTAAGCATATGTGTGTGTGTGTGGAAATGGAGAATCAAACGTATATAATCAAGCAATTCATATGGGCTATTAATTCAATAAAACATTTATTAAAAATAAAAAAAATAAAAAAAAATATTATTTTATGCACTTTTCTAACCAATTATATTTCTTCTACAGTAAAACCAAAACTGACTAATATTTAATATATGAATCATATATTTTCGAATATGTGTGCTTTTATAATATCATAAATATAATGTATTTTTAAAACATACTTTTTATTAGCTTATTTATAAAACTTAGATGATGCCATAAATCAATCATCTTTTATACATATTATAAAAAATTATACAACACTTATCTGTTATAATCAGTGTATATCATCTAACATTAACTATACAAATAAAGAAAGGCAGGGTAAAACAATAGCCAAACACTTACACCTATATACGTGAGGGTTAAATAATATCTCCAAATTCAATCTAAATAATCTAATCGTCCCTTAACCATTTCTACCTTTAACTTATAACAGACAAGGTTTTAATTCTTTATTTTTTTAAATAAACTTCATTAATGAAATTAAAGCATAATAAATACAATTTAAAAAAAAAATTACAGCATCACGCACACATCCGAATATCTATAATCACCTATAATATAATTTCTAGATCATACAAAATAAAGATTATCATATTATAATAATATGAAGTTACATTGTTTTTTTTTTAAAAGAAAACAAAAAAAAATTGGTTGTACATCTGTTGTAATCAATAACAAAAATACTTATCAATATCCCATCATTAGATGTTAAGTTTTTTTAAAAATTTGAAAGTTGAAAGAAACATACATATCAATTTCAAAGACAACAGTAAATTATAACATAAAAAAAAATGTCTATCCGATTGTTAAAGCATAATTTGTTAAGAATGACAATAGTCTTTTTTTTATCCTAGAATTCTATTATAGGCATGATAAATGACATTTGCATGCATTGGAATTATTATATATGCGCAAATAGTAAAGTTATACAGTATAAAATTATCCTCTTGATATAAGATTAAATAGATAAACTCTTTCATTTTAAATTTTATATTGCAGAATATTGATAGAAAATTCTTAAAATTGAAAATCAAGCATTTAATAAGAAAATTTTAGCTAGCTTTATTTTAAACAATTTTGTCATTCTGATATTATTTATTTTTGGTAATACTTTAAAATAAATCATAATTACTTAGCTTACATATCATCCAGGCATTTTAAAGGTAGTGAATATGGATCATCGCTTGACAGAAATTTGGAGCTGGTTTCCCTCTGGGGGTGTTTATCTCCTCATTTTTATATTATTCCAGTAGTATAATAGAAAATTCTCCACAGGTATATTATTAGAATCCTTGCAATGTTTTTTTTATTTGTTCTAATACTCTTAGAGAGTTATTGATTCTTTTAAGTTTTTTTTACATCTTCTTCCTTAGAATTTTTTTTTTACTTCCCTTCAAGTTTTAAACTCTCTGTCTCTCTCCACTCACACCCTCTGTTTTTTTTATTACAATCAACTTTGGAAATGTGCCAGAATTTTTGCTTATAAAATTTTAACAATACAATATTTGAATGGAATAAAACATAATAATAAAAAATATTAAATATTAATTATTAATTTAGAAATGTTATTCACTATTATACAAATAACCTTTATCATTTTTAAACATAAGATTATGAACAATACATAATCAGTAAATAATAAATAAAATATAGGAAAGAAAATTCTAATTAATAATATATCTATGTACCTGCTTATTATGACATGTAAATTTTTCTACTACATACAAACATCCCTGATGTTGTTCATCCTCCTCTTTTACTACCAAACATATATAATCCAAAACTCTACCAATCAGTACACCCAATTAAAGTTTTAATTTTTTAAATTTTAATTTTAATTAGCAAATTACATCACAATTCATTTTTCTCAGATAACTATCTTTAGCCATTGTTAGCACAAATGTGAACTTCCCACATTTCTTCCTGGTGCCAACCTGGAAGGTCACAATATATATATATATCACAATATTAATCTTTTAGGCACTAAACCTATCTCTAAATGCAAATAATTATATACAATGAGAGAACAGATTCACAAAGAATATACTTATATATTGGCAGGAGAATTAGTTCACTAACAAGGAATTATGGCTATCAGAAATAAAACAAAAATTAAAATGTCTTCAGGTTTTCATTGGCTAGACTAAAGAATTTAAAAATACAATATATTTTGACAATTTTTTGTTTTAGGATATTGTGATTTCTTCTCTCCAGAGTCATCTGAAATATTAATTGGTCTTTAGTTGAGATACTACTACTACTACACTAACTTATGAAAAAAATCTTTATATTAAAAATGAATTAAAAATCCTGCAACTCCTATTTGCCTAAATAAATAATTCTTAGGAAAAGAGATTGGCATGATCCCACCCTACAAATAAATAAACCAAGCAAAATCTGACCTGTGGTAAATATAGATCTGACTTAGCAACATTTCACTAATTTACTGTGATACAGTAAAAAACTATGTCAAAAAACTTGAATTTTAAGGACTGTGTAGCTTGGTATTTCATAATCAGAGGATACAACTCAAATTAAAAAAACGATGAGCCAAAGATCAGATGTTAGACAATAGCAAGCCTCATTATACATTTTGTTTAAAAAGGCAAAATAATTTAAATATTTTTTATCAAAATATATAAAACTGTTCTAGTTATATATAAGAATCAATATTTTATATATATATCTTTTTACAACAATTATTATTTTTTCATCATTTCCTGGAGCTATTTTCTTCAAAGATTTAATCTACTTAAAATGCTTAGCAATGCAGATATTATAATTGTAGAGTTATTATGCTTTCTTGTTTTTTATTAGTATATAATTCTTTGTAAAACTATGGCACTTTTTTGATGTTGTTTTGTTTAAACAACTTTTATTTCAATACAAAGATAGTGTTATATATATTTTTGAAACTTTTATTCTGTTCTATAGCTTTCCTTGCTAATTCACAGTTATATTTTCTTATATTCTTCTTTTCTTTTTTGTACCATTTATGGAATTTCAGATATCGAATTCTTCTTAATAATCAATTTAAAATATTTTTTTATTCTTTTTCATCATACATTGCCTGGTCTCATTTAAAAATTTGCTGGTGAATTGCTGTGTTTTAAAAAATAAATCAGCTATCTGTATAGCAGTAATCTTTTTTTTTTTACCGATCTTAGTCAAGTCTGAATCATCTTCAAAGATTATTAACATTTAAAAATGGTTTGCAAATTATAGTCTTATTTTATTGGAATGCTCTGGCTAATGATTAGAAAAAGGAAGTAATGATAATGATATTTAAAAAATGGAAAAAAATATTTTAGAAATTATAGATCTATCAATTCTATACTTGATCTTTACCAAGATAATTACAACTTATCTACAATAAACTCTAATGTAAATCAGCCAAAAGAAAAAGCTGGATTTAAATGTGATTTTAGCACAATGGATCACATTCATGTATTGTGAAAAGTTAGAAATGATCAATGAATATGAAATGCCATTATGCTTTTGAATTTATAAATTATGAAAAAGCATTTGATTCTATGATTCAATTTCATAGTGAATAATACTTTGGATCATTGAGATATTGATTTACTATATTGTCATATTTTGAAGAATATTTTTAAATGGAGTAACAATGATTAGATTTACATGGTGACACTAAGAAGTTTAACATTAGCAAAGGTGTATGATTCCATATATCCAACAGTTTTTACAGCAGATTTATAAGTAATGTTTTGGGGATTAAAGTAGGAAGGCAAAAAAAATAAAAATGTGTGAAAATTATTTAAGTCATCTAGATTTTGCAGATGATTGCTTTTTCAAATAATGGTTCAGAGCTTCAGAAAATGTTGTAAGAGTTATCAGTTGAAAGTAAGAATGTAGAACCAAAGACAAATAATGTTAAAAGAAAATAAAAATTGCTAATCATGAATTAGAATGGAGTACATAATTTGTTATTAAAAGTCAATATGTCTATATGTCTGAAAAGAAAAGTTTTTAATAGACATATTTTACCAGTTCTTATATATAGATCTGAAACATGAACACTTAACATAATAGCAATACAGACACTTATAAGTTACATAGTGAAGTATGGAAAGATAAATTTAGAAAGCATAAAAAAGGGATTGAAAGCAGACTACATGGTTGAGAGAAAAAATATGTCTGTTATCATTAAAAAAATTAGAAGAATGAAAACTGAACTGGACATATGACCAAAAGAACTGATAATAGATGGATAGTTAAAGTCAAACTAGATCCCAAGAGATATTGTAAAACATCTAAAAAGAGATCACAGTGAAATGGATAAAAACTGAATTAAACTTGGAAAAACATTTATTCTGCAGTAGATTGATAGCAGTAGAAAATGATATTGAATTATCAGTGAATATAAACACTGGAGAATATACACTTTCTCAAAAATAATCAGTGAATGTATTTTATATATTGATCAATGAAGGGGTACATCCACTGATACATATGTATTAGGTAGTATCTGTGTACATGTATGTGTGAAAATATATTTCCTTTGTTCATTAGTGAAAGTGAACTAGATATCTGTTCACATTTAGAGTGAATGTAGTTTTTTTGCTCATCATTAGTTAATAATTTGTGCAGCTTTAATTTACATATTCAAGCTTATGGTAATTCTTTAGTAGGTGCTAAGGGACATTTATTGACACTTGGGGGAGCCATAGAACCACTGCTGAAAGTTATGCTGAGGACATGCACAAGGGTGGATAAAGAGATGAGGATTAAATTTAGTGAAGAAAAATCAATTATAATGATGGTTAATACTGGGGAAAGAGAAGCTGAAGAATTTTTATTGGGGTATATAAAGTTAAGTGTGATGAATAGATATAGTTATTTGGGAATCATCTTAAGTAATCAGAAAAATTGCTTGGATGAATGGGAGAAACAATTGATGAATAAAGCAAAGAAAAGGATTGATAAAGAAATTAACAGTGTAATAAGTATGATGTAGATAGAATTGTATGGAAAGGAATTGCAACAGCAGAGTTAACATATCACAATGATGTATTATGTGTTAGTAAAGGGGTATTAGACTACTTAGAAAAAGTACAAAGGGAAATAGGAAGACATGCATTGGATGCAGATGTGTGGACATCAAAGGAGGCAATTCAAGAAGAAATGGGATTGTCAAATTTTTCTATGAGAGATGCAAAAAGCAAAATGAAAATGTTCAGTAGATTGCAGTTTATGGATAATAAAAGAATAGCCAAAATAGTATTTAATTGGGTTACAAGTAAAGGGCAGGCAACAAGATGGATAAGAAAAGTAAGGCAGTATGTAGAAGATTTGGATAAAGAATTTATATCAGTATACTTGTACAAAAGGTGGATGATTGTGTTAGGAGAATTTTTGAGTGTTATAGTGGTAAGGATTGGGATAAAAGAATAGATGCATTAATAAAGAATAGGGAGTTGTAGAGATGAAGAACTAGTATGGAGAGTAAAAAGAATTTAAATATATATAGAAGTAAATAAAACATTGGGTGCGAGTTAATTTATGATAATAGCAAGAAAAGTAGTTTATTGTTTAAGGTTCAAATAGGATCTTTAGCAACAAGAGAACATACACGTAAATAGAAAAATATGGGTTATTTAGTCTGCAAGTTGTGTAAGGAAGGCAAAGAAAATATTAGGTATCTGTTAATTCAATGTAAATACTTGAAAGCAGAAAGGGTACAAATAATGAAGTTATGGAAGAATAAATATGAACAAAGTGATTATACAGAAAGTGTGTTATTGGTTTTTGTGCTCAGTTTGGGAAAAGGTATGGGGGATTTAAATATGAAGCCATGGAGTTGACAAAGATTATGTTGTGGAAATGGGATGGAGCAGATTATGGGAAAACTTAGGGTGGGGAATAGAAAGGGAAGGTAAAGTGGCTAACAGGTTTCTCTGGGCATAGTGGCTGAGAGATTCCTGATTCCATATAAGGAGAAGTCACAGTGCATCACACCATATCACATATCAAGTGTTAATTGGGGGAGAGGAGATACGAATCAGTTCTACAAATATGAATTTAATTGTCAAAAAATATTAATTTAAAAGTTGCATAGTTTTAATAAATGTGCAGTAGATTCCCTCTTCCTAACATTATTAAAAAAGCAATGTGTGTTATATAAGTAAAATTAAATTGTATTTTTTCAGCAATATTATTACAATTAACAGATGGCTAAAAAGTTTAGAAATTTAATTAAACGAATAAATAAGATGAACAAAAATACTAATTAGTTGTGCAAATAAGAATTTACTTATACAAATTAACAAAAACAAAAAAAACAATTTAGTTGTACAAAATAATTTTTTTTAAAAAAGTAAAAGGTTAAGGATAGAATGTTAAATTCATATGGCATTGAGAGGTAGTGTTTTATTTTTCTGTTTTTAGGTCAAACTAAATTTTGTTAGTTTATAGAATTGGTCTTTTTTTTTTAGAGCTATTTTTCATTAAAATTGTTTCAAAAATTTTAAAACTTTTTGTAGTATTATTTTGAGAAAGGACATACAAAGTTATTATTTATTTTAGGTAACAAACTTTATTAACAAAGTTATTATAATAATTAAAAATATAATTTATATATCCGTAATATCGTAGAAGGAAAAACTATCTTTGGTTTTAAAATAGCGCATGTGCGAAAAATAGTTTCTTCCACAATATTACGAAGTGATTATATTAATTTCATTTGTTTAGAAAAAAAAGTTACATCTAACTCCCATATTTCTTTATTGATAAGAAAAAAAAGTGTCACTTTAAATTTCATCTTTTCAATCTAGTATTATTTCAATTGAAACATGCACGAAAATTATTATTTATATTCTATTCTGATAAAAAAAAAATTAGGTGTTTTCTTTGATTCTATTTTCCTCTTCCTGCTGTAATCTCATAAAAAAACCTCTATTGAAACAGTAGGGTCTGCTTTGCAGATCTTCGTTTCACCTTTTCTCATCTATTTTCTACCCTCATACCTTAGTTTGAACCCCAATCTATCGTAGTGTGTCTGCAATATGCTTATATACTGAAAATCCCACCTAATTTTAAACCATGAGCACAATGCTCATATTATACATATAACTCATTTCCAAATAAAATAAAATATTATGGATTATGTATATGTTCATATAATTTTGATTTATTAAAAAGTAGGTTATATAAGTCGTAATTGCGCACACACTATGATATGCATTTTAAAACATATCAAAATTATAAATTGTTAAAGTTATTTTGTTTGAATCTGTTTACAGATATATTACCGTCATAATATATTTTGATTTAAAATAAAATTCATTTAGTAAATATTCATTTAGTAAATAGATTCAAATATTGCAATTTAAACGTAAAATAATTTTCATTTAATTTAATAAAAGTCATTCCAAATATTTCTGTTAAAATAAATGAGGGACAATAGTTTAATTAGTTAATATTATATAAGTTTATCTAAAAACAGCAGATGTCCACTTAAGGTTTTCTTTAATTAATAAAAGTAATTTTTAATTAAATCTAGTTTGTAATTCGAATGTCGACAGGGAAATTAACAAAAGAAATTAATTAATGTTGAATTCCTTTAGACATTCGTATAGATTTAATTACAGCTGATAAGTCCAATATATTTTTGTAATGCTTCAGGGCAGTTCTATTGTTAATTTCTACTATAAAAAGGAGGGTTTTTTTTTGTTCTCCATTCTAATGTTTCTAAGAGAAATCATTCTGAGGTCTAATGTTACTAACCAAAATTATTGAAGTAATTTGTAAATCTTGACATGACAGAGTAGAGCGCAAGAAGGCTATTTCTCTCCGGAATGGTCATATGCTGCCATAGACCATCGGAAGTTATCACACAAGGAAGCCCAGAACTGCTGCTGCTGCCAAAAATATGAACATTTCCAGATTTTGCTGTTAAATTATATAAAAACCTGCCGACCATCAATCTACCTAAAAATGCTTCTCCAGAGGTAACCCTAAATTAACCCAAGAGTTCTTGTGATAACTAACATGCTATAGCTATTTTAAATTGTTTTCTTATATTTCACATAATGTCATTATGTACTTCTTTATCCTTGAGTTAATATTTTCTATTGATTAAGCTTTCTGTTATTTTATTATGATAATGTGTCAGAATCATCTTTGACCAAGTGAATTATTCCCTTTGATGAAAATAAGACGCTGCTATGAAGGCATATTTTAAATTTCTAAATAATTTTCCAATTTTATTATCTTGCAAATCACTCGTTTGAGGGTGATTCTTTTCTTTAATATATAATATAATCACATAGTTTAAAATCTACATGTTATTGATTTTAATCTAATATGAGAGTATGTGCGAGGTCAATGATTAAATGTGTCCCCTAATGCATGATTGTGTATATAAATCTATACTTACTTTTCAAACCCACAAGCATGCATTTTCCTATTTTAATTACTGTGTTCTACTTTAATTACAAAGTTCATCATTGACGTCGAGAATGTGCAGACCCTTTTAAATGAATTTCTGGGAATTTGATTGGGCATTTCTTTTAATCCAAGTAAAACCATTCAGTATGTTTTATATGCACTAGTCTCATATTGCTGGTAAATGAATTGGTTGTTGAGACCGCTTTGTTTTAATTTTCCAAGGATTCTTTACACGGCCAAGGCCATTCTCTTCTCTTATTGCGGTTTCCAGGCAGAGTGTGTCCACAAATGACACACCTGGGAATTAAATGCAGTCATCACACAGTCGCTAAGTTTTGGCTGTTCATAAAATACTTTCCTATGGGTTAGCAGCGAGATGCCCTCCGTAATCATTCCAGATATTCAATATTGTTTTATTTTATATTTATTTTACAAAGCATCCATGACTTAAATGTGTCACACCCTCCAACTTTAATAATTTCATTATCATCAATACTGACCTCCCAATGTAACTTTATTATTATTATTATCGAATAAATGCTTTGATCACATTCCCACTTTGTTGCTTAGTAAGCTTTTGTCCATGCTATTTTCAAAATCAATAAATATTTTAGAACACACTTAATTTTCAAATATTTTCTTAAACTTGTATAATTGCTCAAAGCACCTCGCACATGTTCCTATCTCATCAAGCACATTATCGTAATGCTATTAACCCGAGGAATAGAATATATCATTTTGCTTTAAAACTTTTTGTCATTTATTGGAATATAATGCCCACACTTATTTAATACACGTCCCTGTCTCATATAAGCAGACAGTGGCATTATAGAAATAATTTATATAAATAAATTTTGTGAAATTATTTAAAACTAAATTTGATCTCTTATTTTATTTGATTTGTATCACTGTCTCGGTCTATATATATATTTTCTGCATTTCTTTTGTAAATCCATAGACGCTAATTAGCCACCCAAGCTTCTTTTAGTATAGAGTCTTTTGTTTCTCCCTGACCACCAGGCACCGGTCAAAGGTTATACTAGTAGTGGCATCAGATGCGTTGTCACATAGATGGCACTGTTAAATTTGGACTTTAAATTCAAACTTATTATATCTAGAAGGCAACCCCTCCTAGAATGTTCAGTTTCGTGTCTGGGGTTTGAATTCTGCAATGTGTTAGTGAGATAGACAATTCTGACTGTTACACTATGCATGAATTTTCAATACTCATCACCTATGCAAGCATATGAAAAGTCTGTTGAATGCTTGGTTGTTATTTCATAAAATCTGCAAAATATCTTACTAAAGTAGACATCAAATTTATTGCTTAATTGTGATGTGTTACACTGTGGCTTCTCAGACACTATGACCAGAGAAACCTGTTAGCCACCCCCCTTCCCTTTCCATTCCCCAACTTAAGTTTTTTCCATATTATTTTTTATCCTGCTCCATTCAATTTCCACAATATAATATTTGTCAACTCTATAGCTTTTAGATCTCTACATTAATCAGCTTGAAACCATATGAACTATACAAGATTTATCTAATATGCAATTATAATGCACAGTGAATCTATGTATGATTTGAGACAATGTAACCTTGTTTAGCCTAAATAAAATTATTATTTAAAATAAAAATAAAAATTGGGATGTGATAAAAACATCCACCTCATCTTTTCCCAAACCCAGCATAAAACCCAAAAACCCACTTTCTGTATAACCACTTTTTATATAGTTATTCTCCCACAACTTCATGATTTGTACCCTTTCTGCTTGCATGCATTTACAGTCAATTAACAGATGTGTAATATTGTCTATGTTTTCATTACATAATTAGCAGACTAAATCAGCCATATTTTTTTTATTTATGTGTGTGCTAAAGACCCTATTCAAGCCTCAAACAGTAAATTACTTTCCTTGCTATTATCCTAAATTAACTTGCACTCAATATTCTGTTTATTTCTATATATATTTAAATTCATTTTACTTTCTATAGTAGTTCTCCATCTCTCCAACTCCCTATTTTTTTTATTAATGCATCTATTCTTCTAACCTAATCTTTTTTACTATAATACTCAATAATTCTTCTAACACAATCATTCCATCTTTTGTATAAATATACTGACATAAATTCTTTATCCAAATCTTCTGCATACTGTACTATATTTCTCATCCATCGTGTTACCTGCCATTTACTCATAACCCAATTAAATACTATTTTGTCCATGCTCTTATTATCCATAAACTGCAATCTACTGAACATTTTCATTTTGTTTTTGCATATCTCATATAAAAACTTGACCATCCCATTTATCCTTGAATTGCTTCCTTTCCATCCACATATCTGCATCTAATGCATGTTTTTCTACTTCTCTTTGCACCCCCTTTACTAACACCCAATGCATCATTACCATATTCTAACCATGCTACTGCCACCCCCTTCCATACAATTATATTTACATCATATTTATTATAAGAAAATGCTGTTGTTTTTTTTTTTTTTTAAAAAAAAACACTGTTAATTTTTTTTTCAGTCTCTTTCTTTTCTTTGCTTCATTTATCAGTTTTTTCTCCCATTCATCCAATCAATTTTTCTGATTGCTTAAGATGATTCCCAAATAATTATACCTATTCATCACATTTAACTTTACATCACCCAATAAAAAACTCATTCTTTCCCCAGTATTTGTTATCATTTCTTTTAATTTTTCTTCAGTAAATTTAATCCCCATCTTTTTACCCATCCTTGGACATGTCTTCTGCATAACTTCCATATCTTCCCTTCTTTCTGTGCACAAAAAGACATCATCCACAAAGAAAAGACCTGGTAATAAATATTTCCTTCCACCCCTCTCAAATACAACAAAAACACAATAGGTGACATAGGGCATCCTTGCCTTAGTTCCACCCCATTTTTAACTTTAACTGATACTATATTCCCTAACTGATACTTATAATAATTATTTTCATATAATCTCTTAATAAGATCCATTAAAGCTCCATCTATTCCCAAGTTTACTAAATTTACCCATAATCTATTTCTATTTACTCTATCATATACCTTCTCTATATTTATAAAAACCATATAAAACTGTCTACCTCTATTTCTACTCATATCTATAAGTTGTGTAACTACAAATGAACTATGTTCTATATATCTATCTGATCAAAAATCTTCTTGCCTTTCTCCCACTATATTATTTTCTTCCATCCATTTTGTCATCCTTCCAGCCACACTTTATATAACACTAACATTACTCTTATCAGTCTATAATTGTTTAATTTTGTATTATCCTTACCCCATTCTTTAAATAGTAACCCTATTCTCATATTATTCCAGATAACTGAAAATTCTCTCTTCTGGGCCATTTTATTAAAACATAATAATAGGTTTAATTTTGTCTTATTTTATAAATTTATCACAATCTCTGCTGCCCATCCATTTAAACCTCTTGCCTTTTCACTTTTCAATTTCTTTCCCTGCCACATTGAATTCATTTTCTGTATACCTAATATTTTCATTACTATATAAACTTTCACCACTCTGTCCTTCACATCTAACATCTTTTCTATATCCATTACATTGTCTCTAATTCTTCTCTAGAGCTACACTCTATTTCCTCATCATCTAGTATTTCTCTCTTTCCTACATTTCTTCTTTTAATGTATTTCCAAATTTTTTTTACTTCCATCGTTTCCACTTTTATTAATATCCTCTAACAATTTACTATTTAATTTCATTCTCTCTTTATAATTATCTATTTTAGCCAACTTCTTTTTTTAAATACTTCTTCACTTTCTTTGTTCTTAAAAGCACACTCATATTCTATGTATGCTTTCCCCCTCTCTTTTACACTCTTACTATCTCTCACTTTTCTATTACTTTTATTCTTCTGAATATTCTCACCTAAAATCCTATTTGCCACTTTTTCTACTTCATCATACCAGTTCTTATATTCATCCCCAACCAATCCTTCCATGATTTCTTCAACTTTTATTTTATATTCTTCTAATTTATTCTTATCATTCATTCTCAATCCACATCTTTCATTATCCTTTCTACTTTTATTACTATTTTCCATCATATTACTAACCATTTCTATTATAAAGAAATTATGATCACTATTACATACTCTCTCTCTCTCTCTTCATTATCAAACACTTTAATTTTCTGTACTTGATTCATTTCCTCTTTCTCTACTAATACATAATAAATTGTGTGAAATATATTATTTCTAGACCATGTACATTGTCCCTCATAAATATGTAATAAATTTCCAATGCTCAAATTCATGGTCTGACAAAAATCCTTTAAAAGCTGTCAATTCTTGTTATCTACATCACCAAATTCGTCAATATACCCATTCATACCCCTAAAACATTATTCTCTTCCCCTTTTTTGAAACTCTTTACATTTTTAAGTAGTCATTCACATATGTTACTGTTCCACTCCATTATAGTGACTTTCTCCAGTGGCTATATATACTATAGTGGCCATCCATTCTTGTCTTCCTAACCTTATCTCAAACCACAAATGTTCTTGACATATAACAGTATTTAAATATTTTTTGGACATAACTCCTATACCACCATCCATTTTTCTTCTCTTTTCTAGTTATTTATACATTACTATACCATGTCTTCCAGCATAGGTTCTTCTTCTTCTTTTAGATATGTTTCCATTACTGCTAGTACCTCAAGCTCTTCATTTTTAACTGCTTTGTTTAATTCCAGCTACTTTTCTGGTCTCCTACCATCTTGCATATTCAAATATCCAATTTTAACAATTTCTTCTTTCCGAAGTACTCTTTTATAAATTCTTTTGACTCTTTCTTCTCCATTATATTTACAAGTAACTTGCTTATCATTAATTTTGCAGACCTATTCCCTAACCACATCTACATTAGTATCTAAATCAGCTATCCTTTGTTTAGTTCTTACATCCATCCATTCTTCTTCTTTCTCATAACACTACACTTTAAAACATCATCTTCTTTTATAAGTTTACCAAACTATATTCTTTATAAATCAAACTCCTAAAACATCACTTCATTGGTTTTCTAAGTGCAATCCATCTTTACTATATATCTCCCCCTTATTCATAAAAATATCTCACACATCCAAAACATAACATCATTTCTCTCACACAATTTTTTCAATCTCTCATTTATAAAATATGCCCTATCTAACATATATCTATTGTCAAATTTTGGTAATAATTCAATTATTCCTACTCTTCTGTTAATCTTACTCAAATTCCTAATCAATTCTATATATTCATCTATTACTCTCTCTGATGGTTCTTACAAATTATTTGTCTCTACCATAACATACACATTTTTTTATCTTATCTGTAACATTCTTAATTCTAGTTCCAAGCAGACATATTCTTACATACTTGTTTCTATTTTTCCTTGCAATCATATCTCCACATTCTCTAATTAGTGAATCTCCTATGAATACTGTCTTATAGTTTACTTTTCCTACTTCATCCATAACATTCTGTTCCACCTTCTGGACTTCCTTATCTACTTCTTCCTTATCATTCCTATTCAATAATTATTTTATCTGCTCATATTTCATCTCTAATGATTTTAGTTTTTCTCCTACATCCATTACTTCTTCCTCTATCTTACTTATTCTTTGGCTAATTTGATGGCTCCTCCAAGTATTAAAAATGTCTCTGAGTGCCTACTAAATGATTACCCAGATTTGTTGAATTCATGTTCATATATTTACATTCAACATACATGTAATTTAAAGTACATATATTTAAAATTACTTTCATAAAAATTTTCAAAAACTATGGTTTGTTTTAAAAATAGTTCAGTATAATTTTAAGACAATATCAAATAATGTTTTAAATTCATTATTACTCATGATGGAAGATTTCAGATGAAATAAAAGTATTTGTAAAATTAAAAAACAATGACATTCTAAGTTAATTATAAATCCTCTCATTCATTTCAATGTTGAACATGATATTATACACAATTTATAAACAATTACATATATAATTGTGTATTTCTTTATATAATTATATTAATTAAAACAGAGGCAAAACTCTCCATACAGTAGTGCCACCCAGTGCAAGTCAGAGTGATGCATGCAAGAAAGTTGATTACTCTGGCTTGCACTCAGTGGAATTATGTATGGAAAGTTTTTCCTCTGTTTTAACAGCTTGTTTAAGCATAGGAAATGGTAGTTATGTATGTTTAATTGTACTAATTATTAAACAAAAGTGAAAATACGCACACAAATTAATGCACCATAACTTCCATTGACAAGAAACTGTCTCTAACACATATTTATATAGAGCAAAAGTACATATCTAAAGTTATATTTTAATATTAACATTTCAGCCAGGAATGAACTTTCTCCAAAAAATAGAGAAAGTTAAGTGGTAGAAAATAATGCATTTTTTTATAATTATGGATATATTTATAGAAAGATGTAATTAAATAATTATGGTTTTTACCTCTATGAAAAAGCTTAAAATATTATGCATTCATAAATGAGAATTATTGAACAGCTATCAAATGAAATAATTTGTATAATACTGATTGTTACCTGAATGAAATCCTATCCTTAGCATGAGTTTAGAATCTGGTATATGTTTTATTGTGAATGAATGAACTTTTTTGAGTAATTTTAGGGACATTCTTGCTATTTCTCTAACATGATTTAAACCATTTCGTTCTGGAAGACCTGATACAACCATATATGCATCACCAATGGTTTCAACCTAAAATATTTTGAACATTTTATTAATATTCATTTGTTGTTTATTCAAATAAGCAACAGAAATGAAAACAATATATTTTTTATTAAAGCAAAATAAATAAAAAAGAAAAGAAAAATGATTAAGGGAGAAAAATAATATATAGTTTTTTTCATCTCCACTTAATTTTGGTCAAAACCCATAAAATTTTCATAATTATATTGTAATGGTATGGAAACTATAGGGGTAATGGGAAATCATCATCATCCCCGTACATCACATTGAGTTAACAAATATAAAAGGATATAAATATAGAATGAAAGAGTCTGAAAGTCAGCATGGATTGACAGAATACATAAGTAGTTTTTGCAATAAAACTAATAAACTATCTAATAATTATATCAATACTTATTAAATCAACAACTCATCAGCAGTTGACAGTCATCCCTAGTGACTGGATCTAAAAGAGGTATATTACACATAGATTAATTATCTAGCCAAACTTAGGACATGATATACAATAATCAACTGGATGCACAGTTTTAATTGCTAAAATATCTAATATTAAATAATTCTGGGATACTTATACATGCTGATAATCAATGCTCTGGCCATATGGTACCATGAGGGTAGGCTCATTATAAATTAATTTTCTCTAATGAAAAAAAAATGCAATGAATGGACTTTAAAGGTGATATTTTTGTGTCATCTAGAGAACTATCTGGATGTCCAAACATAACCTTCTACATTCATATAACTAACCATTATTATTCTCTAGAGATAGCTCAAGATCACAAGACCCTAAAGACCATGACTGTAAACAAGAGAAACATAAATATAATAGCTTACACTCTACTTTATTTTAAATAATTCTATTGGAATAATTTAAATATACTTAAAACATTAAGCTGTAATGAAATTCAGTCACATACAGTGCTAATTCATAGAACAGATAGCTAGAGTAATAAAGACCCTAAACCTATTATTTGTTAAAACAATTATTCATAAATTAACTAATTAATAATTAAGAAAAAGGAAAACAAGACATAATAATATAATAATTCAAATTTAAATACACTTTATTAAAAAATATAATTTACTATAGCAAATATGATTAATCAGTTGACGTTTATTCATTAAATTAATTAACTTTTACTTTGATTAAATTATTTCCTGTTTAATAACTAAAGTTGGAAAAAAACAATTAACAAAAGAAGATAAGGAAATTGTAAATTAGCTAAAAACTCTTAATAATTTTAGAGAAAAAAAATCAAGTGAAAAAAAACATTTCAATACAAATATTAAATTAATAGAATTATTCATTATGACCAAGTATTATTTCCATAAAAAGTTTATCTTTTAATGTAGAGATAATATATACATTAAATTACCTTTTTATCATATTTAGTTTTCTTTTGAGTCTGTCTTTGGCAGTTGTAATTTAGTTTTTACTTGTTATTTGCTTTCTTAAAGGCTTCTTCATTCCAGGCTACTGTATACGGTTAATTTATTTATTTCTGCTATACAATATTTTCAGATTTTACAAGCTGATTTTTTTTTCTATTTTTTGCAATATAATATTTTCAGGTTTCTACCCAGAATGAATTTATACATTTTCTTCAATCAATTTATTTTTAAGTCAGGCTAAAACATATTAAGTTTATCCATTTTTAAAAATAGTTTTCCAAATCAGGCTAAAATATAGAAAGACAAAAACAGTTATGCTCTTAAATGGAAACAGGGTTTCTTGCAGCAAGGAGTATTCTTCTTATCTTTTATGTTTTTTCTAGTGAAGGCTATATAGAAGTTGATGATGTTTAACTTCTAGCTATACTTAATATATAATTGCCTTCAAATTTATTTTAGAAAACATTTTTTTACAACTGAACTTCTCTCTTCTTCAACAGCAGAATCAGGAACAGTAACTGCTGCTATTGATCTTCCCAACAGCTTAATAAAGCATGATTAATCTTGAGCCCTACTATTTACTCCATTTCCAATAGTACTTTTTTGTAACAATCATTTTCCCATCCAATGACACTCTCCAACCAGACAAAATTTAATCCTGACCAATTGGGTTTATTTTTACAAAATATTATTTTACTTCTTCAAAATTAAAATTGTAAAACAAGTCACATACAAAAAATTCCTATGTAGTTATTTTTGGTTCTTTTTCTAGAACAAAAGCAAGATAATCACTTAATTAGACTGATTTGATAAATGCTGCTTATTGTTTTGGAGAGAGATAAAGAGAAAATAATAAACTAAACTAATTGAAACAAAATTTAACAACAATGTTAAGTTGTTTTTTAAAATTTTATCTATTTTATCTCTCTTAAAAGTTAAAATTGTTCAGTAAACTTTTTCAGAACTTAATGAAGAGAACATTTTTTTCTTCCAGTACTTTATTTTTCAAAATAATTGTAGAAGAGAGATAATAAAAAATATTTTATATTTTTCTCTCTCTTTTACAACTATTTCTTAAATTATAACACATTACAAATATTCATATTTAGTTTAAGAAATGTTTGAAAATTCTCATATCATTTGATAAGGAAAATATTTAAATAAATCAAATACCCATTATTATTATTATTATTATAATTATTATTATTATTATTATTATTATTATTATTATTATTATTATTATTATTATTATTATTATTATTATTATTATTATTATTATTATTATTATTATTATTATTATTATTATTATTATTATTATTATTATTATTATTATTATTATTATTAAAAAACTTATGGGAAAATTAAATATTATTCCCCATTCTATCATTACTTATGTACAAGCTTGTAATATTTGACATGGCCAAAGTTGGGTACTGTCTATAATATTATGATACCATCGCTTAACATGATAAGATGATGAAATGAGTGCGCTCTTTTAATTTTTCATATTTTAAATTTATATCTTAAATTTCCCCTTTATTACTGCTGTTGTACAGGAATATAGGGATCTTCAGGTAAGTCCTCCACTTTGTGACTTACTGGAGATTGGTATTCATCATACATTAATTCATTCATTTAGGTTGATTTGGGATGGAATGTTGGTGAAGTCCTATTCAGAATGTTCTCATTGTTAGTTCTAAAAAATACCCTTGTTTTCTCTGAAATTCTCTTAATCTTTCTTTTCATCCACATCTATTCCTGTGGATTATATTTATTAGTTCTTTTAACAATCCTATTTTTCATATTACATTTATTTTTTCATTTTTGGAAATCTTTAGTAGGGAGAGAGTTTATTTCAATAATTGTGATTATGGGTGTACTGGTATGTAAGTTCAAACCAATATTTTACAGTATATATTGTACCAGTCAAAACATGTTTATCCATCTAACATGAGCTGGAACTCAAAATGTACTTCAAACCCAGTCAAGCCTGAGATTTAGGTTAGGGACCAACATGAATTCAAACCCATTCCCTAAGCCCTAGCTCAAACACCTAATAAATAACATATAATGATAGCACATGAGAATTTATTTTAAATCCGGCCCACTAGCAGAGTGGAGAAAACAATGAGACTCAGGGACTTAAACATATATATTAACAAATTTAAATACTAGAGAGGTTCCCATGATAAAATCTAATATATTTAATTAAAAGGGGCTTTACTAATCAATAGCTATGATCAATTAATGAATTGGATTGATTTAATAATGAAACAAAAACTGATATATGATGAATTAGTAATATATTTATTGACAACTATATATATATATATATATATATATATATATATATATATATATATTGACATAACCCATTATTTAGCATAGGAAAATGCATGCAGGCATTTTCATTTACTGACTAAGCAACATTGGTCTAGGCAATTGTACAATAATCATTGATACATTGGTAACATCAAGTTTGTGGCTATTATTTAATGGAGCTAAATATTATACTATATAATAAATCACTACGTTCCAATTATTAGTTATACCATTTCATAATCAATTCAAGTGGCTATTATACATGTAATCAAACCAAACTGGAGTGAAACTTAATAATACATCTGATTATGACAAATTTATATATTTAATATGGGCACATAAAGCATCCAGATAGCTTTAGATCAAAAGGGTTTTCAAGAATGCTTCGGCTCAATGCCAAAGACTGCACATTAGGGAGGTAGAGTTGTATATAAAGATTTTACTAATACACTATACACAGATAAGTACAATAATAAAGTTGCTCTGCAGATGGATGAATAGATTTTAGGGTTTCGTGACCAACACCAGTTTACCCAATGACCGATCATCATACTGCTAAACAAGAACCTTTATTTGGTACATAAGAGGTGGGGGGCTTCCTTAGCTCAGGTTTAGCTACTTCTTTACCCTAAGAGAGGAAGTTGGGCTGGTTTCATCATGGCTCCATCTTATATATATCAAAACAGCAAAATGATAAAATGTTGATAAATTTTACATCCACCAAACCAATGTATATTATAAATTAAATGCCATATCACACATGAACACTAGTTTATCAGATTTATCAAAAAAGCCAACTCTTCTGTAGTGAGAAATATGTATATGCTACTGACAGGAATATATATATATATATATATATATAGTATTCAATTATTAAAAAAAAAAAATTTTTTTTTTCTTTTATATATACAGAGATTTATATGTATAGATTTATTATTATGAATAAGCAGTTCTTTTTTGTGATTTATTATATAATATTTTTTTTTATTAAATAATATGTGTTAAATTTATTTAACTTTCATTTTGTTAAAATAGAGTAAATCAGAAAAGTGTGAAATAAGGCAATTAAGATTGTTAGATTAGGAGATAAAAAAATGTACACGTGTGAAACAATGAATACATCTGTACAAACACAAAGATGCTTTTACACTTATTCCTGATGGCTATAGATTCCAGGTTTGTTGTTATCTGTATCTTAAGATTATTTTTACAAAAGAGGTGCTTTGATGTAGATAACGATAGCGATCAATTATAAGTCTTTATTGATTGTGACCGACGTCAAACTTGTGAAGCTTTGATTTTTTTTTTAAGATAAAGATTTCCAGATGTTTTTTTTTTCTTTGGTTGAAATTCGCGATATAAATGATTGAAACAATTTTTTTAATCAGTTAGTCTTAAATTTTTTTGAAGAGATGATCAGTTAGTCTTAAATTTTTTTAAAGAGATGATGAGTTAGTCATTAATTTTTTTAGAGAGAGAGTCACTCACTTTATTATTTTGAGACTCAACTCAGTCGGTCCTTCCTTGTTATTATTCTTAAGCAGAAATGTAAGCTCAGATTTTTTTTTAAAAGAGAGTGAACGCTTTAATTTTTTTTTTCTCACTCTTTGAAAGTTGAAAAAAAAAGAGCAAATGAAATGTGCGTTTATATAAAGCAATTTCCAGCAATATTAAAGAAGAGGAGAGAAATGGAACAAGATTGAATTTATTAGAAGTTAGTAATAATTATATAAAAAATGATATTAACATATTTGGTTATGCATAATACTATGCCTCTGCATTGCTAAACCATTTTTTCTGCTTCCTGGTTAATACAGAATGAGTCAAAATCACTGATCTGTCTATGAAGTCATGTATCCAGTAATAACCAACAAAATGATAGATTTTGAAGCCAACCACACAAGCTATATGGAATGCTTTGTTTCTAGTTCCTGGCTTATTAAAAGCTCATTACCTTCGAATGAATGGAGAAGAGGAAATAGGAGGAAAAGAAAATTTATAACAGCCATGTAGAACCAAGTTTGAAGCCATAAATCAAATTTTTGTTGATTTACCTCAATCATCTAAAGTGTCGACAGCAATTATATTTTTTTTTAAAGGAGAGAGACAAGCAAATCCACCGGTACCTACTTATTCAAAGTACTTATAATAACTTTTTTTTAAATGGTAGAAGGAAGCCAATCAACAGTGAATAATAATGGAATTGAAGAAACAAGCAAAGTCAATTGATTCAGCATTATCTTAAAAGTATCTGCAATAACTTTCTGTTTTTTTTTTTGTTGTTGTTGTTGGTGAGCAAAGAAAAGCAGTCTGAAAATTCAAACTCAGGACATTAATAAGAAGTAAAAAGTAGACGGGTAAATATGAACTTTCTTTAACTGATTTTATTCTTTTACTTATTAAAAGTAAACCTTAATTTACTGGTCAAAGCAATTTTCTTTTTTGATACAGAAACATTAAAGACTTGTTTATCTATAGTTATTTGCAATATCTCACAACATAGCACAAACATAGTTTAAACCTTTAAACTTAAATTTTTCATTATTTTTTTTTATTATTTTTATTATTATTATATATTGTAATGTTGAAATGTTTTTTTTTAATTGTTCTTCAGTTATTAATGATAATGAGCAACCTATAGATATATGCATTTATAATGTTTTTTTATTTTTATTTTATCTTGTTGCATATTAAAAATTAATATATGTATTTTATTTTCTTTCGCTATAAGGTTGCAAAAGAAAAAGATATTTTTATATATGTAATTTATGGGTATACATTTTAAACACATATGTTAACATTACCGAATGCGTGAATGTGCAACTGCTTATCCAAACACATCAAAGAATAGGTTATATATATGATTAGTTTAAAATGGTAAATTGAAAAGTAGGGCATTACATTTGAATGGAAATGAAATAACACATACAAGTTTCACCTGAAATTTATTTTATGATATGATGAGTAAGAAAAGTCTTAAATAAGCATTTATAGAATATGTATTTTTTTTTCTAATATTGATTTAAGTCAGCTTATTTTGAGATATCAAGAAAAATGACAAACCTATATATTAAGTTTATTTGCTTATACTTATATAAATTTTTATATTAATAAGCCATTTATTTAATTGTCGATTTGACTTTAAAGAAGGAAAGAAAGAGTAGTAGTGTTAATAAAATATAATTATATATCTTAATTGGTTTCCGAGTTATTATTAAGAATATTGTTTTTTTTTTTTGTCTTAATTCTATCATTTTAATTCAGCATCATTGCTCGCAGTTATTAAGTATTACCATTCGTATATATTGAGCAATCACTTGCAAATATTAAGCGTCCGCAAAATAATAGGTAAACTAGAATGTTGATATTTGAGTATTTAAGGATTATGCTTGAGAATAACCAAATTTTGATAATTATAGTTCAACATAGAAAGCTAAAATTGTGTTGTGTCCATGAATTTAGATCATCCTCATCAAAGATGGATATCATGTTATTAGTTTAAAATGTTTCAAATAATACTATATAAAAGTTATGATCGCCATCAATCATCATTAATAAATTATAATCATTGAATTTAATGTTTAGCGTAATGAATATATTTTAGTAAATAGGGGTTTATAGAAAATTGAATATTATGCAAAGAGATTCATGGTGATCAATCATCACCATTAGTATTATTAAATCCCAGTATGAAATAGGATAATTTTAATAGATGCCTATAAGTTTATAAAGATGAATTTATTGTTGTGAGTTTATTGATAAGCCATGGCTGGTATCATCATCACTATTATAATCATTATTGTGATATCACTATTATTATCATTATTATGATATTATTATCATCATCATCATTATTACCTTTATTGTGATAAATAATTTAGTTAAATGGCCATCAATATCAATAATGGTCTTCACATGCTTGTTTGGAAGCCATTAATAGGATTATACATGTCTGTTCATCAATATACGCTAATGAGCTAGCAATGTCTATAAGAATCTTTGATCTATAGTATAAACTTTGGTAATATTGGGATCTTGTAATTTTATCAATATAGATAAAATGTAAGAATGTCATTTTTGTTCAATAGTCATCCAAGTCATGTGTAATAAATATGTACTGAATGAGTTTGAACTCAAGTACACTATAAATAGATACTTATCTAGATTGAAAACAATCTAGTGGCGCTCATGGGAAAACACATGTACTTAGCTAAACTGAATAAAGAGTGATATCATCCCTTTCCAACTTCATAATATTAGTTTTATAAAATATATTTTTATAAGTTGTCATGAATAGCACCCGTGTGTGCATATGACCATGAATGGTCTTATATATTTGGAAAGAAGAATAGGAAGGATTCTTTGTTAGAAGAACCTAGTATTGGAGATAAGCATAAGGCACTCCAGGAATCTCACAGTGGGTACTTTTATTCAGTTGCTATATATTTAATATTATTTTTATTAGATGACAATGGCCAGTATGTTTTATTGTTCAGATGACTGCCCCAATATATAAATAAATACCAAGAATCTTTAATGCTGATATTTTCAAGTGGCACAGTGATTCTATAATTTCTTTATCTATGCTATGATGAATTAATATAGTTACAAATGGTACAGAGTGGATAGGCATATATCTAATAATTAATAATTTTCCCTATCTAAATATTTATTATGGTTACAAATGTGACATATTAAAATAGTTACAAATTATAGTTACAAATACGTATCTTTTATATTAATTTAATAATTACAAATACATATTTATATTAATTTATAAATATTGTTACAATATATATATATATATATATATATATATATATATTTATAAATATATATATATATATATATATATATATATATATAAACTTTACTTTATCCTGTTCAATCTTTGCAATTATCTATAATTAATAAACTCTTAAGGGGGAAAGTATATTTAAGGGACTTACAAATACTTTAATAAGAAAATTATACTTATGATTACACTCCAGGCTAGTTTAATTTTTAGTAACATAATAATTGAAGACTGCAAATCTGGATTTATAAGCCACATTTTATATTTACATTAATTAATTAATAAATGACATAATAACGAGCATGAAAGAGTCGCCATTATTTATAAAATAGAGTTTCAAAACAGCACACAAAAATGATGCTATAATAAATAATAATATAAAGATTTTAAATAATATTTTTTAAAAAACATATTTTGTAACTAAATGCACACTGTTTCGAAACATAGGCATAATTAATAATAATTCAAATAAGCAAAATAGAAATAAATATAACTGCAGTGATTAAGTTATATAGCAAAACATTAAGTTAATAAAGAAAATTAGCATTCAAATATTATTTATAAGACAATTAAGACAGAGTTTACATTAATAAAGTTAGATAATCTGTACTTTAAAGAAGTAATGATCATTTCAGATTTTACACAGAGATCTGCGATTTTAATTGATATTAAAACAGTCCTCATATAACTAGACTGGAGATACTTGAGCTGGAATGAAGGCGAGTTCTTTTTAGTAGCTTATGGCATCTTCTATTTAGTTGGGATACAATCTAAAATGGTATTCCTATAGCCAGACTGGAGTACTTGAATTGAAAAAAAGGTGAGTTTTTTTAACAGCTTATGGCATCTTCTATTTGTTATAATAAGCTTGTTAGGGCAATGTTGGTTGTTACTTCGGCCTTGGGTGAATCAAACTTCGATGTTCCATCATGGGGAAAGGCAACAAATTCTTGCCTTTCTAGTAGGGCATAGTGAAATTAACAATTTACAGCTTTTGATAGTAACAGCTCTTTAAACAAATTCAATCAGTAAACTAGATTTTACTTTTACCCAATGCAGGTGCGGTCACTAATTGATTTCTTATTTACAACAAAATTCCCATTTTTAATTATAAACCAATGACTTTTATTTTAACCTGACATAAGTAACCTTTTTAACATATTTTCTTTCCCTACATTATTTGTTTTTGTTTTTAAAAAAAAAACAAATTTGACAGATTTAAAAAGAAACTTTAGTTTCAGTTATCCCTATAAAACGTTAAATCAGAAAACTGTAAACATATTTTAAAGAAAACATTTTATATTATATCTTTTTATTTAATCTTAAAATATATGTACAAATCACTATGCCATCATTCCATGGTTTAAATTATCCATCCACATACGAATATAATAGCGAATATAATTAAGAATTGACTGATAAATGAACAAAGTATTTTATGATAATTATGAGGATTTCTACACTATAATTTTATCAACCTATTTAATTATAGCATACTTTCGTATGTAAATGGATGATGCCATTCAGGTGGCCATGATAGCAAATTTTATTGCTCAACTTTTATATAACATTTTGACATTTCAAACAGGTTCAAAACTAGTTCAGATGGGCAGATCATTGGGTTAATGGTGAAATAGAAAGTGGGCTGGGAGGTTTCTGTTTCAATATATATATATAAAAGAGAAATTTTTTTTTTTTAATTACTACCACTAATTGTAAAGAAAAAAGTAAATAAAACAGATTCACAACAAATTATTAAATAAGTAAGGAAGTTATTAAGTTATTTAAATTTTATATGCAAAAACATTGTTTTGAAACAAATTCAGATTAGCAAGAAATAATTCTTATTTTTATCTGTTTTCATTCTTTATTTCTACATAACATGTTTATTGATAAACATGACATTGATAAAATTGGATGAAAGTAATTAATTTATTTATCAATAAATATGACATTGTGATAGCTTAAGATAAAATTTGGATGGATGTGATTAATTTATTTATTAATAGCCATGTACAATAATCTATAAAAAGGCCATGACAATAATTATAATGATGAGAAGACACTTTATTAGCAGAGAGAATATCATCTTATAAAGAAAAATAAAAGTATTGTTAATACTTATTATTTAAATATGCCATGGTGTCATGTGTGTAATTTAAATTCTACCACAAGTATTTTATGATAATTATGAGGATTTCTATGCTATAATTTTATCAACCTGTTTAATTATTAAATTATTCATAAACCTTAATGGATAATGGTGGTTTAATAATTTATTTTCTTTACTATGTTTTTGTGTAATATTTCAATTGCATGTGTTAATATTTATCAATGTTCTCATCAGCAAGAAGACCATGTATTATGGTTTCAATATTTAAATTGATATAAGATGTTTGCCTGCATTGTTGTGTTAGAGATAGGTTGTTACTATTATATAATAATACTATTAAATTCTCTTATTAATTATGATGCTCTTGTCTTGTAGGTTTTATATTTTGTTTTCTTACATACGTATAGTATTAATGACGTCAAATTATAAATGTGTTTATGCTTAAAATGTACTTGTAGTAATAAAGATAGCAGTCCATGGCTGTAGGTTAAATATATGGAATGTATCATTTAGGACTTAAATGCAATACAAATTGTCCATGTTGGTGTTATATTTATCTAGAGAGAAATAAATGTTGTAACTAGATAAATAAGAAGATACTATTTTAATAATAGAGAAGATATTTAAGATCTATAAAACATAGACAAATTTCATTCTATTTTAGATTTTACAGTAATAAGGATATATTTAAATGCCATTTATTGGTCACCTTCTTTAATAATTTTGTCTTTATATGAGCAACACATCGAGTTCCACATTATTGCATATACCTGTGGGTTTTCTTGTTATAACAGTGCTTATAAATATAAACTCATTTCTTTAGAGAACATTATAAAAGATATTGATTTAGTTATCTTTTAATTCTTTATTCCAGTATTTAAATATTTATATTTTGTTCAATAAAATTATTTAATTATTGCTTTTAAAATAATGACTTTGCATTTTATTTATCATTATCATCACTTGGATTCATTTTTGTGGTCACATAAATTTAATTTCAATCAACTAATTTTCATTGTACTGTAACTAAATTGGTTAAGTGAATATTGTTTATTTTAAACATTTTGCGAGAGCTCATTCCCACTTCTTTCACATCTTGATTTATACGCTACCAGATATGAACTGGATACAATCACAAAATGCCTATTTGTGTTCAGTCATATCCTAAAAAAACTTAATTATACAAAATGTACAAGTCTTTATGATGTTAAAACTCCTGAGAAAAAAAAGATAGATTAATGTATTATTTGTTAATGGTGATATCATGCTAGCCAGACATATAAAGTTTTAAGAAATAGTTATATACTTATTAGCATATAAAATATCAGAAATGCTGTATAAACCCTGAGATTTATTAGACTATTAAAGTTCACATAAAATAGTGTAGTAATGGTCAATATTCATGTGAAATTTGATTATCTATCTATCTATCTATCTATCTATCTATCTATCTATCTATCTATCTATCTATCTATCTATCTATCTATCTGTCTGTCTGTCTGTCTGTCTGTCTGTCTGTCTGTCTGTCTGCCTGCCTGCCTGCCTGCCTGCCTGCCTGCCTGCCTGCCTGCCTGCCTGCCTGCCTGCCTGCCTGCCTGCCTGCCTGCCTGCCTGCCTGCCTGCCTGCCTGCCTACCTACCTACCTACCTACCTACCTACCTACCTACCTACCTACCTACCTACCTACCTACCTACCTACCTACCTACCTACCTACCTACCTACCTACCTACCTACCTACCTACCTACCTACCTACCTACCTACCTACCTACCTACCTACCTACCTACCTACCTACCTACCTACCTACCTACCTACCTACCTACCTACCTACCTACCTACCTACCTACCTACCTACCTACCTACCTACCTACCTACCTACCTACCTACCTACCTACCTATCTATCTATCTATCTATCTATCTATCTATCTATCTATCTATCTATCTATCTATCTATCTATCTATCTATCTATCTATCTATCTATCTATCTATCTATCTATCTATCTATCTATCTATCTATCTATCTATCTATAGTGAAATTCTGGTTTGGCACCAGAAATATTAATTGGAATTGTGTAATTAACATCTGATATTATCTTATTAAAAAAAAGATGAAATAATGTGAAATTTTTAATTTTTTTAATTTATGACTTAAAACTATGATTAGAAGTAATTGGATATGTAATTTAAAAATTATTAGATGTTTAGTATCTTACTTTAGGGTATAATTAATGATAGGATAGGGGTGGCTTGTTATAAAAATAGTCAGTTTAGTTTGAGTTAATGCTAATTTGTTTTATTTGTTCACAAAGCAGTATTAAGATTTGTTTGAATGATTCTCTAGTTCATTTGCTTCTAATATTTTAATTTATAGCATAAACAGTAAAATGTGTTTAACTCATCATCATTAAAGTAGTCATTTAGTCATATCAGTTTGGTATCTATAGTACATTATTCAGATATGTCTGTAACATTATTTCACTTCATTTTTCATTAATATGCTTCATTAAACCATCAAGTATCATATCTCATATCCAAATATTTAATTTCATAGCTAATAGTGTTAAAAACCGGCTTAATTACATTTTAAGTGAATTAATGGATTATTGGACTGGTGAATTATTAAACAACATATATACTATAAAATATTTTATTCGTTAAAATAATTGTTATTAATTTTATTCTGTTACTTTAAAAATATAAATTCCTAATTTAATTTAATCTTTATTTTTATTCTAATAGACAAAATGATTTTTTTTTCTATTTTCTTTCCTTTTCAAGACAAGAAAATTTCTTGCATAAATTAAGTCTTATTGCAATGGGAGGAGCAAATAGTCTTTGTCTGGTGACCTTTGAAATTTCAAATAACCTTGGACTATTGGAAAAATAAATGTTAGGTCATGTTTTAAAGATCTATAAAAAGGGTTAATTACAATTCTATAAGAAACTGCAAACTGCTAATTGCTGTCTGGGGACTGCTGAAAAAATTTCTATTACTGACTCATCTTCAAGTTCATTTTTATTAACAAAGTTTAATAGTATAATTTTGTTTATTATAAGCCAATTCTTCCAAAATTCAAGTAGAAAGTATAAAAAGTATTATTGGTTCCTAAATATGACAGAGTGAACAACCCTAGGAGGTATATCAATTCCTATTCTTAAGCTATTTAAATTTTTAAACTATTATTTAGGATGCATATGTGTGTTTGTGCTATATATTATTTAAATTTAATTGCCAAAACTGAGGAAAGAATGGAGATGTATAAAGTATTTTAAATTTGCTTTATTTAAAATTTAAACCTAATGGGAAAGAAAAAAGAAGAATGTTTGTTTTTCAAAATTATTTTTCTTAAAATTTAAGTATAGTATTAATGGAGCAACTGTATACATTTATTATGTTGAAAAATGTGCGAACTCTTTATTAAATATATCAAGAAACTCTAAATAATAAATCTGTGCTAGTTATCAAAGGAGAAGGTTGAGAAGGATGCATATGAGTCATGTATTTTTATTGTCATTATTATTGGAACATTTGCTTAATTATTTCTATTTTGCCTATGTAAGAAAAATAAGACTAAATGTGCAATTGAATGCATTGTTAATATTTATCTATTTTCCCAATTACTGTGAGAAATGAATTTATAAAATGGATAAAATTGAAAATGACTTTACTTTATTAATTGCACTCCTCATTTGCTGTGGAATTTCCCTATCTAGAATATTGCTGACAAACTCATGTAAATCTAAATAAATATTGTCAGTTAAATAATTATATACGTACATGAATGGCTCTAAAAATATAAAATAAATGCTTGAATATATCCCATGAATGAAATATGAATTATTATTTTCTTTGTGTCATGATAAAAAAATGTTTATTGCTTAATTAATAAAAATTTATCCTATATAATATTTCTAGTGGTTCATTAGCCTTGCTAAAAAACATTGAATACGCTATTCTGGATCCCAAATAATGTTGTTTTCATGCAGGAATGTCTGTTATGTATTTGTCAGTATTCATCTTTGTGCTAATAGTTTTTATTATTTAAGATATGACCAAGAGATGTCATTTATAAACTATCAATAAACTTTTCATTTTTACAACCAAGAAAAAGAAGAAAAAAAAAAACTTTCGTTATTATTATTATTATTTGGTATTTAGTAGATAGGTAGTTTAAAGGTTGTTTTATTATTTTATTATCATGTATTATTACTCTTCAAGAATGTCTCATTAAACGCATAATATGAAGAAAATATTATGCTAGGTAATTTTTTTTTATTAGTTTAGTATAAGTTTTATCATATGTTCTATTCTAAACATACGCGTGGTAAAAAGGAGACATCCATTTAATGTTAAAAGGGGTAATAGCTCTTTTAAAAAAGAAGCTCATTATATAGATTCTTATAGTATATCTATGCATTTTTCAATAGATTAGAAAATAATTATTTTCAATAATTATTTAACCTAGAATAAAAAGCTTTATTATTTATCTAAGCCAAACTTTTACTTTAGATTTGTGCTAATGTAAATGCACTATAAAAAAGATTATTTTGTCTTACCTTGCCAATAGAAATTATTGCCTTGTTTTTCAACCATCATTAGTATGTTACCAAGTCATAAATATTATATTATCAGATATGAAATATTTATCCATTATTGCTTTTACAGTTAGTAATTGATATTTTTACAGTAGTTCTTTGCTTACTGGGATTTGAATTGTCTGTGTATTATTATGCTTGTATATGTGTGTCTATTACTAAATTCAACTATAATAATGTGTAAATTGCAAGTAAAAAATGATATAAAGTCTATCGGTTTTGGAGGAAGAGAATGGTCAATTGATTTGGAAAGATTAGAGATTTATTTAAGTATGAATTTATTGTTCTTTATTATGCTTGAATGGAAAAGTATCCAGTGGCTATATAGAGTAAAGTTATTGATGTTTTATAGTATTTTATGGGATTGAGTAATCTCTCCTCTTTTGTATTTGAATATTTGACATGGGTAGATTGCCTAGTGTATTGTATGGGATCGAGTAATCTCTCCCTTTTGTGTATTGAAGTATTTGATAGGAGTAGATTGAATCCTCCAGTTTTGATATTTGATATTATGAATTAGAGTATATGAAGCCAAGTATATTATCTCCCTGATTATGTGGTGATGAGATTTATTCCCACCAGTTTATTTAGTCTCAGAAGTAGACTTGGGAGTTGTTGTGTTGTTATTTATATGATTTGAATTGTAAAAATCTTTTATCCCCATGAGCTTATTGAATGTTTTTCCATCTTATACTTATAGCCAGGTGCCAGATAATTTATTTATAAAAAGAAGAATAAAAGCAGAATTGATTTTCTTACAAAACAACTGTAGTAAAGTTAGTGATTAAAGCTTGATTGTCCATTGCCTTCATCCGTATTATGATTGTATTACAACTTCATAAGTAAACCAATTGGATTGATTAGTGTTAATTATTTATTCTAAGACACACAACATAATACAGACACATGCATAAAGTATTAATTTAAAAGATATGGAAAAATCCATCATTAATGTATAACTTTAATTATCATTTTAAAACATTTTGTATTTATCATTTAAAATTTCATATCATCAATTTTCAATATTCAATCATCATTTGAGTAAGTAAGCAAGCAAAGATAAAACATAGTTAATGAATAGAATTATTTATTTCTATTTTGGCAAAATAAAACATAGTTAATTAATAGAATTCTTTACTTCATTTTTGCAAAGACAGAATATATTTAATTAATGGAGTTATTTATTCCATTTTGCAAGATATAGTTTGATAAGAGTATATTTAATTAATGGAACTATTAATTTCATTTTGCAAAACGTAGTTTGATATTATTTTATTTCATGCTTATTCTTAGGTTTCAAACCCCTTTACTTTAGTTGTAGTTAATGTGCATTTGAAGTAAAATGCCAAAATTTTAGTTTTATGTTATAATTGAATACAAATATTTAACCATATGTTAGTTATTATAGACTTATTAACTAATTGATAATATGAGAGTACTAAAAAAATAAGATGTCGAATGTAAAGGAAAATTTTGCAGTTTATTGTTTGAAGTTTAGGACTATACTACTTCAATTCTGTATGTTTATCAGAAGTGACTGATAACTGAAAACCATTTTTGCAATAAAATGTAAAGATTTTATTTTGGTTTATTATTTAGTGTTAAAAATATAATGTGTTTCATAAATCTATCAGGATGTTTTGATAGATGAAATGTGTCAGATTAGAAATTAGAAAAATTATATTGTGTTATCTATTCTTATGTAAATTTTAACCAGTGATGCTAAATACATCCAGAACTTGTACTTGTACCCATTATAAGAAAATTAAATGTCTGCTTAACTATTTTTTTAAAATTTTGTTAATAAATGTTTTATTATTCAAAATTTGATTCAGAATTCTTCTTTAACATACATTCGTATTTCATATTTCCACACATGCTCACACATTTATTTTATCTAATATGATATGATTGTACTTTTCATTTAATTTAATGATAAACATCCAGATATGATGATATTGATTTCCTTGATCCAAACACTGTATGAGATGTGAATTATTTACTGATTTTCTAAAAAGGTTTTATCATTTAGTAATTGTTTAGATGATGAATTGAAATCAAAATGTGCCTGATTTCTTTCATTATCTAACAGCCATTATTTAGTTAGGGTATTGCTTAATTTATATCATTATTTTCATAATAATAAATAGTAGTTGTTGAGAGGTAGAGATTTTAGATTAAGCCATGCAATAAGTTAATTCCCTGAGATATTCAATTTTAATTCAGATTAAATATTAAATTCAGTTAACTAGTTTAAATTAGTGTATAATTAAAAGTTCAGTAATGTTAGGTTTATTTTATATTTAGTTCCAACTTACTACACAGTACAGTGATTAAACACTACATTTTAGTTATTAGTTTAATTTTCTAATATGGTAGAGGTTGTTCAATGCATGTGGATGATGGGAGGAGGTGAAGTATAGACTATAATTAGTTAATTTTAGATGGTAGAATTTTACCAATATAATTCTTATTTATTTTAGAATTTGATAGATGTTTTATTTCCTATTAATTATAATATTTCCTCCCACATCTAATGTACATTTTACACCTTATAGACCTCTGTATCCCTCAACTGAGCTAGGATAAGGTGAAACTTTAGTTAAGAGCCTCATTGATAGTTTTAAAATAAGATTAGTTTGATAGTTTATTCTATGATCCATAGAATTGGCACCCCCGGTATTTGTTAGTGATAGTGATCAGTGATGAGGGGTTACAATATATATATATATATATTAAGGTTAAGCTAAGACTTATATTACCACCTGTTGGTGGATGATAGAATGTATTATGTATCTAGTTTAGGCTTCGATCATTTGATTAAGCCTGTTTCACTTGATTCCAGAGGTCCATTTCCTCTTTAGCACCTTTACTTGGCACTTGATTGATTAGATCGTTTGATTCAGCCTGAGTCTCTCTATTTACCATTACAATATGCACACATATAATAGATTTTTGCTGTGTGAGTGATTAGTATATATGTATGTCATGCCTATTGGACCTGATTAAGTTTGGACATTTTATCACATTCTGAAATAGAAGGATTTGTATTCAGGCAGTTATTTTGTAGTTAACCCAATTCAATATCCAGTTATCCAGATATTCTTAGCTAAAGAATAAATGAAGGATGGAAACCACTAAAACTCTTATTAATTGGAAATGATGATTTCTTCTTAAATGATATTTTTTTAAGAATTTCATTGCAATGATCTATTGGCAGATAGTTTCATCTTTTATCTAGCTATTTGTCTATCTGACAGTTTGTCCACTGCTCACAGCTCTTTTATCTGTCCTTCCACTTATCTCTCTATTTATCTAAATATTTATCCATGTAATAAATAAAATTGTTTTTTGTTTTGTTTTTATATAAGCTATATTTTAAAATTTTCACAATAAGCTATAATAGATGATTAAATACACTTATTAATAATATAACTCATTAATGTACTACTTACATAATTAATTATATGACCACCATCTTTTATGCTAGCACATAACTGTTATTAAACAGGCAAAACTCTCCATATAATAGTGACATCCTGTGCCAACCAGAGTAATCAACGAATGCCAGAAGGCTTGTGCATAAAATTCCCATCTAGTGTCTACTCATCCAATATCCACAGACTAGTTTCTGGCTTGTGGATCCACAGGCTAGTTTCTGGCTTGTGGATATTGGATGAGTAGGCACTAGATGGGGATTTTATGTACAAGCCTTCTGGCATCCATTGATTACTCTGGTTGGCACAGGGTGACACTACTGCATGGAGAGTTTTGCCTGTTTAATTAATTATATTAGTGCATATTTAATTTAATTGGTGAGGTTTGTAGAAAATAGAATTAAATAATTTTCTACCTGACTCAAATAAATTTATGCACACACATGTTAATTATGTAAAAAGAAAAACATTAATTATTGTTAACTTCATAAAGTAAATTACATGTTCTTTATAATACATATTAATAGTAATAATCAGCCATTAAGCTAATGCACATGTGCTTTGTGGATTTTTAACTATAAATGAATACTCTCACTTCCAAACACAAGATAAAGTCTTTGTGAAAAGATAAAATGAATCCATCTATCTTTTCGATCCAAACATTTATGCATGGGCAAATCTTAAGCATTTGGGAATGAAAGCATGAAGATGTTAAGCGCTCACTTTAAATTACTTTTACGATGACTGAATGAATAGATGGATTCATTCTATCTTTTCACAAAGATTTTATCTTGTGTTTAAAAGTGAGAGTATTCATTTATAGTTAAAAATCCATAAAGCACATGTGCATTAGCTTAATGGCTGATTATTACTTTTAAGTTTATAAAACATAGCACTATATAAAATAAATATCTCAAATACATATTAATATTAAAGTTTATATAAAAATGGGATTCATTATAAATCCTGCTGCCTATATACATTATTTGTGAATTTATTTTACACATTTATAAAAGTGATATAATGATTATGAATTAAAATTATAGAATACTCCAAAAAGTAAATAGAATTGACATAAACTCTCAACATGTAATCATTAAAACAAAAACAGACTGAGTGTAATATAATTTTGATTAATTTATCATTTAATGACAATATTTTTTCTAATATTAAAAATGTTAATCAGCTAAATAAATGTAAATAGAAATTATATTATTAATACTGTCATGTAGAATACCAATATCATGTAATCCTATGTTTTTTTTTTCAATTAAATAATTATTCTTAATATATATGTTTCAAGAAGTACAAGACATCAGAGATATTTTTTAAGGTTTATTATCACAGTTACTTTTATAATTCATAAGCAAAGATATTTGAAGAAAAAATGTGCATACAATAGTGATATAAAAACATGAAAATAATCAAAAGATACAATAAAATTCAGAATATTTCTTACTTTATAGACATCAAAATTATCTAATATTCCATCAAATATATTATACAAATCATTTAACAGTTCAATAACCTGTAAATAAAAAAAAGTTAAACATATTTATTGTATTTTTAGGCATTTATTTATTTGTGTCTCTATATAATAATTGTAATAAATAAATATATTTTAGAGTTGCCACTAACTTCTACCTAATATAAAATAAACAGACTTATCTCTTATATTAAATATTTTAATTACAATTTAAATCTATTATCTATTCACCATATCAGATTAGCAGCTGGAATTTCACACACACACACACACATATTATAATTTCAACTTTATTAAATTTAAACTTTTTGTATTTACATTTTTAACACAAAAAATATTTCACATGTCTGTTTTGTACTATTAAATATTTAATCAGTATCCAGATTTAAATGCTCATTGTGCAAATACCATGTTTTTAATTTCTTGTATTTATATTCATTATATATGCTATTAAAATATGTTGTAAAGATTAATTCTTATTAAGCGCAATGTCAGCACGTAATACTTAAATAAGGCTATAACCTTCACCTTGAGTGCTTAATTTATTACTAGAGAGACCTCTACAAATCTAAATGCAAGATTTGACTTTATAAAGACAAGAGTGGCCCACTCTTATCTTCAACCTATTTTTCTAATTATATAGGCAAATATAAAGCACATTGATTTCGGAACAAAAAGCTAATAAATTCTTCACTGATTAACTCCACTATTTCTGTTAAGCATTAACAATTGCAAAATCTTTCAATTTACAATGAGATAATAGTCAGATCTTAAATTTAGAAATATTTTGAATCAATTTAAAATTGTAAATATTAATTCTTATTAAGCACAATGTCAGCATTGTAATACTTAAATAAGGTTATAGCATTAGTACATGCGCCTTGAGTGCTTAATTTTTTACAAGAGAGACCTCTACAAATCTTAAATGCAAGATTCAACTTTATAAAGATAAGAGTGGTCCACTCTTATCTTCAACCTATTTTTCTAATTATATAGGCAAATCTAAAGCATTTTGATTTGAGAACATGAAGCTAATAAATTCTTCACTGATTAAGTCCATTATTTCTGTTAAACATTAATGTACGCAAATCTTTCGATTTACAACGAATCAATAGTCAGATCTTAAATTTAGAAATATTTTGAATCAATTTAAAATTGTAAATATTAATTCTTATTAAGCATGATGTCAGCATTGTAATACTTAAATAAGGCTATAGCATTAGTACATGCACCTTGAGTGCTTAATTTTTTACAAGAGAGACCTCTACAAATCTAAATGCAAGATTCGACAAGAGCAGCCCACTTTTATCTTTAACCTATTTTTCTAATTATATAGGAAAATCTAAAGCATTTTGATTTGGGAGTGTGAAGCTAATAAATTCTTCACTGATTAAGTCCACTATTTCTGTTAAACATTAACATACGGAATCTTTCGATTTACAATGAGTTAATAGTCAGATCTTAAATTTAGAAATATTTTGAATCAATTTCAAGTTGTAAATATTAATTATTAAGTGCAATGACAGCATGTAATACTTAAATAAGGCTATAATCTTAGTACATGCACCTTGAGTGCTTAATTTATTACAAGAGAGATTTCTACAAAAAACAAAATTTTTTTTATGAGATCATTTCATAAATAAAATATAAACATAATGCAGTCAAATTTAGTTTATGGCTGTCATTGCTTATACATCGAATCATCAAGCAATCTAGTAAAAAAAATAGTAACTTATTATTTTTCTGAGTTATCTTTGTGCAATAAAAAATAATCAAATGTTTGAACCAAATTAACCTTTGATCTGTAAACTTGAGAGCATTAATATTAACAACAACAGTCATGCATATGGATCATCAATTTAAGATATATTTAGACATGCATACATATTTGATTGTAACTCATATTAAAGTTTTATAGCAAGCCAGTATATAGTTAAGATATTTAACAAAAAAGCTAAGTTTACCATTTCTGGTGAGAAGATTTGAGTATTTAAATTTCTAGGTCACTTGTTAATTGGATACTACTCCAAGATAAGAAAAATCAGTCAGATGTTCTTTCTATTAGATCAATAGGTCAACAAGATTATGGGGGGAGGATCTAGACTGCTTTGAATTAGTTTGATTGGTTACACATTTTCTTCCTGTGTAGTGCTTAATTATTTAACATATACATATATGAGATACTATAAAAAATATATAATTTAATATTTCATTAATAAACATAATATACTTTCAGTGTGCCAGCATTCTATTCATCACTATCAAATTTATAACATTTCAACTTTATATCACATTTAAAAAGTCCATTGCTTATTTATTTGAATGCTACTCACTCTCTAATTAAGTGTACTTTTATGCAATAAGCCATGCTTTTTTAATTTTCTCTTTCTAGCATTCTGTTTTCTAAACCATGTTCACAATATCTGGATTAAACTCATGTTCATGTTTTTTTTGTGTGTGATTATAAAAGACTGCCATATTTGTAGATTTATTCTTTTCAACTTTATACATAAGCGAATGTAAAATCTTTCTCATGGAATAAAAAGAAATTTAAAGATGCAAATGCTGGAGCAGTCTATTATATATATATATATATATATATATATATATATATATATATATATATATATATAATAAAAAGAGATTTGAACTCAGACTTTTAAGCTTTCTATAGCTATCCACTTCATCCTATATAACTGATACACATGCCCACATACATGTGAAAAAGATAAATGATCTGCAATATATGTATTTAATGCTGAACCAGCATTCATCAGTTAATAAAGACCATCATCTTCCACACACATATATAATCAGTGCTCAGTCCAAATTAAGATAGCAAATCTTCAACTTTAATGGACAGGTTTCAATATTCTCCACCCTCCATCTCTTCAGCCATTCATATTTTTGAAAATCTGAAAGTCTGATGATGGAATGCTCAAAGTTCTTCTTGATGCCAATCTTATTGTCATACTCATGTTGATTTCATCACTCTGACTCCTTATGTATAGGACCTCAATATGTCCATTTAAATACACAGAGAGGGGAGGGCAAAATAAATTCAGTATAGCCAATGTGCTTATATTGTATATTCATCAATTATACTGCTTATTCCTCTTCTGTGTATTAAATAGACATATTAATGTTCTATAAGTGAGGAGTCAGAGTGACTAAAGTCAACATGGGTATGACAGTAAGATGGCATCAACAAGAGCTTTGAGCATTCCATCATCAGATTTTCAATATGGATGGCTGAAGAGTTGGAGGGTAGAGAAGATTGAAGCATGTCCATTAAAGTTAGATTTGCTATGTTAATATATATATATTGTAACCAACTGCTCGCCCCTTCAACTACCCATCGTGCCGAACCCGCTGCGGCACTCAAAATTGTAACCGTAAATTGTGTGGTCCCAACTACAGAAACGCAAATGCACTAAGAATCGTAACTTCTATCACTGATAGATTCCCTCTGCACATTGTCAGCTATCAAAAACTGTATCCAAAAACATATCATGTTATCTATTTTATGCACGAAAGACCACAATCAACATCTGGGGCAACTTATCACAGACCAAACTACTGATCTAACCTAAACTTTTTATGATTTAATTTGATCGCAGCCAGGGTGTACCACGAAGAACTACCATAGTATTATGATAAAATACTTTAATCAAATTATAAGTGTAATGTTATTATTTTCAAACCTTAATTTGCAATTTTTATTGTATGAGACCCGATGGCCGACCATGTACAAGATGGCATAATTTGTGGAATTACATAAAATTATGAAATTTTAAACCATCTATATGATTTCTAATACAGATGCTAGTCCAGGTAAAGCTTTGCAATAAATAAACATAAATACTTGGGTTCTTTTATAGTTTACTATATCATTGAGACTCTTATTATACTGACGAATGACAATTTAAAAACGTTAAGTAAAGATATTTAATCGTGTCATTATTTGGTAAATCTGTTTACAAGTTTAATAATTAATTTATATTGTATACTAGAATCAACTACGCAAAGCCAAAATGATGGAAAAGGTAAATGGGATTTTATTGTACCCTACACATCATAAACTACCAAAGACGAAAGCATCTAAATGATTTCTCTAAATATCACTAAACTCTTATATCATGTTGACGATAGTATGTACCTCAATGTATGTTCTATCCAAGGTTTATGATTTCTGATTTATGAATGACACATAGCAACGGCACAGTAAGTTTAATTATAAATCAACTTTTATTTACAAAATTATGAATAATAAATAATTAATTCCAATGTTATAATTAAAAAACATAAATAAACAAATAAAATAAATAAATTATAATTCCATCGACTTTCTTCACTAGCATATCATAGGTACGGTTTTAAAAACCTAATCATACCTTATTTCAATTTGATATAATGAATCTTGAGCAAATTATACTAAATTCAACATCAACTCATGAAGTATTTAACGTCATTTCCAGATTCAATAAATCCATACCGTAAAATTATAATAATATAATAATTAATATTATATCTGTAGGATTTAGCTATAATGTACTCATTAAATAAAATGAAAATGTAAACTTACACTCCGGTAAATAATAATCAACCGACAGTTAATTATTATGAAGTAACTTGAATAGAATGTCCTGCTACAATTTGACGATCTAACTTATGAATTATGCTTACAAATGGAAGAAGATGATTTAGCAGATTAACTAAATACTTTGCCCAACTTATATCTATGAAGTAAAACATATTCCTGTGGATGCGTTCATCTACACATAGGAATTAAATAATACTAAACGCTTTGTGGATTGATACACCATCATAAAGTAATACGTATAATTACACAATTCCGCGGATTAACCACCAGCGCTGGAATGAGTGTAAAATACAAAAAATGGCAATTAAATAATCTGCGGATTAACCACCAGCACAGATTAATGCCTTTTAACATTCTAAAACAACATTACTATTTACTTCACATTAAAGTGCAAAATCATCCTCCTCAGTTATTCTGATCATTCAGAAAACACTAACACTTTAGCAAATGTGGGTTCTTGCATAATAAAATGTTACACTAATCAGGACAACTAATGTACTAACTTATCTTACTTAAAATAAAACATATGTGTAATGCAATATAAGTAATATTAGCATAGGAATATAAATCTGGAAAGACTCACAAAATACCCCACAAAGATTGATACATCTCATGAATTCATTTAGTACTTTTCAAGCCCTTTTCGCAAGCGCTATTCTCTTGAATAAGTATTTTATTCAACCCCTATTAATTTAAACTTAATAAAATATAACTTATGAACTTCACATGCAAGTTCATATAACGATAAAATTAAAGTAATGAATTATTCGTCAAATACATAAAATCTAACAGGTGTGTGTGTGTGATATAATTTAAATGTATAGCATTTTATAGTTCAACATATGAATTTTAGCAGGTGTGTGTGTCACAAATTAGATTGTATAGCATTTTATAATGACAAATATGATCCGTGAAATCCATGTACGATGTGTCAAACAATAAATGTACGAAGTAATAGCTATAATTATAGTTGAATTCCATACATGTAATTTTATCCATTTGTGTTAGTTATCATAATCACTATTAGATTAACGATTTACGTGGCTCCATAAATAAGAAACAATTTCAAAACATGACAAGCAGAATTTAAATGAAAATGTTTTTCAAAAGTTATTAATTTCTACATTTCTCTATTAAAAATGTTCCAAGTTTCTCACATCCATGCTAAATATTTATTTATCCACGCTTAAATCTAGGAATACCAATTATAGCAATTAATTCACTCATTCCAAACTGACGTTAAAATTAGAAAATAGCTTTGATTAACTATTTTGAAGACGGTTTATTATCCAAATGTTAAACAAATTAACTAGCAAATATATGATTGGCATTGTAAAGTTAAATATCAATCAATACTATATTTTTATTATTAGAATTAGAAACGGAAATATTAAACTATATTGATAACTTTAACATTTTATTTTAATTTAAACTTCTTTTTTAAAAAGCAAATTTTCATTTTCATAAAACTTCTGTAATTAAAATACTTATTTAATTTTTCCAAATTGTAGAATAATAAACATTTTAAAACATACCAAACTCTTGCAATTAACTCTTTTAAACTGGGAAGCTCCGACATTTTAAAAATGTAATATTGGAAAACTGTTACCGGCGATTTGATCCACTTGGCCAGCCGACTTGAACAGACTTTTAAATTTAGCAATTCATCTTATAATTAAATACCACGATTTTATTTTTACGTTTATAGCAAATTTGTGGTAATCAGTTTACTTGTTAACTATTTTAAAATAAGCTTATCAAATTTACACCATTTGCCTTCTTACCATTTCTTTTCTTTCTCTCTCCCTCCAAAAGCAAACTAACAGACGATCTGCTCCTAAATTCGCGCTCTTTTCTTTTTTTACATTGAGACGCTTACGTAATTACTGTATTTATTTTTTAATAATTTATTTTAATTGAACAAATGGTTTTTTTTTTGTTAATTCAATAGAAATAATAATTTAAGATCATTTTAAATAAATAAAAATAAAATATTATTTTTAATAATATTTTACCAAATTTTAATGTGTTGTAAAAATTTTAAAAAGTTAAACATTTTGATATGAGTTAGCATATGGAAAGAAGCAAATTTAAATTTATTAAAATAATATAAGAAAGTAATCTGTTCAAAGTGCAAATCAAGCCAATCAAATCACCAAAAGAAGAAAGAGAAATTTTTATACTAGTTACATCAATTATTTTATTTTATACTAAAATATATGGTTACAATATATATATATATATATATATGATCTGGACCAACTGACAAGTGATGCTTCAGCACAATATTGGTGATTACTTATCTTTTTTTACATGTATGTGGTCATGCATATCAGTTGTATATGATGGAGTGGCTAGGTGTAGAGAACTTGAAAGTTTGAGTTCAAATTCTTTCTAATTACATTAAGTTCTGCATAGACCATATATTTGTATTTAAATATTATATATCAGAGCATAATTAAGAAGTGTGAATTAAAAAAATTAACAATATTTGGAAAAAGCTATTGGAAAATAAAATATTTTTTAAAACTTCCCAACCAATAAAATATGAGTATAAGAAGAAAATAACAAAGGAAAAAAATAACGATTTTAAATCTCACCACACACATTTTTATGATTTGAGAAAGAAGACGCTCTGAGGAAAGTATTTGTTATTGTACTGAAATGAGATATTTTATCTATAATATTCTTACTTCGTGGAAGTTTTCAAAAACAATACTATGAATTCATTTCTTATTCCTGATAATATTAGAATATATATGTAGGCAATTTAATTAATTACACTTCCATGACCTTAATTTAAATTAGTCAATTTTAAGTAATTTTTCTTTTGTGGAATGTAATCAATTAAATGTATATATATATATAATACTTTGGGTGCAGTTTGACTATTATAATTGCAGTTTATAAAGTTATAATTAATCTGCATTCAAAACAGATTATATTTCCATGTTTAAGGAGGTTTATTTAAACTTATGTTGTCAAATTGCAATCTTTAGTGTCTGTGTAAATATATTAGACCATAAATAAAGGTGGGATTCCAACTTTATTGTTAAGAGATTGCCTTGATATCAGGTTGAGATTGTTGTTTGTTACTGATACTGGGATTGTCTAAGTGTTGACTGATTTTAATGATTACTTATAAACCTATTTATCCTTTAGCATTATTACACTTATTATTTAATATAATGGGCAAGCAAATAATTCTAAACATGCTTTTTCAATAAATGTCACACGAGAAAGCATTTAAAATCTCTATCTAGAATTATCCCCATCCCAAAACCAATTTAAGCTAATGACACTTATCAGTGAGACACTAGGATTTTTAGGCACTACATATAAAATACAAACTCAAGCCCAGCATTTATTAAATATGCAACTATTAAGTAGAAAATCTATTATAGTTTGGCTTTAAAGGTTTTGGTGACATTATATTGCTAAGGCTATTGATACATGCTGTACCTAAATTTAGTTCAGTCCCATATAGCTATTTAAATTAGATAGCTGGATTTGAAGACATATAAATGTCTGAAAATTTCAGATTTTCTACTTAATAGTTAAGTATTTAATAAATACTGGGCTTGAATTTGTATTTTAGATCCAGTATCTGAATGTCCTAGTGCTTCACTGACAAGAGCCATTAGTTCAAAAACCAGTTTGGGGGTGGAGATAATTCTAAATAGAGATTTAAAATGCCTTATCTTGCAGCATTTATCGAAAAAGCTTGTTTAGAGCTATTAGCATGATCATTATATTACATTTGTAAATACAAGCTAATTAAGTAACATGATGTATGACTTGATTTTCCTTACTTATTATTTAAGTAATACTTTGGGTGCAATTTGAAAATTATAATGTTATAATTGACTAATTATTAGGCTGCATTCAAAACAGGTTGTATTACTTGTTTAAGGAGGTTTATTTAAAATTCTTTGTATCAATAATTTCAATCTCTGTGGTTGAGTTGCAATCTTTAGTATCTATATAAATATAATGAATCATAAATAATAGGTTGAGATTGTTGATTGTTATTGATATTGGGATTGTCTAAGTGTTGACTGATTTTAATAGTTTTATATATATGTTGAATTACATACATGGATTTTTTATTTAATAAAAATAATAAAAATAGAAATAGAGACTATATCTATGTTAAGAGAGGTAATTTTATTTTTGATCTGGCAGTAAACCGATGCTAATTGACAATTCTGAAGCTAAACTCTATTAACATACAATAGCTCTTTTGTTTTAGATTATATATTTACTACAAAGAAACTAAGATAAATGTAAGAACAAGAATGATACAACATTTACTTATATATAAAAAAGCATAAAAATAATCATACAAATATATCAGTAATTTATAATTATGAAATAAAACATGAATTTGAGTTTAGTCCAGCTATTGTGGAAGTTATTTTCAAATTTCAGAATAATAAATAGAAAGAAAAAAATTGAATAAGCATCATTACACACACACACACACGCAAAAAACATATCATGAATCAGAGAGTCAATAGAATTGAAATCAACAAGCAATGAACTTTTTAAATCGTATTTAAAGTTGTTATAATTTGATAACTTTAAATGAAACATTAATGCACTGAAAATATACTACGTTTATTAAAATGAAGATTAAATTATATAAGTCTTGTTATATTATGTATAATTTCAATACTGAAACAGCTGCTTTGGCGATTTAATCTTGAACATAAAAAATGATTGTATTTAATGTTATATATATATATACATTCATATTGTGATTTACTTTATTACATATAGATCATTTAAATGGTATTACAAAGCTTAAAATGCTTATGGTATCAAATGTCGTTTCATAATCTATAAATCCAAAGCATAATAATAATTTACATTCATTGTTTCTTTTTACAATCTCTCTCAATATATGGATATGATCCACTGTGCTACAATTACTTTCAAATTCAGCTTGTTCTTTTGATAGGACTGAATTCAAAGTTTTTTATAGATGAACTGTAATTATCTTGGTTAATATTTTATATAGAATTTGAAGTCTGAAGTTTTGAATATTTTCTTTATTACCTTTTTTTTTTTTTTTACATATAATATTACTAATGTATTATTTCAATCACCAGGATCATCTTTATCATTTATAAATTTAAAATATAGCTTTGCCAACAATTAGTCTATTTTTTCGACTGATTTTTTAAGCAGTATCAATAATAATTCTATTGTTTCCTGGATTTTTTTTAAAATAATAGATTTAATTGCCTATCTTACCTCTTCATTTAAAATACTTTACAAGTCAAAAGATATAGTAATTGTAACTACATTTTATTACTATATAATTCTTAATAGAACAATTTCACACATTTTGTGTCATCCAACTTTTTAGTAATCGTTCCATCTTTTCTTCATATTGCTGAAATAACTTTTTCCACAATATCAAGATGTAGTTTTATACTTTGGAAAGCTGTATTATCACTTAAAACCTTTCTTTCAATTCACAATTACATTTTCTTATAGTATTACTAATTTTTTTTTCATATTACTTTACAGAACTCTAGACATTTGATTATTTTTAATAGATTAGTTTAAATATTCTTATATTTATTATTTTCTTTATACATTAATTTGTCTCAGTAGAAAATTTACTGATAAATTGCTGCTTTTTTATATCAGCTATCTTTGTTGCAGTTCTTAATAGCATATCAATTACCTTCTTATTGATTTCAATTAAATCTAAACAATTATCAAAGTCTGTTAATATTTTAAAATGATTTGCAAGTTCTAATTTAAATTCATTTGGTTTCTGAAATTTATAAAAATTAACTATTAGTACTGTCTTTGTTGATAGATTTTGTTTCTAGTTTTGCATTAATATGTTAATGTTGTGCATCAATTGATGATCATTTCCTGTTCTGAATCTATTAAAAAACCTCATAATAGAGAAATTACATATTTTCTGTTAGTCAAAATATAATGTCACATGCTCATTTTCATTTGACATTTTTCTCACAGAATGAATTTATAATATGTCTTTTTTTTTCTTCAGATCCCACAAATGTGTGCCTTCTCTGATTTCTGTCACTATAACCAAATTTACCCAAAGCACTTTCATCTCTCTATCATTTTCCAATTCTAGCATTAAGTCTCCTATGCCAATTTTAAAATATTGCATGATGTGATAAAAATTATTTTATACATCTATATAAAAATCATAATAATTTTAATTGCAGCTAAATACTTTTTACAGCTATCAATATAAATCAAAATCAATTCCCACAACATACAAGTCTTAGTAATGTATTGTTCTGTGAACTGATTTCTATAAAAGTCCTTTACTTTTTCATCATAAGAAAACTTGTTCTGACAAAAATCTTAATTATCTGCAATGGGATCTTCTATTAAGTTGAATAATAAATTTTGTCACCTTGTCTGATATATTATCAAACTTCACAATGTTGTTTTTCTACTTTTTATTATGTTTTTTTTCAATACTTGTGTTTTTATAGTAAAGTGCATATCCACTTTTCAAATCAATTGTCTCTTTATCTTTTCTTTTAACATTACAATATCTAATATTATCTCATTTAATATTATACAGTTTTTCTGTAGATGAATTAATGGCAATGTGGGTCTACAAACATAGGATTCTTAGCACACTTTACCGTTGACCATCAAGTGATGTCTTATCTGATGATTTACAGCCTCCTAAAAATAAGGGAAATAAATATCTAAAAAAAATTATTCATGCACATATTTTTGTTGCTTTCAAAAGAACTTAAATTAACATTTCAACTAAGATCTATCAGACAATTCACAATATTTTCTGTTTATAAAATCAAAATTAAGATGCCAATAAATTCACAAAGCAGGATGATATATGTTTGTAAGCAGACTATCCACATTCATTTTTCATATGAATAATGACATAGTAAAAGCAGTTTCAACAACAAAAATGTGTGAAGTAGATATTAAAAATTTATTCTACTTGGTTCATTTAAAGCCTCAAAGAGGAATAAAAGAGGTTCCTTTCAGTTAACAACAAACTTTTTTCTGCAACCAACTCAGAACTAATAAATTCTTCATGTGGATAATAATTTCTAGTGAACAATCCATTGTCATTGAGAAAAATCAGAATTACTAATAACAATTGCAATAATAAAACGTGAAATAAATATTAGAAATTTACTTTATCTAATGTTTTCAAAAGTTCTCAGATAGAAATCACAAAGTCTCATTATTTCAGTTAATAGAAAACTTTTATATATATATAAGAAATTCATACAACAATACAATACTAGCCAAAACAATAAAATGGTTTCATCTACTACTAAATAGATTTTCTCAAGGGAAAATTAACTAAAACATTCAACATATATATAAAACAAAATATTATTTCCATCATCCACTTTGACAATCCACTTCATTTTACATCAAAGGATGGTTTCAGATTGATAGTCTCAAATTAAAATAAAATTATCATCAAAGATTTTTTTACTCTTCTTTTCAATTTACTTTTTTCATAAAAAATAATCTCTGCATTGTCAAATAATATTTTATAACCCTGAACCAGTTCATGAATATACAAAGCTGAGTTTTGATATCTATATAGAACTTGAACACTTTTATAAAGATTTAATTTACTCTGACCTATATAAATTTTATGACAACTACTCTTATAAATTACCCCCAGGAATAGATTTGCAATCAGTTGACTATTTTGAGCTATTTAGAAATGAATTTAAATTCAGGTAAAATATCTTGTAATTGTCATAAAATTTATATAGGTCAGAATAAATTAAGTCTTAATGAAAGAGTTAAAGTTCATAAGAATAGAGTTCAAAATAGCTTTATATATTCATGAACTGAATACAAGTCATAAAATATTATTTGATAATACAGAAGTTATCTTTATAAAAAAAGTGAATTGAAAAGAAAAGTAAAAGAAACTTTGATGATAACATTTTTTGAATCTGAGGCCATCAATCTTATGAAGACATTCCTTGATATGAAAAAAAGTTGGTTGTTTTGTGTATATATATATATATATATAAAATTACAATTCAACTAAAACATATAACATATATATATATATATATATATATGTTATATGTTTTAGTTGAATTTAATTTTGAAGATCTATTTGTTAATAGATGAAACCATGGTTATGTAAGAATTTTAGTAAAATGTTGTTATTTTGGCTAGTATTGTAGTGTTACACAAATTTCTATTTTATTTTTAATTGCTAGTATAGTGTTAGGAGGTATTTAATATATATATATATATACACACACATTAAATTTTAAAGTTATAGCAAATAGTCCATTAATTCAAACACAAAATAAATAATAGTCATTGATATTTATGATATATACTTTGACAGCTTGTGGAATTGTAAAGGATAGTTTAAGAGTACCAAATTTCATTGGTTACATATATTTTTTCAAGTTTTTGTTGTTATCAATACATTTTTCACCTTAGCCCTATCCTATTGCAATCATCTACCAGCATAGATATCAGACCAATCTCTCTCATGTGGATGTATTTTAAAATAACTGTTTCACTCTTTCAATTCAGCAAGTGATACAAAGTCCATGTTATAATTTAACTTCACATACGCGTTTTTAAAGATATACTTAAATTGAGCTTCATGTAAATATTTTTTGACACATTTCAACCTTTTATTCCATTACACATTCTTAAAACATATGACAAAAGACTTGTGACAAGGATCTACACATTTCATGCTGAACCAATACTCATAAATTAGGCTTGATCACAATATCTTACATATATCTTCATCATTTGTTTATTATTGTTCATTATTTATAGATAGTGATTTACTACTGTTTGATTCACACATCAAACTTTCTGCTCTTACAACTTTGACACCAACCATTTTATATAAATATAATAAGGATTATTACTAATTATATATGAATATATAATAATCATTTATATCAATAATGTGCAAGATATTCCTTTAACACCGTATGGGATTATTGAGTGCAGTTTAGGAGAAATAGAATTCATTAGTTATATATATATATATAATTTTAATTTTTGTTAAACATAAATAATGCTGCTGGAAAAAATTTCCATAGTCGTACAATTTAAAGTTTATTATAAAGATCAATATAAAGAACTAATGATTACATTAAATAAATGCTCCTGCATTTCATGTGAAACATCATTTTTTATTGAATCACTTTATAATTTCTAATCTTTGATTACATTAAATGAGTTTTATTCATTTACAAAGTAAAAATTTATTGATATTAATAATCTGACAAATAAAAATAATTCTGGTTATAAAAATAAAACATTATCGTCATAGTTTGGTTATGGTATGGTATATATAAATTGAAAATATTGAAAAAATATTTCTTTGTATACCATATGGGTAATAAATTCTTGATAAAAAATTATTTATTTAAAAATAAAACAGAAATCTTTTTTTTTCATATGTCATAGCATTAGCTGGAGGCGAACCCACAACACCAGTCTGCAACCAATTGCTTTCTTGCAAGGCTGCTGCACTGACCTCTCGGCTAACAACGCTTGACTACAGGAATCTTCATTAATTAAAAGATACATAAAATGTTACAATTTTCCCGATACTGCTCACTTATCAAATTCCCCATAGTTTCATTCTGTGTGATGATCAAAGAAGGGTCTATGGGTGTGGGCATCCACAGAATACTAACACACCCCAATGACCACTATATAGCGGTCAAGTTCAAAACTTGGGCTGAAAGGAATAATTTCAAAGCCAACAATAGGACCATCAATAACAATTTTATTTGCTATGTTGACTTCAATAGAACATCAGTATTATCTGGCAGGATAAAAAACTGCATTTATGGTTTTGAAGAAGATCAGATTCAAAGCACCCTCAGTTCATTTGGAAAGATATACAAATTTAGATATTTACCAGAAGATAGGGCTGGTACTACAATATTATCTAACACTGCTGTATTGAATTGCATCTGAAACAAGGAATAAAACCTACAGATATACCCACTACCATCAGTTTCAAGGAAGCCTCTATGATTCTTTCATTTCTAGGAGTAAGATCCCAATGCTTCGCTTGTGATCAAAGAACACACTTGATCAGAGAGTGCATGACAAGGAATTGCTCCCAGTGTGGAGAAAGAAAGAACCAAAACCCTAAATGTTCAGAAATAGACCAAAATGTGCAACACTTACCCAAAACAAACCAAAGTGATAAGCAGTGCATCACAATAGACCCAAATATTAACACAACCAATTCACTTCAAAGAGATAACCAATTAATAAGTTTTAAAACTTCATCAAACCTACCACATACCACAAACAAACAAAAATGCACAAAACAACTCAAGTAAAAATGAACCGATACCAACAAAGAGAAAACCAAAAGATTTGAAAACAGCTACACACAGTCAAAAACAGCCATACAATCTGATACACACCAACAATCAGGATAAAATGCTACCCTCACAAAGCCATATATCAGATCTCAATAGAGGCAAGACTCAAAACAAAATAATTAAAAAGTCATCTTTTAAAAACAAAACACACATTGAATTTGACTATAAACCTAATGATAAAACTGAAATGGATCTTACACAATCCATAATTATAAACAATAAAAGGAAATCTTTCACAAACCAAAACACAGACTCAGAAGATGACGGTTGTAGTTCCATAGCCCCAGAAAATACTATTAAATCTAGCACAACAAGCAATATCAAGAAAATAAGAAAGACAAATGACCCTATAATTACAAACCCATCAAATGGAATAGATGAAGAAGACACATGTGAATTCATCAATCTTTTAACACCAACTTTTTCAGAAGATTCTCAAAACCTCTGGACAAATATAAGTCCAAAAAACCAATTCACCATTTATAAACCCACTTGCAGTTATCTATAGTGGTCACCAACACAGTGCAGACTATTAATTGTAAGATTGTGGGGTTGAATATAAGAGGTATCAACTTCACTTCCCGTGTATATGCCATAAAACACTGGTTTCAATACAACCTACCACATATACTATTCATGGTAGAAACTAAATATCACATAAACTCCAGCAGTATTATCATGGAAGAACTATACAAACTGGGTTACACTCAGTTTAGCACTAGTAATGTAGCAGCCAGAGGAGTAGGCATAATTATAAATAGTAAAATCTCTCCAGATAGTTTTAAAATTACTTACACAGACAAAAATATAATATCTATCATACTCACATATGGAACTACCACCTTTAATGCTATATACAGATACACTCCTAACAATATCAGTTCATATATTAAAATAGTTAATAGCATCAACCTGATAATCTCCACCAGTAGTTGGCCAACAGTGATTGTTGGGGATTTTAATACTTCCTACGGAGAATTTGTCAATAAATACCTTCATATTCTGAATAGAGGCTTTCTTAGCGAGGAAGGTTTTTTTACAGATAATGCATATTCATTCTACACTAGAAGACACAGATCTCTGATAGATCTGGTCTTTTACACATCCAAATTCCACTACACTATGGAGGCAGTGTTTCAGTCTGTAGCATTCTCTGACCACTTTGCAGTGGTCATCTCAGTGCAAATTGATAACCTCACACAACTGTATCACAACAAAACAATTAGAATGTTAACAAAGGCCAATGCCACTGAAGCCATCTCATCGAAGGCATATATTCTATTTAGGAAAATATATATACTCTCAAGACCACCTGAAGAGGCTTGGCTTGCACTGGTTGGAGTTTTGCAAACTCTAATAGTTCAGTACTCCCACAGGTCAAAGCACCAAACCTCATTATTAAAGGACCTAGAGAACATTAATGCTCAACTTGAACAGTTTTCTATCGAAAGCAACTCGATAGATGACATCATCACACTTAAGAATGAATATAAAGCAAAGAAAAAAGCCCTTGCTGAATATGTGTCTCTGAAAAGATCCAAGATATATCTGGCTCCTCAATATTGTTGGACTAGAGGATATCTCAGGTGGGCACTGGGGCCACAGAAAAAACAAAATACTCCAATACTAATTAAACATCAGGGCACCAGCATGATTGGATACTACATGCTTGAAAAAATTAAACTACACTTTGAAAACAAATTAAAAAAACACAACTCATCAGTAGACCACGATTGGACAAGACATTCATCCAGTAATAATCATTTGATCACAGTCCAAGATATTAAAAACAATCCATCCTGGAATGCATGGGATACCTAAATTCCTCCTCTCCCACTTAAGAAATTTTACTGTCCCAATCATCATGTTAATGATTGACCATCTTGTGCAAAAGCAAAGGTTCATTAAAAATTTATATCTGGTCACATTGGTGCATTTTTATAAAAAAAAGCCAAGACTCTACTGATATAAACAACATAAAACCCACATCCATGTCACCACTCTTAATAAAGATTATAGAGGGTGTCATTAAGAATAAGATACAACATAAAATTTTGAGTCATATCATGCCCTCTGAGTATGCCAAGAAAGGCTCATCAGCAGTCACGGCGATTGGTAAAACCAAAATCCTCTTGGATTACATCAGAACCAACAGAAAATCCAAGCACATCACAGTACAACTTGACATATCTGAGGCATTCAACTCAGTCAATATCAGCACACTGCTGAATATTTTGGAGGGTCTTGATGTTCCCTCCCAGATAATTCAAATACTGGACAATTTATTACACAATAGGAAAATTCACATATCACTCAGTGGAGTATATACAAACAGTTTTACTCCCAATACTTCAATCCCATAAGGATCTCCACTCAGTGCCCTCCTGTTTGCCTGCTACATCAATCCACTTCTTAAAGACATTATACCCAGACTCAAAAGAGCGATTAAGGCAGTCGCTTACATGGATGATGTCTTGGTCATTCTTCCAACTCAGAAATATCTAAACACCCTATATGAAATATTGGACAAATATACCAATCTATCAGACCTGAAAATAAATACAGAAAAATCCATAGTTTGGACTATCCTATCTGGAAAAAAAAATCAAATCGCGCTTCCAAGCTGAACCACAGAAATTTCTGGGATTTAATATTTCAAAATCACAATCAGCAATGTCTAAAGAACTTCAGGCAAAAATCCTCCAGTCCACAGACCAGATCACTAAGACCCTCTCAAAAGTATACCTTTCACTCTATGGTAAGGTTTCACTGCTAAATATAAAGATTTACAGCAAAATTGCATACTACCTACCAATGATGAATGCAAATAAAACATTCATCAAGAAAATTGAGCAATATTGCTCAAGACTACTATGGAAAGGACAAACTGTTTCCATCAACATGAGAAATATGCAGGAAAACAAAGGATTAAATGGAATGTCACTACATTCCATCACTTCAATTAAATATCAGAAATCACACACTCTGATATATAATCTAGTCCAAAAGTATGGCCATGACCAGATTACTGAAGCCATAATTCCTATCGAAACCCCACCCTCAAAAAAATTAAGATGGTTTGACCACCTAATCCTGTCAACAATGCAACAAAATATGAATGCCCATGACAACTATCAAAGCAAGATCAAGCTATGGGATGCCCATCACATCCTAAAACAAAAAATCCAAATCTCTACTACAAGATTTGGAATAACTAATCACAAGCTGATTATCCTATTCAAGTATTGGGCTCTCGAACCAAAATACTTAGATTACTTACTTAAAATTAATCTGGATGCCATGCCAGTCAACTGGTTCCTCAGATATAAAAGATCTATCACCAAAGTCCAATCAATTTTCCATAGCTGTGGCAGGGATGAGGAAACATTTGACCACATAATTAAAACATGAATGGGTCTAGGTAATATTAAAACAATAATATTTAACAATTCAAAGATAGACTACTACAAAATACTCAATATAAAAGAATGCATTCGTGAAAGAGATATTCCTACAATCAGGCTGGAAATTTTCATCACCTATGCCATTTGGATTGTAAGGTGCAAGGCACAATACCAGCATCCCAAGCCAGATGAAAAATCATTATTTATTCAGAGCATAGAGAAAATTAAACAAAGAGACAAAACTCTTGCAACAACATTCATTTTTCAAGAGACATGGAAGCTATATCAGACTCTCCAATAAAGTTAACAAAGAACTTAACCACTAAATACCTTACCCTGTTTGAACTCAATAATGTTAGTTTCATAACTCATCTAATATTGTAATTTTTCATTATCCATATTTGTAATGTATCACCCATATTTATACTCATTTCATAAATAGTGTAACATAGGTATTAATTAGTTTAATAAATGTCTTGAGAATAAAAAGAATTGTATGCAGAAAGCAAATAAAACTCACATAAGCACAATTTCATGAATTTATATGGATAATATTTAAAATAATTAATAATAACTACAGAGTTGATAATAACAACAAAAATTAAACTAATAATAATATATCTTCAGTTTTTTAAGCATCTTTTCAAATTAGAAATAGATATCAGTGACATAACTAAGATAAATTCTCTAACTTTGATTACAAGATTTAAATAAATCTGATATATTCAGTTGTGCATAGTAAAAGAAATGTAATGTCATAACATATAATCAGTGTATGTTTCTAATATTGTTATTTTAGATAAGTTGATTTATTGAATGAATATTATATTTGAGAATCAAATCTTTCTTCATCTAGTTTTCACTCCTTGACATGAAGTATGATTCTGGAGAATATGAAATGAAAACACACCTCTTCTTGATTTTCCCAATATTCTAAATACATATATAATAGATAGCTGATTTGATAATAAAAAATACCTTAAATAAAGCTTTGTAGTTTTATAGTCACAATAAATATTTTCATAAATATAACTTATTATTTTTTTTCTTCTGAATACAAATAATGTCAAAAGTCTTATATGCGTGAACATCTTACACATGCTATAAACTTTTTCTGGATTTTACTACTTGTATATGAAATTAAGATTTGATAAAATTATTAAACATAGATAAGTGTTTATTCATAAAAGCAAGAAAATCACTGCATATAAATATTGAGTATTAAATACAAACTAAAATCATTTAAAATAAAAGTACCTCTATTGGTTGGCTGATTGCAGCAAGAGTTGTAAAACCGACAATATCACTGAAATATATTGTTACACAATCATAGCTTTCAGGTAGAACTATTTCTCCTCTTGTAAGCTGCAATGCTACTGATCTGCAAGAAAACCAACAATGCTTTTCAACAGATTTATTTAAATCTGCAAAACAATGTTTAAAATTATTCAAATCAAAAATGGCTGTGAAATTGAAACACCATTTTGATCAGATTAAAAGGATATTAGAAGTAAAAGAAGAATTCTTTTATTTTTCTGACTAATGCTCTTACTAACGTTTATTATATAGCTCTAAATTCTGAGATACTCAAAAAATGTGCTAAGAGGATGGTAAGTAATGGTAAATTGCTATCACTTATAACAGTATATTTATAATAATCTACTGCCTAAGAATTTCAACCTACTTTCATATAGAGAACTTTTGTGGTTAGATTCTCAGGAACTTGTTCTTTGCTCAAATGCTCAACATATAAATTGACAGTATATATTTAACCGTCCACAGATACACAGAAAATACAAAAAAGAAAGAAAAAAGAGGAGAAAAATATGTTTAACCTTAGTAATGCATATTTTATTATTATTATTATTATTTCTACTCACCTTCTCCCCAGAGGATTAAAATGTATAATCAGAATCAAGAGATTAAAATTGATTTAATTATAGCTAAATGATTAAAATGTCTTATCACAAGCAAAAGATTAAAAGAAAAAAAAAGTCATCATAAGCAAAAGATTAAAATTGGTAATTATAACTAAATGTCTAAACTGTCTTTTCAAAAGCAAAAGATTAAAATTAGTTTTAATCTTTTGAAAGATTTTGACACGACCTTCAACTATCCACGCTATCTCATACTGCAGATACGTCACACATATGTCGAAAAGATAAATATTCATCAATAGACGTATTTTGTGCTAAACCAGCACTCGTCAGTTGGTCCAGATTATAATCTCCACACATATATACAATCAATGCTCAGCTTATATTAAGATATCTAATCTTCATACTTTAATAGACAGGCTTCAATCCACTCCACTGAGTTCAAACCCCTATATATTACATATTGGAGTGCAAGTATGAAAAAGCTTGCACTGTAGAAAAAATTCATATATTATAATAACTCTCAATGTAAAGTAAGCATTTTGTGAAGTCAAAGTATTTTTTTTTAGAGACTAAATGTGTGCTGTAGAAAAAAAAAGTCTTTTTAATTATATAAAGTTTTAGGCAAGAAATGTAAGAAAAAGAAGAAAAATAAAATTATAGTTTACTTGGAACAACAGACCCATCCAAAAAAAAAAAAATTTTAAAAGGTGTGTAAAACTGCAATCCATGGGATTGTTGCAGTAGAGCATATAACGTGTCAGTAAAAAAAATAAATCAGTATTATAATTATTATTCTTTACTAAAGAAGCAATCAATGTGAGGACTAGCAATCGGGAGAACCTTAGAAAGCCTCGAGGGTGAATGAGCTGGAAATATACCTAAGCTGAGGACTGGCCTTAAAGCTTGATAAGTGCTGATATTAACAATATGAAAGTTTTTATGTATATCAGTAAAATTATCCGTAAAATATTACACATAGAGGGCTAGAGAACTCAAATATATCTGTCATTGCGTGACCTGACTACTTATTACATAAATGAAACTATGACCTGATAATGAAATTACCTATTCCTAATTTGCTACCAACATAAAAAATATCAAGAACTGAATTCTCATATATAAAATCGACTTAGATTATCCTGAAATGAATAAATAAATGGAACACGGAAGCCTTATGATGAAAAAACTTAAATCCATGGCGATAAAATAAAAATAAAATCTGTAGTAAGATTTTATATTAACATTTACTTGATAAGTAATTACTCAAGTATAAAGACCTTTTTACATTATATAAAGTAAATTAAGAGAGCTAGGTAATTCATTTATGAATTATTCAATATAATATTAGATATTAATTTGTCTTTTTTTTGACATTTCAATGTATGTATTATACTATTATATTATATAATATATGCTTATCTAAAATAATGAATGAAATGATATAAAAAGGAATACAGAATGAAGTGGTTATAATGTATATTTTTTTGTTACTGTCCTTTGTTAGTATTAAATGTTATTTTAAAATCAAATAGATGATATCAATAACTGTTTTTCTTGTAAACTTTATATGTGCTAGTAATGTGACAGCGGTCTATAAACAAGCAGAAATATATTGCATGAGTACGTTATTAAAAAGGAAATGCAGAAATAATGAGAAAAGAGGGAAAAAATATTTAACCAATTTCTCGTTAACACTCGTACCCAGAAAAAAAGACAAAAAATTGCTTTAGAGAAAATAGAAATAATTTGAATTAAACGAATTAATTTTTATTTTCTTTTGTAAAATTAGGGATTGAGGGCAATAAGTAAATAAATTTGTGGTTTCAAAAGTTTTTTGAGTAGAAGATTTAAGGAAATCACAATTTAATTGTCCTAAATAAATAAATAAAAAGAGAAAATTAATGAAATAGAATAATATGTTCAAGAATATATATATACCCATATAACTGATAACAATTCATTTTTTTTTAATCCTCATTTTAAAAAGGGTAGAAAAGATTAAGGAGGGTTCAATATATATATATGCTTTAGTTGGATGAGAAGCAAGCCATGAATTTTTAGATCTTGAAGTCATCCAATTGCTGCACTAAACAAAATGAAGAATTTCAATAATAAAAATACATTTAAAAATATTTTGAAAATTTAAATAAAATTTTATATAGACATTCGCTATAAAATGCCTTTTTGCCTAGTTGTAGTTTAACTACCCTGAGTTTATTCTACTTCCGATCTTTAACTGTGTAGCTTTTTATATTGAAATTCAGTTAATTAAACGAAAAAAAAAATTCAGGAAATGATGTGAATGACAGCAACAAAGATTATCTAATAATGAAAATATCATTAATTTCTCTAGTATAATACACCTTCACCCCATCTAGTGATGGCAATTGGTCCTCCAAAACTCATCGTTAAGCAAGAATATCGTAGACAAAATACGTAATTATAATGGGGGTCTATGGGAAAAAAATTGGTCGGTTCCAGTGACGTAAAATATCCACATTGATTTCCAAGCTCAAAGATTTTCTTGATTTTTTTATGACAATGATGACTAAATACGGTATCTAAAAAGAAAAGTTTTATATCACTAGGAAAAAAAAATGCATATTTTCACTTTAAAAAGTACAGAATAGCAATGAAACTAAATTTGAATTTAAATGTTTTTATATTCTTCCGCGGAAGTTTTTCATCGTAATGAAAAAAAAATCTATACTGAAGTGCTTTTTTAAAAAAAAATGTATTACAGTATATATTACTACTATACATTTATTTTATTACTTATGTGAAATTATTCAAATTAAAAAACAATGTTTAATTATTAATTATTTAATTGAACATATAGAAAAAAAAAATCAACTTATTTTCAAAGTAAAAAATCTAACTTCTAATTTTCTAAAACATACAGATAGGTTTATTTTTCTTACTGTATATTTTTAGTAATGTAATAATGCCCCCCCCCTCATTCGAGTAGAAAGATTTTTAATTAAATGCAATCTGTTTTTTTTAAACTTTTCTAATTCGACATCATTTTAAAATGTTGTTTTTCTTCTGATTTGAAACATCGTAAGTGTAAACAACATGTTTATTAACGAAGTTACAAAATCAATAACTATTTTTACATAATTATCCAGGTGTTCTAAAAATAATATATCGTATTTAAGAAACACATACACGCAGTTTAATATTCATATTCAGTGTTTTCCTGAAAGTTTGTGATAATGGTATTTTATTTGTCTTGTACTGTATTTATATATTGGAGTATTTGTATACAGTATTATCAACAAATTAAAAATCCTCCTTTTTCTTTTCAAAACTTTATTTTCTTATCTCAATACTGAACATATATATATATATATACTGTATATACAGTATTTATATAATACAAAACTCCGTTTCAACTGTTTATCTTCATACAGTCATTTTCAAGGATATCTCTCTCCCACTGCTATATTTTATTACTCTTTCTTTTACATTATTTAATTACAAATCAACGTTGAAACGTTGGAGTTTTTGTATTATATAAATATATATACTGTATAAGTTCAGTATTGAGATAAGAAAATAATGTTTTGAAAAAGAAAAAGGAGAAGGATTTTTAATTTGTTGATATTATTGTAGAACATATATACGTATTTTAAAAGAAAAAGTGGATGAACATTTGCTGTGTTATTTATTATATATGATGTATACAGTATTATAGATAAAGTAATTATAGATATTTTAAGGGTTTTATGAATAAAATATTGTATGTGTATAAAATTACAGCAAAGTCATTATCTGTATACATATTACAATAATATACTTTTGCTTTTGGGTATAATATAGCTATCTCTGATGTCGTCAGTGATGCAAAATTCAAGATGGCTGCCAAAAATATTTTTTTAAAATTTTTCCCGATCGTTATAATGAATAATCGATTGTACATTGAAGTAGTGGGTACAAATTGATGATGATCGCTATTGTGAAATATCGCTAAGTAGACAATCGCTAAGTGGAGTAAAGGTGTATTTCCTATTTTCTTATCAGAAAATGTTTCACTTATTAATATATGACTTTATAAATATAACCAATTAAAAAAACAATGTATATATTAATAATTTTTATTAGTCATTCATTAGATTGAAGATTATCCAATGAATAATATTTCTGTAGGGTAATTTTCACTGCATGACTCTCACACAAGGGAGGGATTGGGTTCTATTTGCTTTTAACACCTTGTGGAGTGATGTAATCATGAACATATGACCAAAGACATGTGAAAAAGACCCATGATCCTCAAGATGCACATTTTGTACTGAACCATCAGTTGATCCAGACCACAATCTTTTACCCATACTTTTGTCATTGTTTAATATATATAAAATTATTACTGTTTAATTGATGTATGAAATGTGCTACCCTCATAACTTTGATGCAAATCACTTAATGAAAGTATATTAATAATAAATAATAACATACATACTTTAGCACAAGTATTTTTTTTAATAACACTGAATTTTGATAATAATTTAGAAAAGGAATGAAATACTTAAAACAGATTAGAAATTAAAATGGAGTAAAGTGTAATATTGCTTACAGCAGAAATAATATATTATAATAGTAAACAACAGAAAAACAATTAAAAATACTTTAGAAAAACATCATTATTTATAAATATCATTTTTTTAAAAAAATTACATTTTATGTTAAAGACAAATTTTCATATGGTAATGTAAAATGTATATATGACTTGAAAAAAAAGTATTTTTGCAAAAAAGGCAATCTTTTTAATCCAAGGAGTGAACTTATTCAAAGTGCAGATTATTGAAAATCTTTACTACCTTATGAAAATGTTAAAAATGATTTTTAAAATTATGAATTCTAACTAACCTTGGCAATATTTTATATAAAAGTGCTTCAGCTTTTTTCTTTTCTTCCAAAAATGCTTGAGATCTTTCTTCTACAAGTACTTCTAAATTTTTTGAATACTTTTCCATTCTTTGCAATAAATTCTCCAAAACACTTCCTTTACCAAGACATCTACAAAATTATAAACTATTTATAAGTTACTAGAAATAGAAATCTATTGTTACTACATAATTTAGTTGCATAAAAAATTTGAATAAATTTACCACAAAATTTATTGGAAAAAAATAATTTTTGCAATTTACATTTTCTAAATATTTGTAATGTTATATATAAAATATAATAATAATAACAACAACAGCAGCAGCAACAACAACAACTATAATAATAATAATAATAATAATAATAATAATAATAATAGTGGTAGAGGTAGGAGTGGTGGTAGAAGAAGCAGTGGTGGCAGCAGCAGTAGCAGCAACAACAGCAGCAGCAGTAGCAGCAGAAGCAGCAGCAGCAGCAGCAGTAGTAGTAGTAGTAGTAGCAACAGCAACCACATCAGCAGCAGTATCAGTAGCAGCAGCAGTAGTAGTAATAGTAGTAGTAGTAGTAATAGTAGTAGTAGTAAATGCCTTTTATGCAGCCGACTTATGGCTAATACAAGTTCTGTTGTATTAGCCATTGCAGGCCACTTGATGACATTGCACAGAATATCATGGCCTGTTTTGTGCTTCATGACACTTTATGTAAAATCACACAATTTACAGTTTGCTACCATATTGTCTGAGAGTGGCTGGATTTCAAGCAGCCACAATGTTTGAAATATCAATAGCACAACACATAAATTAACGATTACAAATACTCTGTCATAAAAAAATGAATGTGTATTCAAGTAGTAGCATCTTTTGAATTATGTCATAGATAAAAGTCAGAATATATACATATATAAATCCGTATAACATGAATAATTACAGATGAAAAATATTACAATATCCAAGATTAAAATTAAAGAATACACATTGATAGAAATTTTAATGTTTATGCTTTACAACAACTGTTATTCATGCTAATTTTCAACAATTGTTAAACATTAAAATTGGAAATTTGGATTTTTTAATCTTGCCATATTAATAAAGCAATCACAAACATTTTTTAATTTAAAGATGGCTATGAGTTAGAACTTAAGATTATTAAAAATCTTGATTGGTTTTTCTGACAGTGACTTTATTATTAATAAAATTTGTTTAAAAGAAAATGTTGAATTCTCTATATGACTGAATAATAAAAAGAATAGGAAGTTTCATAAATGACTAATAAAAAGACTTAATAGTAGATTTAAACTGCAATGATATGCAACATTCATGAATTAAGAGTGACATACAGATCTACAAATATATAATAATTCTATTGAATCAGTGAATCACTAACTTTTATTTAAAAATGACATTTTAAATATATGGAATACTTTGATCATTTTTTAAAGAATTATGCAAGAATTCAGATTAATGCTTTTAATAATATATTCATATTATTGATTCATATAGATTTGTAAGAGATATCCATCTGCTACAATTCATTATGGGATATCTGAAGAAGTTTTAAAATATGATGGCAATATACTTGTTTTAAAATCATAGGATTTTTTTAAGGGTTATATGGACCCTAAAAATATTATCTAATTGTAAAAATGTTTTTATAATTATAATTTTCAAAAATACCAAAAATAGAGCAGACCATAGTAATTATTATAAAATATCATTATTATCAACTAGAAATACAGTATTTTCAAGATTTTATTGAATAGGTTGATTCTATTTATTATATATATATATATATATATATATATATATATAATAAATAGATATATATATATATATATATATATATATAACTTTATTGTAAAAAAATGTACTAAGAATCATGAGCAAAAGTAAGATATATATATATTGCTTTTACTAATTTGATCAAAAAATTCAACATAACAATCTTTTAAAATAGTTGTCTATTCAAGAAACTTTATTCATATTTTACTGGTCACTTTATGGAGATAGAAGAATTAATGTTAATTATAAATGGTGAGAAATCTAAAGCATTTACAATAAAAACCATTATTAAATATGAATGTGTAATATTTCTACCCTTTTTTCTATTTTTATGACAGTGGCATACAGAATGCTTTATAAGGAGGTTCACAAAATAAACATTAAAATTACAATATAGTTCAGAATTGATAATTTGAAACAGATTAAAAATAAGAACAACAGTTATACTTCTTGGTATCCAAAATTTACAATACAGTGATGGTTCTGCTATTCTTACTAATTCAGAAAATAGTCTGCAGTCAATGATTTGAATAAAAACTCAGCTGCTTTATCAGCTTGTGATAGGAAAAAAAAATCTTTATCAACATTTAGTATTTTGAGGTTTATCTAATTAGTAATATAAATTAATTTAAATATTTTGGTAGCATTTTAGTAATATTATTTAATTAGAGGGGATTAGAACCCAAACTTTCAAGCTCCCTTTAGTCACCCACTCCAATTTTTACAACTGATACACATGACCATACAGTGTGAAAAAGATAAATACTCTCCAATATGTGTATTTTATGCTAAACAAGCACTCATCACTAGTTTATATTGAGATAGCAAATCATCAAACATTAATGAACAGGCTTGAATATTCTGCACTCTCCAACTTCTCAGCCATGCATATCATTGAAAATCTGATGATGATACTACAAAGCCCTTGTTTGGCAATATATGTTGTGTCATATTTATATAGATCATAAGTCAATCTGATCCCTAATATGTAGGACATTAAACCCATTTAAATACACATAAGAAGAATGGGCACAATACAGACTGAATATGTAATAATTAAATACACGTATAGTATTTATATTTTAAGTTAGATGTAATTAGAGGGGATTTGAACCCAGACTTTTCAGAATATTAATGTGAATCACAATCTCCAATATACAGTTGCTGAAATAAAATAATTCACCATAATGAAATAACTAGCATAATTAAATCAGTTGTACACAAGGCAGTTACATCTCTTAATTTATTATATAGAAGTGAGATGAAGATTTTCTATTAGAGTAATTTCATTTAAAAGTAATTCATTAAAAAATGAAAATACAGCAATTAAATACTAAGATATCAATCAGTATATTCTTTGTCTTCTTGATTATAGTAATATTGAATCAGTACTTGTGAGAACATATCTCCATAGGATTGTGTACGTGCAGTAATGAATTCCCTAAAAAATATTTTATGGAGAACAATGTTTGTGTTTCAAAGTTAGACATTTCAAAAGTCATAAGTAAGTTTTTTTTCCTATTTGTCTATCCTTTTTTTCATTTTTATGAAAATAAAAATTCTATATTCAGTTATGAGTGGTTTCTAATATTATTGATTGACATGTGTTAATATAATAGATATATGAAGTTTCAATCGCCAACACGCAAACATAAATTTATTTAAAAATTAAAAATATTATTTTTTCTAATATTATGTCCATACCATGTAAATGTAAAATAATTTTGTCTAGATAAATTTTTACTGCATTTTATGGATTCAAAACCAATCAATAATACTTCTATTTTATTCTAAATGTAATATATATAATGATTTCTAAATTATACAGATGACTTTCCCCATTATTAAAATCAAAATTCATAAAAATGGAAGCGATAATAATTTTAATCATTTAAAATATAAATACAATTGCTATAATTAGAACAAATGTTTTTAATCACTTACTTCATTAAATTTTTCAATTCTTTTTTAATTTCTGAGAAAGTAGGACGTTTATCTGGCTCTTCATCCCAGCACTTTGCAATTAAATTAATCATTTCTTCTGATATTGATTCGTTTAACAGATTTGGTCGATAGGGTTTCTTTTCACATTCTCTTATTTTGTCAATAATGTCTACAATATAAAAGCTGTAGATTATGATTATTTACTCATAATTATACACAATAAGTCTCCGTACCAGCGATCTCAATAGCAGCAGTTCGAACTCTCTGCGCTTAAAAAACAAATTAAATTAAAAAAAATTTTTTTCGTTTTTTAATTCACGTTGCATATACAATAAGGTTCTACACGTATGTGTGTATATTAAAAATTCATACTATATACAAAGTAATATTATTTATGAATTTCTGTATTCAAACCTCAGTTTGAAATCAACTATCACGGATACGGAGAGACTAATGTATTCATTAACGTTACATAAAAAAAAAAAAATTCAAGCATGCTACTGATTCCTACAAGATATTTTTATTAAACAATATAACATATTAATTCATCAATTAAACAGCACAAAATCTTTCAGAGTACAGTATAATAATTGATGCGATGACTGTGATGCCATCTATCATGATGATGCGAAAAAAATATGATAATGATATATGATAAATAGAATATTTATTTACATTTTAATACAATTTATCTACTTTTAAATTAAGTTTTTTATTTGCCTAATTATAATTTTAGAAAAAAAAAAACATTAAATAGTTTTGTATAGATTATAAAAAATAATAAAATATTAGTAGAATTATTTTAATTGGTTAAGTAAACATAACTTAAGATACCTTTTGGTGCTAATAAAGAATCAGAAAATGGTGAATCTCTGAATAAAATTTCATACATAATTATAGAAAAACTGTAAACATCTCCTTTAATTGTGCCTTTGCTTGGAAAAAATTCTGTTCTGAGTAATTCTGGTGCTACCCATAAGAGTTCTATAATAAAAAACAAACAAGAAAAAACAACAACTTCAAATGAGAGATTTGTTTGTTGCAATTTTTAAAAATTATTTTTACCTACAAAATTTTTGCTCAAGTTTAATCGCATCACTTTTATAGTATTAGTACGTTATTTTTAAAATTATATATATATTTATTGGAGAAATTATTTTAATGCGCAGCGCTAACATTAACATGCATTTAATGCTTTTGTCATAACTTTTTTTTTTTCATATGTCATAGCATCGGCCGGGACGCGAACCCACAACTGTCTGCAACCAATTACTTGCTTGCAAGGCGGCTGCGGACCTCTCGGCTAACAACACTTGACAACTTTATTTTTGAATAAATAGAAAAATAATTTTTGCCGATAAAATTCATCATAAATTTTTCTAGCACTAGTAATTCATTAACAAATTTAACTAAACTTATCTCATTATCTAATTTTATGGCTTAATTATTAATTATCGTTAAAATATGTATTTCTACCATAAATTATTAATTCATGGTACAGTGGCTTACTATAACTAGGATATATGCTTTTTGTATATATCTATTGCTGAAGTATTGCTGCATTAATTATGAATTTTCATCTCTTACACAGAACTACTTTCAGATTATACAAGACTGGAATATTCTGGATTATCATGTCTTTTGCAGTTTATTATCTCTGTCATTTCACTACAATTCAAACTATTCTTTTATATACTTAGACTGATCATTACTAAATATTTGCAGATTTTTCAAAATTACTTTTAGTGATTTTTCTTTTATTATTACCATTGTTAGTTATCTACTAAAAGATAGATTTCATATATAAATTTAAATTTATTCAAATTTTCCTTTCTTATTCTGTAATTATAACAAAACTCAGATATGTTTTTCTTTAAAATTATCAATTTACTTTTGTATTTTACAATTTTCTTTTTCCTCACACACTCTATATTTTCTTTATTTTTAAATAGATAGCCCATCTAATTTCTTTTCATAATTTCCTATTTTTTTTGTACATTTTCTTTTCAAAACATTTACATGGCAGTTACCTTTTCAATTTATCTTTTTTTCTTTCTTTTCTGAATCCATTTCTCTAAATAATATTTCTGAAGTGTAATTTTCATTATACCATTCTCACACAAAGTAGGGACTAATTTCTATCCACTTTTAACACATTGTGGAGGGATGCAATAATAAACACATGATCAAAGACTTGTGAAAAAGATCATTTCATGCTGAAGCAGCACTCATCAATTGGTCCAGACCACAATCTCTTATACATATCTTTATCATTATTCAGTATATAGAGATAGCAAATTACTATAGTTTAATTGATGTGTCAAATGGGCTGCCATCACAACTTTGGCACAAATCACTTAATGAAAGTATATTAATAAATTTTTATTAATCATTTATTAAACTAGAGATTATTAAAGAGTGTAATTTTCACTTAAGTCACTCTCACATAAAGCAAGAACTGAATTCTATCTGCTTTTAACACCTTGTGAAGGGATATAATAATAAACATATGATCAAAGACATACAAAAGATCTATGATTCCCAAGATGCACATTTCATGCTGAATCAGCACTCATCTGTTGACCCAGATCACAAACACACATCTTTAACATTATATATATATATTGAAGCAGTCAAATCTGTTGCACATATTTTGCTTCACTGTCTAGTGATGTTTGAAACCTTCAAACAGGGGTTCGAACTCAGTTGTGTAATAATAAATCACTAGGAAGTGCAGGTATACAGTTGCACATGATTGTTTACCTTTTTTAGTTAAGCTTTATTCTCAGTTAATATCAATTTAGTTATAAAACATATAAATTTTTATCACGGTAAACAATCGTGCATGCGTGTGTGTGTAACAAATAAACATTATAATAATGTTATTAAATGCGTTTGGATTACATATATTTTTATTTGTGTATCTTTTATTTGAGAGGAAGTTTGAGAGACTAATGTAAAATTAGAAAACAAAAGACGTGCCTTATTTTAAATTCAGAAAAGATTTTTTTTTATTTGACATAGGTTTATTTTGAAAATTCACATTACTTAAAAACTATCCTGCAGCTCTATTTTCAGCTCAAACTAGACTAAAACCAGCTCTCTCGAATTTTATCTTGTTCATATTTTAAAATTAGAGGTATCACTGTTGACCATTAGCAGACATCCGGTGATTACCAGAGACAGTCAAAATGGTTATAAATACAGCTGCACTTTCTAGCTAAAATACTCTGCATTTAATTTCCAAAAGAGGTTGTAGAACGAATCTACTTCACTCAAAATTTCAACATGAATAGTGAGTAAAAAGAAAGTTTGCTTCCCTGATCTTTCTAAGATCAGATCCATGCTAATGTACTCATAAGCCATCTCCTCATAAATACTGCCAAAATGAACTCTCAAATACACTAGGAAAGGATGTTAGCCACTATTTTGCCAAAATTATGCCGAATTGACTGTATCGTCAAACAGAAAGGTAATTCCCCACCACCATATGAACTCTAAAACCTTCATCTAAATATTTTTTTTATATTCTTAAACTGTAAAATTCAACCTCCAACTATGTAAAGTTATTTCGTTTAAATTATATCTTTGTAATATTTCCATTTTGTAGTCTTTCTTTTCATTAAAATGTAATCTGCTTAATTTCTCAATCAGTAATGCCAAGCTGATTATTAACTGCTTAAATAATGACTTTCTTTTTGCATTAATCTATAAATTTTGTTATTTGATTTTCTAAACTCGATTGCTGGGTTTTCACTCTTACTGTCTTATTATTTTTAAATGCGGCAAATTTTAATTTGATATTATGTTAATCATACCCATTTTAATATGCTAATAATTCAATCTGGCAAATCAACTTTATCTTATTTTACTATTCCACCATTTTGGAATTTTAAATCGTAAATGTAAGATTTTTTACTAAATTATAAAAGTTTGGCCGATTGAAAAATATTCCTAAATTGTTTATCATTTCATGTTATGCTATCCATTATCATTTCAAAGATATCATTTACTATTATTTCACGCTATTGATTTAGTATTAAGTAAATTTAGTATTGAATAAATTAAAGTTCATATCCTTACCTTTAGCTGATGATTCAGTATATAATTAGCCCACCATCTAACGATAATTTAATTAAATATTTTTTTTAACGTATTGATATGCGTTTAACGAAGGGAATCCTAATTTTCATTTTTATTATTGATATTCTAAATAATCTTTTAGGCAAATTGTGTGCCCTTTGGGATTGCTTATATCTTATCATTCATTATGCTAGGCTTACTTACTCTCTAAGGCCATAATAAATCAGTGTTAATACAGACCTGAAAGCCTCTGCGTTGCGTATCAATGATAACGTTCATAAATCTAAATGTTGCTTTGTCAGACTTTCCTGCATTACCTGAATATTTAAAGCACATTTCTCAGTGGAGTGTGGAGGCCCTGACTCCAAAGGTTGTGTTTGGTTGCAGTAGGCTCTATGATGGGTTAACATTCAGAATCCACGAAACCATGGTATCTTGCCAACCATGTCTTCAGAGGCTATCTGTCACAAGCACAGATGAGCTCACATATTTTCGTTATAAAGTTGATGAAGCTTCTTGTCCCTTTTGATGTTATCATTCGGTCTGCATGCTATCATTTATATCTCCTCGTACACTTTATTCGTCTGTAAGTCATAATGCTATGATTTCTTAAGCCATCCCAAGCTTGTATTTTATATAAATTTAGCTAGCCCGATCACGTGTTAAAGCATATTTGAGATGTCTGCCCTCTCGTTAAACAGCCTTAAAATGCGTTGAGAACTAATTCCTTATAAATCCTATAAAAAGTCAAATCATATGACCAAATGTAAAGATAACTATGCTCTTTTTCCATTCAAATGTAAATCATAGATTTGAATACATTTTATAATTTCAAATATAATTAATCTGCAATCAATGTAATTGCAATAAAAACCTAATTATAATTATTGAAATTTGTTATATCAGTTGTTATTTAAATTATCATCCATTAGATTATTTGTTATTTAAATTATCATAGTGTTCATAATAGAAACCCCATAAATCTGATATCTTAATTAGCATATTAAGCTGCATTGTTTTGATTAATTACTGTTTTCATTAATATGTGTATTTGGTATTTGCATATCCATCAATCCTTAAGTCATGTTGCTAAGGTCAATATGGAATGCACAAGTAAATATTATGTGAAACCCAGATAGAGTATTCATTATGTGTAAACAAATTCATGACATATTTAATCCTTTATATCCATTTGCTTATATACAAATTTAACCACATTATTAATATTGTTATAAATAAATCCATCTTTAATAATTTATTCTTTGGATATTTTCTTCATTCATGCATGCACATCTATTATTATATTGCGTTATCCTATAGTTCAGGGGTCCCCAACCTTTTTGCACTTAAGAGCACATTCTATAATATGGGCCAAGTGATGGGCACCATTTATTTTTTTAATCAAGTGGTGGGCACCACTTACTTTTTTAATGTAAATTTATAGTTGGATATTGTTAATAATACACATAATGTACAAAAAAATATTTATTTCAAAAATAAAATTTTAACATATAATTAACGTTTATATTTTTACACTGTAAAAGTATAATATGCCCTACAATTTGATTACAATATAGTACAATAATTTATAAGAAATTTTAAAAATTAAATTTATTTGTATCAGTTAAATAATTTTTTATCAGGTTCGGATAGCGGCGGGCACACATAAAATAGTCTGCGGACACTGTGGTGCCCGCCGGCATAGGGTTGGGGACCCCTGCTTTAGTTAATCCATAGATCTCTTGTGTCTCTGCTGACATTCTGGGATGGAAATTGTTAGAAAATTTCATTTGCTATTGTCAGAAGTGTTGTTTGTAATGTTATAGATTTGGGAAATGGGCAATAGGGCAGAGTTCATGAATATTTCTGACCTGTGTATCTCGCATATGATTGAACTCTAGGTACTTTTTCTTAGATGCTAGTTCTTGTTAGACGAACATACAATTCTGACTGGTACAATATATATATATATATCATTTTAAGGTTTGCTATTATTGAGATATAGATTTTTAAACAGAGGGCATTACTGGATATTTGTAATTGTATAATGGTTTGTATATTTTATATATATATATATATATATATATATATATACAAACCATATATACATATATACAGTAATTTGTTTATTTATATATATATATATATATATATATATAAATAAACAAATTACTGTAGTTTATTTGATAAATGACAAACATGCTACTCAGAACTTTGACACAAATCACTTAATGAAAGTATATTAATAATTTTTATTAGTTATTCATTAGACTATAGCTTATTTAACAATGAATAATATTTCTGTAATGTAATTTTTCACTATACCACTCTCACATAAGATAGGGACTGGTTTCTAACTGCTTTTAATATCTTCTGGAGGGATGTAATCATGTCTTTTGGTTATATGTTTATAGTTATATCACTCCAAAAGATGTTAAAACCAGATAGAAAACAGTTCCTACCTTGTATGAGAGTGGTAGTGAAAAATTATGCTACAGAAGTATTATTTATTAATGAATAATCTCTAGTCTAATGAATGACTAATAAAAATTATTAATATACTTTCATTAAGTGATTTGGGTCAAAGTAGTGAGAGCACCTCATTGACATTTATCAAAGCAACTGTAATAATTTGATATCTGTCTGCCTGTCTATCTATCTATCTATCTATCTATCTATCTATCTATCTATCTATCTATCTATCTATCTATCTATCTATCTATCTATCTATCTATCTATCTATCTATCTATCTATCTATCTATCTATCTGTCTGTCTGTCTGTCTGTCTGTCTGTCTGTCTGTCTGTCTGTCTGTCTGTCTGTCTGTCTGTCTGCCTGCCTGCCTGCCTGCCTGCCTGCCTGCCTGCCTGCCTGCCTGCCTGCCTGCCTGCCTGCCTATCTATCTATCTATCTATCTATCTATCTATCTATCTATCTATCTATCTATCTATCTATCTATCTATCTATCTATCTATCTATCTATCTATCTATCTATCTATCTATCTATCTATCTATCTATCTATCTATCTATCTATCTATCTATCTACTGAACAATGATAAAGATATGTGTAAGAGATTGTAGTTTGGGGCAACTAATGAGTGCTGGTTCAGCATGAAATGTGCATCTCGGGGATCATAGATCTTTTTCACAAGTCTTTGATCATATGTTTATGATTACATCTCTCCACAAGATGTTGAAAGCAGATAGAAAACAATCCCCACTTTGTATTAGAGGGATGAAGTAAAAAATTACACTATTATTAGATAATCTCTAGTCTAATGAATGACTAAGAAAAATTATTAATACACTTCTCTAAAGCTTCAATCTTTTTTCTATTTCTGCTCTGTATAAATTTACATTCCAAATAGAACAGTTAATGAATTACTTTATTTTTGGATAAAATGTTCAATGACTAACAATTTTCTATTTTTTTTTTTTTACATTTTTTTCAAAATCTTTTCATTGCAGTTATCTTTTCAATGTTTTTTTTTTTTTGTAAATACACTTTTCTAAAGTCTCCAATCATTTTTCTATTTCTGCTCTTTACAAATTTACACTTCAAATAGAACTCCTAATGAGTTATTTTATTTTTTGAATAAAATTTTCAATAACTAACAGAATAACATTCTATTATTATCAAAGCCAGTTAAATAATTGTATTTCTTATTGTGACTTCTTTATTGCATCTTTCATTGTGAATTATAATTTCTGAATATTTAACTTTTTTTAAATTATCTATTTTCATTTTTTACTTTTATTTTGAATTCATCTTTTTATATTTTTCTAAATTCTACATAATATTCTATCCACAATCTTAACTAAATCACAAAGAAATCAAATCATATGTCACATGATATAATTTAACAAGCTTATATTGCTTGTTAAATTAGGTCATGTGACATATGACTTGATTTCTTTGTAAATTTTATTTTTTGCTATTAAGGCTTTGGCGATTTTATATTGCTAAAGCTATTAATATATGGTATATCTGAACTTGGTTCAGTCCCATACGGCTATTTAAGTTAGATAGTTGGATTGGAAGATGTATATATGAAGGTCTGAAATTTTCAGATTTTCTATTTAATAGTTATCCATTAGATAAAGTACTGAGCTTGTTCTGGTGTTTTTAATCTAATGCTTGAATATCCTAGCACTTCATTGAGGAAGCCGGTAGTAGAAACCAGTCTGTAGTTGGAGATATTCTACAAAGCTTGTTAAGAGCTTATTTGCAAATTCTTTATGTAACTTAACTAAATGTATATTAAACAAAATAAAAAAAAATGAATATTTCTGACCTACAGTTAAATAGATATTTAATCTTATAAATATTTTCAGTCACATTTTTTAATAAGCATTTTTTCTTCTTATTTATTACTTTCTTTTTTATTATGGCCAACAGAATATTTCAATTCATTCTATAAAAATCTTTTAAAAATCAATAAAACAATTGAGAACTTTCCTTTCTTTCTCTCTCTCTCTATATATATATATATTGTAACAATCTGGAGAAAGAGAGCTTAACGTAATCTGCACTACAGGGCGCCATCTAGGCATTTGAACCTAGAAAATTTATAAAGTAGGCAGATACGTAAGTCAAAAAAAATTTTTTATATTTTTTATATTTTTTGATATCCGGTCGTTAGCCCATTGTCACTAGCTCAGGGAGTAGCAGAGATTTATATTTATAATAAATTCTTATCTAAGAATATATAAAAAAGAATAAAATAAGTCACTGCCAGTAATTAACACATAAAATATTTATTTACGCACATATATATATATAAAATTTAGCATTATTATTTTATATGTTTACTTTAGCATTTAACTACATTTTTAACTTTTATTCTAGATTTTAATTTACATTTAATTTTTATAAGTTTACATTTTAATTTTTATAAGTTTGCACAGATGGGTTTATAAAAGTTTGTTTTATAATGTTGAGTATAGATCGGTTACATAGATTACACGGTTAAAAACATTTCAAAATAAACATAAACGATCAAAATACAAAGTCATTGATACCGTCAATTGCAGAGGGAAATTTATAAGTAACCCAATAGCATTCACCATAAGATGCTTGCATTGACACCAATAACTTAAAAGACATCTGAATAAATACATTTTAGATACTCACCATAAGGTATCATTATTTATCGAATGTCTATATATTTTGATCCAATATGAAAACCCAAAACATAATTAACCGATAACGAATCCATGCAAGCGTCTATAAACAACTTAAATTTAATGCATTTTTATTTAGTGTCAAGTATGAATAGACTACATAGATTTGCATTTGAAGATAAAACATTCTATCCCCATTTAACCTTAGGCTAAAAGTTCGCAGTCAAACTGGCATCAATCCATCTGATATATCGATGTATTCAATGTAATACGAATACGGCAACACAAAATAGGTTAAGATAAGACATTGACTCTCATCAGATAGGAATATTACATCTATCTAATGAGAAGAACAATAAAAAAAAAATTCCATAGAAATGGATTGTGTTCATTTTGCCGACTTACGATCGCATTCCCTAGGCAAGAGGAAGTGTGCGGTGTATACAAGCGATTCTGTCCGTAGCGAATCTTGCATTACATCTACTAACTACATCAATATATCCAATCCATTGACCCAATTCAACAATGACACGAATAACCTAAGATTACCCTCCCCTAATATAACTTTACAAATCTATACAGCCATTCACGCCCGACTTAAGTTTATCATTGATATATTTTAATTTATCGGAAAACAGAAATCATAATAAAACTTAAATAACAAAAAAAATATAAATGGAAATGATTTTAAATAAAAAAAAATACATCAAATAACATTATTAACATTAATTTATGTTGGTCAGATAGGATTCTATTTGTATTATTTACTAAAAGGTTTAGAATTTAGAGTTCTTATTGTTTTCAAATGAATATAAAGTTCTTACGATTTTTAAAACATCCAGCTTTATCCTTTACAGTTGCTTGCCATTGTTGGTAATTTTGAACGGGAATTCCCACGCCGTACTGAAGATATTGGTATCCAGTTAGCCGTTGTTTTTATTTATCCGGAGGTCTTTACTTGAGCTGGTCCCTAAAGTAGAAAACGATGTCATTTCTCTTTCTTTTTTAGCAGAACTGAAGGGATTGAAGAGTGCATCTTTTCAATCCCTTCTCCTTCGACTCCGCACTAACACATATCTGTCCTCTCATAATAACCAATTAATTCTTTTATTTTCCAAACTTTTCCTTTTATATTAATTTTAAGGATCCAATGGACATTATGTCATCAATGATGATATGGTCCTTTCGCTGAGGTCCGATTCCATTGTTTTTCATTCATTGGCTATTAGTTTCTATTGTTTTCCTATCTGACCGATGTTTATACATTTAAATGCCCAAGGCTAGTTTACATTTGACTAATTAAATTAATCATTTCCATTTTTTCAATAACATTTTAATTTGTTTTGTACAAACTTAGATATATTTTTATCTTTAAATCTTTACTGACAATTTAGTTTTAAAATACTTTTTCTTTTTTTTTTAATAAAGTTTTATTTTAATAATTTTTTTTTCATCTGTGCGATTATATAGATACGAGTTTAGTATAGGATTTTAATTTTCAATTTTTAATTCTTAAAAAGAGAAGTTTTATTTGCGAACTTTTATTTTTTTCATGTTTACTAATAAAAAAACAATGTAATGACGTCTGTGCTCATTACAATATATATATATAGTTTTAGTCAGCCAAGACTCTGCACATATAACAAAGTCTATTATGAGAGGGCAAGAATTTCTTACATTAAAACATCATTCTTCTTTAGTTGTTTAACCACTGATACTTATCTAGAAAAGTTATGATATATTGGTGAGGACATCTAACCAGATACTTCTACAAAGCCCTCAGCCACTATTAGTATTTTAATTTATGTCCACTAAATCATATAGATCTAGAAATTCCTTAGAATATTCTATTGGCCATAATAGATGATAGTACAAATAACAATAATGATTAATAAGAGATCTATTAAAATAAACAAAATAAAATTTATTATAAATCAACGAGATTACATTAAACATATACTATAATGACTTTTTTTAGTAATTATATTTTATAATTTAACAGGTATTCAATCTATTTATATTAACTTATATCTTAATAGGTAATGACTTCAATCTTATACATCAAGTATATATGTACTTCTATAACATTTCTAATATCTTTCTGAATACCATCACAAACTAAGTTTTAATAGTAAATCAACAATCTCAACTATTTAATCAATAAAGGTTGGTTCTGCATGTTGAACCTAAGTTCAGTATGTGTGCCCCTATATATTGGTCTTTAATTTTTTCTAGCAAGTGACACTAAACATATAATAATTTTTTATTAGTCATTCATTAGACTAATAAATATTTTTGTAGTGTAATTTTTACTACAACATTTCTACAGAAATATCCATTTAAGCATCTTACAACTGGACTTCCAATAATATGCATTCAGTACAACACCAAATGATCATCATTGTACAAATTAATAATTAACCATACACCTAATTTATAAAGACTTGGACTACATACAAAAAGTCAATTGCATAAATAATTAATTTTACTTAAATATTTTAAAATCTAAGAAAAAGCACAAATATTTGTTAAATAGTGGACAGGCATCAAAAATATAGTTGTAAAATAAGATCCCATAAATCTTTAGAAAATATTTTGCTAAATGCATACAACTAAGCCAGTAAATTCTCTTTACTGTATTAACATATGTGACATATACGTATATTGAAACAGTTATGTGTCTCATGGCATACAACAACATAGTAATGTATGTGCACATATACATAAAGTTGAAAGGAAAACTAGAAATACACACAAACAAAAAGTTTTTGTAGATATTTTCTATATTACACTGGAATAACACTTAAGGATTAAACCATTTTGAATTAAAATATAAATTAAACATTTAAAAAGATCTAATTAAAATTTTATTAATTCTGATTTTGAAATTAAAATAAGAATATTTTTATGTTCCAATAGATTCCTGGTAATTATAAAATTCCACTATCTATTTTGATTAGATTAAAAAATATATATTTAATTAAAGCTTGTATAAAAACCTCCAAAAAATATTTTTGAAAGATTTAAGGTGAATTAAAAAGAGTCATTAACTTTTTTCAACCAAGATAGAAAAAACATACTTTTAATTACTGTTTTTTTTTAAAAATTCCACCCTGACTATAAAAAGATTGGAAAAAAGATTAGATGAGAGAATATAACAGTTTTACAGATTATGATTAGCATGATGACCATGAATTTATAACTAAAGGCAAGAGACAGGGTATCCATCTCTACTTCTAGTGCTATTATAAAAAAGTTTTGATTCACATGGAGACCAGGGCAGCCTGTATATATTGTGTATTAGATGGTATACCTGAAGTCTATCAAATTCTGGGCTAAATGGAGCTGCTGTATGTATGTCAACAGTTACTAAATTATACCTTTCCCAAAAATAATAATAGGTCAGTCAACTGTTTTAAAAGTGACCAGCTTGCCCACAGGTTCCATCAGTTTGTTAAAGTAGTTTATATATATATATTATTTTATCTACATGCAGAAATACATAGATAAAAATATTTCATCATTTATATAAAGTATAGCTGGGAGTAGAATATACTTTATATTGAGAATGTTATTTTAAATAATTTATTGAAAGTGACACTTAAAATTACAAGTTTTTAAAAGTAAATAATTTTTGTCAACTAAAAAAAAACAAACAAACAAAAAAAGATTATTTGTACCCATTACTATTTGTAAAAAAAAAAGAGAGAAAAACTGCAAGAATTTTTTTAAAAATGAGGTTACAAGGACCTGAATTTTAAATGAAATTTTTTTACTTATTAATAAGAGGCTAATTAATAGATTTAATTTAAATTATCTGTATTTTTTATATACACATATATGTGTGCATTTATGTATTATTAAAAATGAATTGATTTTTTTATAAGCCTATGACAATTTGAACATGTTAATTTTTAAATTGTTATACAGCATATCTGAGTGTTTATATATAGATGCATTTTATGTAAATCTATTGAGATATTTGTATATCACAATGTGGTAGCTTATTTTTTGTATTTTAATCAAAATCAAAATGCTTAATTTGTATTTATAGCCATATTCTACTGATATCAAATTCATTTTAATTTAATTGTTACTACTACATTTATACTTCATTGTTTAAATTATTCCAGTGAATTTATTTAATCCTAAAATATTATGAATTATTATATGTTGTATTATATCTCTTGTTCACAGTAACAGTTATAGAGCCTTTGCTCACTGAGATAGATTCATGCACAATCATCTGTTATATAAAAGGGGTGTATATTTAGTGTTTATGGACATACAGTTGATGATGATTTCATTACTTCTTTAATGCTGAATGGTGTAAAGATGATATCCTTTAAAATCCATGCACTACATTTCATTTTAATTATTTATTTAGAAATTAAGTTTACAGTTGTATAGTGGCCAGAGCATAATCAGTGTTTCTATACCTCAGTTATTATTGTTTGTATTATTATATATTCTGATGGATTACCACTTTTAAGTATGTGCATCCAAATTATTATGTTGTATTGCTGATCTAGGTTTGGAAAGGTTTAAATAACTAGCCTGGTCTATAGTAGACTCATTTCAAATCCAATCACAAAATTGACTGTTAAGTTTTAGTGTTAACCATTCATGATGATGAATGATTATTGATTTTGTGTAATACTGATAAACATAGAGGTAACATAATTAGTTTTTTCTTGCTGATCTTTCATGCCTCATGCTCATTATATCATTTGTACATTTGAATTTGAGTCTTTGACTTGGGGTTGATGATTTTTAATCACTCCAAGTTCACCCCTAGTGAATTTATACTTTTATAATAAATATATACAATGGAAATCCCTTCTAATACATTAATTTTAGTATAGACAATATACATGTATTTAAATATATATATATATAATAAGAAACTAAAATCTGTTGAAAACTTTTATTAAAAAGTTAAGCCTACCTTAGCTAATTGATAAAATATATGCACATTTCAGCTATAAATTTAACAAGCTGCTCTTAAATCTATTAATTTTCTTTTCTCTTATCATTTTTAACCAAAATATTTAAATATTGATTCTAATAAAATATTTAAATCTGATAGTCTTTCTGAGACATTAATTTTGAAAAACAATTTCCATTGATATATCTGTTCTAATTTATATTTTATGCAGTTTACATAATTAAAATTGTTTTCTAATAACTTAAATACACATTGTAGGAGGATTTGTGAAGGCCAATCATTAAATATTTTAAAATAAATAATTAGCTGTGGAGTTTAGCCCTCACAAATCTATCACTTTTTTTGACTCTTAAAACTAGAATTATAATAATATAACTTAAATCTTTTATATATAAAAAATCCAATAGAATTACTTTCTTCCTTTTTAAAATTTTTTTTTTTTTTTATTTACATGAACCCATGTATACTCCAAAACACTGCACATGTTTTCAACATTTCAACTATCACTTCGTAGTCATTATTAATGATTTCCCCCTATTCTTCATTTTTTAAACCAAATTTTTATTACATTTTATACAAATATACAAATATATTTAAACAGCATTAAACTGTTGCACATGCGCTTTGGATTTTAACTATAAAATGAATGAATACTAACACTTCAACCACATGATAAAGCCTTTGGAAAAGATAGAATGGCCATCTATTTTTTCGAAACCAAACACTTTTGTACGGGCGAATCTTAAGTGTTTGAAAGTGAAAGCGTGAAGATATTAAATAATCACTTTAAATTACTTTTACATGCTTGAATAAATAATATCTTCACACTTTCACTTTCAAACACTTAAGATTTGCCCATACAAAAGCGTTTGGGTTCAAAAAGATCTATCTTTTCCAAAGACTTTATCATGTGGTTAAAGTGTTAGTATTCATTCATTTTATAGTTAAAATCCAAAGCGCATGTACAACAGTTTAATGCTGTTTAAATATATTACAGTTTATAAACATCAGACTATATAAAATAACTGACTTATTTACAAATATACAAATGTAAATGTTTTGTACATTGGTATAAGATATAACTTGAATCCTTAACTATAATTTATACAATATGTATTAGTTTTTAAAAAAAATAATAATAACAAAATTAACCAAGAGATCAATGGAGAAATAGATAATAATAGAAGTCTATAGGTAAAAAGCGAGCTCATTTTAGAATTTAAATCAAGTTCATGAAACATCTATAAATTAAAATAACTTTCATATAATTACTTAAATAAGTCTTTATGCAGCCATCAGGAAAATCCATCAGTGATACGTATATTTAATTATTTTATATACATTTTTTTGTTTGATTTAATTTACAAGAATTCTGTATGGGAATTCAAAGTTTATGTTTTTGCAGAATCTTGTGTTTTTCTCAGTTGATTTTAAGCATTCAGACATAATTGTTTCCACATGTATTTAAATGATTTTCTTTATCATCATAAGTTTTCTAATATTTGCAATATGTATTGTTGATAGTTGTAGGTTTTTTATATGGTTTGCATATGCTCGACTTAATTTAGCTACTTCAAGAAACAAGTACATTCCAGTAAGCTTAGGAAGGAATAAACTAACAATGCATATAAGATCACTCATGTCCAGGGGATATTCTTATTTGTTGCACATTAGTTGAAAGATATATCTTCTATTGACAATCAGCATGATTCAGAAAAGATGAAAGAAAAGAGAGAACAAACTGCTTTCTGCTTCTTTCTATTTATACTAAAAGTTTGCTTTTAAGGAATTTTAATCTCATAATTAAAGACAGACTTATTGTCAAAAACACTTCTATTTTTAAACAAACTAAAATTTTGATATAAGGAAATAAAATGTATAATGTTAATTATAAATCAAGTACAACAGATCATTTTAAGAGTAATTAATTCTGATAACAGACAATATAATACTAGTTTTTGCCTCTGACTTTCAATTTATTTTATGTAAAACCTTAATTCAATATCTTGCAGGTTTTTTTTAAACTTGGACTTTGTTAATTAAACTGTTTAAATAAATCTTTTTATTTTAATAACAGATTAAATTCATATAAGAATAAGTTTTTTTCATTTCCTGTCTAAAATACACTAAAAGCATTTTTATTTAACTTAAAATATTTTTAATTTAAACTTAAAATAAGAGTACTTTTATTTAAACTCAAGTAAAATATTGTATGTCTAATATGTGTGTGCCAATGGTAATTTGGTATTAGTTCTGTTATGACATATTATTACAATGACATTTTCATCTGGTAATATTTATTCAAAGTTTAAATTAACAATGTCATAGCAACCAAAATATTGGCATTACTGATCCACATCAATGATTAAGATATGTACATGGTGACCTGTGAGATTAAAAAACTTGCTGGATTTTGTGCTATCATGTTGTCCATGCTAACACTGATCATTTCACTGAGATTTTTTCAGAGATTTTTTTTTGTTTATGATTTTTAAAACATTTTCATTTGTGAATTTAGCAATTTTTTCATTTGTGATTTTAGCAATTTTATAATTGCAGTCATTTTTAAAAATGAGTATAAAAATGTGAAAATTACCTGCTTCAGAAGAGAAAGCAATCAATTTATTTCAGAAATATGAACTTTTGGCAACAAAAAATTTATATGACAATGCCCATGATATGAAAATGTATATCCATATTTCTGACAAACAATGGCAGTGTTACTCTAAAAATCACTTCAAAAAGGTGGCCATTCATAAGGGAACTTAGTTTGAGAGATCAAGAATTAAGTTTGTAACTATGCTATGCCTCCTATATAGCTGTATTTCTCACAAACAATGGCAGTGTTACCCTAAAATTACTTCAAAAAGATAGCCATTTATAAGGAAACTTAGTTTAAGAGATCAGGAATTAAGTTTGTAATTGGCTATGCTTCCTATATAGCTGACCACAACAATTGACATCCATTTAATGGTGTGACAATCAGTTGGAATTGTCCCCCAAAACCATAGTTGATTGGAACAACTATCTATGTGAAGTTGTATATGAAAATTGTTACACACAGAGAAATGGAAAAGTGGAGATTTAGAAAAAATGCAAGCCTCTTTACAAAATATAAAATGAGGTTGACAGACTAATTCCAGAATAATGGATATTTGGTGGAATTTGTAGGGAGATGGAGGAATGTTTTATAATTAAAATTAAAGACAGAACTATGATCACTCTCATGCAAGCCATCAAAGAAAATGTGGAGAGGTTTACAATTTACACAGATTTATGGAAAGCCTATGAAACAGAGAAATTGTGAGATGCTGGTTATGAACACTTTGCTGTTAACCACAAATATAACTTTGTCGATCTCTCAACTGGTGTGCCCACAAAAAAGGCTATGGTGTTCATCAAATGGCAAAATAAAAAACACAGAGGAATGGTATGTCAATACCTGGATTCATATTTGACTGAATTTATATAGAGGTTAACATATAAAGAAGACTCTTTTCTTTCTATTTTGTTTTAGAATACATTGCACAGTTTAGTTTATCACAGTGGTTTTTATCATTTGTAAGTATTTTTTTTATAGAAATATTTGTTTTTCTTTTGAAAATAATTTTTAAAATATTGTGTTAAAGTTACACTTCACTACCTTAAAGTTACAGTTTGGCATTTTTTTTTTAGACTGAAAACACAATTTATGATAATGCAAACTGCCACAGTATGCAGGGAGGAGGAAGGATGTTTTCAGTGACATGCAGTGTTGTCCCATAAATACACAACTCATAAGTATTTGTTTATTTAATTTTTTGATGTTTTTTTGCCTTTTTCCCATAATTAATATGTCTCCATTATTTTTTTTAATATTACACATGCTATGATGTATTACACCTGATGATGTAATATTCTAAGTTTGTGATAGGTTTAAAATAATGCTTCCACGATATCTGCAGACAAATTTTATTGATTAAGTTTGTATGCACATTACTTGGAGACATTATCTTAAAGATTGCAAACTTAGAATAATATGTCACCAGAGTAACACATCATAGAAAGACTAATACCAAAGTCCCATACATATATATGTATGGGTATGTGTGTATAAACATTAAAAGCCTAAAGGTAAACTAGTCAATAAAATAATAAAAATTACTCCATTTTCAAAACTAAACCAGACTAGCCAAATAAAATAAATTCCAAAACACACCAATTGGTTCGACTGCTGTAAGTAGGCTTCTCAAATGTAAAGGACTAAAACATAACAAATTTATACTAAATATTATCCACAATTTCCAGTTATATTTTCCACACTCTTAATATTAAAAGAACTGAACAAGTTCATCGCTTCAAAATCATAAATTTTTTAATAATAAAGATTATTTAATTCTTTTTTATTTCATTTTTTCAAAGAAGACAACAACAGCCTTATCAAAACTAATAGTGTGGCCTATATCTCTTTCATGAATATATAAAACAGAACTAAGACATTTATTTCTAACCCTACAAAAATGCACTTTTGTTCTTTCATTTAAGCTCAAATTATTCTGATCTATATATACTTTATTACAAAAACAAAATGATAACTTGAAAGTGTTGGTAAATAAATTAAATTGTTTTGATCCTTCTATAAAATATGTTGTAGAAGGAGGGAGGGGGGTTAGATTTTGTTAAATTAAAATTTTTAGATTTATTAGTGATAAAAAAAGTAAAGAATAATTGTTTGGGATTTAGTCACTATGTTAAAAGCAAGGATTTAAAATCTATAATTAAATGTGAGAGCTACCAATCTGTATCCTATAAAATAACTGCTTTAATAAATTATTGCTATAAAAACCAGAGATTAAATAGTTATAATAAGGTAGCTTTGTTTCAAAAAGGTCAATATTATAAAAATTATTTGAGTGTTGGTTACTCTGATAAATTTGCTAAAATATTTTATTTAATAAAAATTATGATGATATTAATAATTGTAATAATGTGAAGTGTAAAGAAAAATATGATTTTATTTCTTTGCCTTTTAAATTGTCTTCTTATAGAATTTAAATAAAAATAAAAATTTGTTTGGAAAAGGGATATTACATTGAATAATTTATTAAACAATACAAAATAAATGTTTGATAGAAAGACTATTCCTGAATAGTGTATATTATCCCTTGTTTTTGTAAGAAAAAATATATAGATCAGAGTAGTATAAGCTTAAATTGTGTAGTAATACTAATGTTTTTAAATTTTAATATTATAAAATTATTTTTTTATTTATCTTTACATTATTTAAAAAAAGTTGAAAAATGGTGTTTAAAATGCACTTTTTAGATAATCATGTCACATGTTCATAAAAGACCAATATCAGATGCATATGCATTTGCAGGTATAGGGTTGACCACCCCTGAATTAGAGCAACATAAACTTTTGAAGATATACTTTGCAATAGTTTAAACTTCTTGCTAAGTGCACTTTCAGAGTTTTCACATTATTCTATGTTTACAGTGAGAAAACATTGAAAGGACACCTGAAAAAAAGCAAGAAGATAAGATGTTGTGGTGAAGTATATCTTCAAAGTTTAATTAAGAGTTCCACTCATAAGTATTTTTAGCTTTACATGAGGTTAATTTAGTTGTTATAAAATTCAAGTTTTTATTGAATCAGGCACTTTACTAACGGATTTATAATTATCACTCTTCCAAGATATGAAATATATTATAAACATAAATTTATTTTATTAAAGCCTTTTTTTATATCTTTTAATAATTTTAGCTGGAATTTTATCTTAGTTAAAGCTTTTCCAATTTTCTTCTTCTTCATCCTACAATCTATTTCATTATTAAATGTAGACTGCTTTTAAAAATAATATAAAAAAAGACATAGCTATATGACTTAGATATAGACTTTCCTTCTTTTTACTGACATTAATTTTTATGGTAAAAATTTATTATTTCTAGATTTAATCACTATACCATTCATGTGTTCTAGTTTTTCCATTCAAACTGTTTTATTCTTTTATCTATTAAAATCGAACTCTATGTTTCCTTTTTATCTACTTTTACTTCATACTTTGTCTATTTTATATTTCAATTTGATTTTAAAATTTCTATACATGCTTTTATATAAATTTTTAAAATATAAATTTTTCAGAATTTTTACTTTTGCATCTTTTCTCTACCATTATAATCAGCATCTCATTATTAACATAAGTCCTTTATTTGCTCTCTAATCTTTATTATAATGTATTATTTTTACTACAGCATCGTTTAAACTTTTAGTTTTATTTAAATTTATTTTATCAATTAGTTTAATTTTATTTTACCTTTTTTATATCCAGCAAATCTGAAAAGTTTTTTCTAATATATCCCTTTAATGCATAAATTATTCTTTATTTTCTGTCTTACTTTTTTATTTGTGTAAAATATGATAAAAATCTCTTTTGAATTGTGATCTAAATCTATATCAGACCCAGAATGTACTCTTAACATTATCTTTAAATCTACTTAGAATCAAAATATATGTAAATTCGCACTAAATGCTTAATTTGTTTTTTTTTCTTTCTATAAAACTTAAATATTTAATTTTATAAATGGATGAGTGAAAAATTGTTCAATTTGTCATTGCTTGATATTACCTAAGGAATTTGTCTTGGCCTGATCACGTTAAAATTATTTCTTTTTTTCATATGTCATAGCATCGGCCGGGACGCGAACCCACAACCGTCTGCAACCAACTTCTTGCTTGCATGGCGGCTGCGATACCTCTCGGCTAAATTCAAATTATATTATCTTTTACATAATACTTTTTTAAAATAAATACAATAATATTTAGTCCACCAAAGGGCAGAACTTGAAAACATGCCAGAATGTTTCAGCAATACAAAATTAATATCAATACAAATTAATTTTTTTTTAAAAAATATCACTTCATTGTAATTTTTAATTATTATACACAAAAATATAAATGCAGTTATAGATTATATCTATCTAAAACATACTATGGTTGAAATCAGATAACATACTTTCCATATCCTTACAAACTAACTTTATTATAATTTATTATTAATGATTTCATGAATATAAAAACATAAAGATTAAAATAAAACAAATATTCAAAAATGTTAAATTATTATTATCAAATTTTACTAATTCATTTATCATTTAAATTGAAGAAATTCCTTTATATTTTAAACTTTGTGATTAAGTTTCTTTGAAACTTTATATATGTAAATTTAAGGTACTGCACATTGTCTTAAAGTATTTTTAATAGACTTTGATATTTGTCCAGCAGGAATATTCTTTATTTTATATTAACATTCAAATATAATGGTTTTACCTAATCAAAAATACAATTATTATTTCCTTGTCATACCATTTTTTTTCTGCTGATCTTTCTTTTTTCTACAATTATGATCATACTGTTATTTCTTGATCATAATGCACTAATTCCTCCTGACTATAAATGAAAGTTTTCTTCTCAAACATTCCAGGATTATCTATTCAATTCCCAACCTATTATTAATTTTGTTTAATAGTTTTTTGCTTTATTACAGATGCTGCTTGATTTTATATAACTCTTTACCTCTTAATGCATATGTTTTTATCCTTAAGTATGAAAACAGTTTTTTTAATTTCTTGAATTTTACAGTTGTCAAATCATACTAATAATCTTGATAATTTTATTCCTTTATTATTATTATTTTACCAAGTGAACAAAAATAAAAGAAATAGTGAATAAGAGAAGAAAATAATGTAATTCAAAGAGTAAAAGTAAGGAGTTTTTTTTTAGCAGATTACATGCCATTATTTTTTTTTGCATAATAGATAACTAGACATCTGTTTAAACAGAATTATGAAGAATTAATTTTTCTGATGTTTTGGAAATAGTAAATTTTAGCTTATTGATGACAAGTTTTGAATTAAAGCCTGGCTATCCGAAGTTCTTTAACTTGGTGTTTTCCTGATTTCAGAATTCTATGGTAGCTTTTACTTTTTCATTTTTTTTCATAAAATTTATAAATTGATTAGACTATATTAGTTTTATAAATTGATTAGTCTACATATTTTAAAACTAAAAGTTCTATAATGTCAAGCGTTGGTGGCCTAGTGGTTAGCATAGCTGCCTTCCAAGCAGCTGGCCTGGGTTCGCTTCCTGATCAATGCATTTGACACATATAAAAAAAAGTTCTATAATTTTACAAATTAAGAAAAAATTTTCAGTCTTTCACCAATTTCATTTATTACATGACTATTAAAAGTTTAAAAACAAATTATTAACTAAAAACAATATAAAATTAAAATTTTTAATAAAGTCACTATATATATATATATATATATAGTATTAAAAATTAATATTCTTAAATTTGGCAAAAAAAGATTGGCACAAATATTACTATGCGTAATTATGATCATAAAATAATGGCTATCAATTAACACATAGATTCATAATTATGAATTCATGTTAATCTTTCATATTGTTTTTGATCATAGTTTAAATTATTTATATTAATACTGATATATTAATCAAAGCACCAAATGACTTTTCTCTGCATACTTTTGACATCTGCATTAGAAGCTGTGATTCACTCTAACTACAAATATATTTATTATAAGCGTTTCCAGACTTAATTCTGGATATTGATTTTCATTAATAAAAAGGTATTATAATTGTTGTTCAAATGCCAGACATATATATCTATGTAATTACATTAATATGACTTCAAAATCTTAGTGTGTGGAATATCAAGTTTTTATCTTGGATATATAAAAGAAATAAAAGTTGATAAATATATAAATACAAATTCCAAAAACCAATTTGGGAATTCATTTTAAGCTTACAAGAGATCACTCTGGAGTGAAGTAACTAAAGAAAATTATTACTCCTAATGCAATATTAAATATAGAGGAGTTATGCAATGTTTTGTTTAATATTTATACTATTCTTGTCAAAAATCAAATATACCTACAGTTAACTATAAAACCGAGACCACTAAAATATATAGTTGTATCAAACCTAAACAAAAATGTTTCAAAATATTAGATGTTAAATAGTACGAAAAGAAGTGAAGATATATCATAAAACTTTAAATTTCTACAAATACTTAAAACATATTGTAACAGAGATTGGTGATAAACATACCAAAGAATTTTATCAGTTTCTGAGACTATTTGCTGACAGTGTTGGCCAAGCAACAGTAATATTTCATGCTCATCATCATTCATTCATGCATGTATATCTAACTATATAAAAACTGAATATTGTTTAAAAGATGTGAGCTGTCTGGACATTTTGTCATTTGTTTGGAACTGGTATCATTAACCAAGACTCATTATGGAACCACCTCATGACTATTTTTAAGGACTGAGCAGAAACTCAGATTCAAACATTATTTATTAGCATGTAATATTCTCCTTATCATTGAGCAGGAGATTGGAGACATTTTACATTTCTTCATGATATTGCACAATTTAAATATTTAATTTTTGATCCCTGACTGAACTGAGGAAATACAAGAAGAATTAAAACTTAGGCTAAAATTTCAAACTTAATAATATTTTATTTCAGGTAGTATAAACAAATAAGTGTGCCAACATTTTCATTACACAATGAACTCTACCAAAATAATTAGATACAATTAAAAGATAATCCACAAGATGTTTCACAAAAGAACTTTTAATAATTACCTTTGTACTTTATTTTTTAATACTTTAACTTAAAATATCTTTCTTCTTTTTCATAATTCCTGATCAATGTTTTAATTAGAAGCATAAAAATAATCAAATTTTATCAAAAGAATACAAAAAAGAGGTGTATATATATATATATATATATGCATGATAACATTTAAATCAATATAATTACACAAGCAAATATGCAATTCCCTTTAAAACAAATTAAATAGAATTAAATAAATAGAGCTAAAATTTTTATATTAAATATTTTTATTTATTGTGCATTAAAAAGCAAAAAAATTGTTCCTCCAGTCACAATTGGTGTTTTTAGATTTAACTTGTGGGTTCAGAAATTAATTAAGTCATTCTCTTGTTATGAAAAATAGAATTGACTTAATTAATTTCTGAACCTACCATGCTTGAAAAACTCCAATTGTGGTTGAAGAACATTTTTTTTTTTTTTGCTTTTTAGTGCAAAATAAATAAAAGCATTTAATATATAAAAAAAGTTATCCTTATTTTTAACTTTTTAGTATTGTCAGAGTAAATAAAAAGGTAAGACTATATTGCACTTTAAATGAGACACTTATAATTGATATATATATATATAGTAATGGTATGGACTCTGGGATGAACCTGGAATGATAGCACTCATCATCATCAACTCCAAGTCAAATACAAAATTTAAATATAAAATTAAATACAAAATAAAAAGAAATGAGCATGAGAGATCAACACACTAAGTAACTATATGTTCACTAGCATTACACAAAAGCAATAATCACTCATAATCAAGAATGATCAAAAATACAATAAATCAACAGTCAATCTTGTGACTGGATTTGAAAGGGGTCTATTATAGCCAGGCTACTCATTTAACCACTGCCAAACCTAGGGCAGGAATATGAACAATAATTATCTGCATGCAAATACTACTCCATCAAAATACAACAATAAGTCAAATAATGCTGAGATACTATAAACTTCCTGACCATCATAAATGGTCTCTGGACACTTAGTACCATTAACCTTTCAATTTGCGGGATGACAGAATTTCAACTTTTGAACAATTCGCCCTCTGGTGAATTTTTTGTCAGTATTATACATTAAAATGCATGTAAAATGGTACATTTTATTATATTAAATTTTTGCTAAAAATTTTATGGTAGAAAGCAGAAAATTCAAAATTCCTGCTCTTACAATATACAGAAGCCACTTCCTGACATATTCAGCCATTGTCTGTTGCCAAGGCTGTAAAATATTGGGAATTTTATAATATTGTTTAAAGAAAATAGTTCCAATGACCAAAAACATGTTTATTTGCGAATTTATTATACTTTTAGATATTTTTAAGAAATAATTTACACTATATTTATTAGATATCAAGAAATATAAATTATTAATAACTTATTTTGACTTGAAATACTTTATTTTCAAAAATATAACATTATATTAGTAGCAAATGTAAGCATAACCTGAAGCAATTTACAAGTTTAGTTTCTATGTAAGCAATTTATTTATACTTATGAGTATGAAAATATCACAATTTTGCAATAAATATTCAGAACTTTTAAACTTTTAAAGCATAATTCATTAGATATAAAAGAAATAAATAAATATTAATTTGGATGTTAAAAAATAATAAGAATTAAGAAATATTTCATTGATTTTATAAACTGAAAATAATCTTTCTAGAAACGATAATGCCTAAACTCTTTGTTTTGTTTACAATCTCATTTTTTTAATATTTACAGAAACAAAATGTGAACATTCAAAATTTATTTCAGTAGTAAACAAAAATATCTATCAAATGAAGTCAAATTTATTATTTTCAGATAAGTAATAATCATTTCATCATATATTTTACATTGATGTGTGAGACAAAAAAAGTCAGAAAATGCAGACCTACAAGAGGATTAATGTACTGGCCAACTATAAACTAAATTTCTAAAGAAATAATAAATAAAAATGAAATGATGTACATGGACTTAAAAGGATATCCCTTTTGTGCCAACCAGAACCATCATCAACTGAATGTTCATACATACTAAATGTAAACCTCTTTTATATAACAGATCATTATGTATGAATTGAGCTCAGTAAACAAAAGCTCTAAAATTGTTTTAGTGATCAAGTAATATAATACAAACATATAATATTCTAAAGTATTTTAGGACTAGACTGGAATAATTTTAATAAAAAAATATCAATTTATTAATAACAATTAAAATTAAGGTCTGCGAAATATGACTATACATATAAATTAAGCCTTCTGATTTTGATTAATATACAAAAAATAAGCTGTCACATTGTGATTACAAATATGTCAATATGTAAAACACCTATATATAAGCATGTAGATGTACAGTACAATAATTTATGAACCTATTTGAATTTTCATAAACCTACAAGTGAAAGCCATTTTTATAATACATAATTAATGACTGATTTAACATATGTGTGAGTGCACACACTGGTGTTTATAAAAAACAAATCTAATAAACCATATTATGTTTTCTTAATAATTCACTGTCAAAAATATACATAAAATTCACAAATCTATATAAGCATTCAGATGTGCTGTATAATAATTTAAATTAATGTGTTTAAATTGCTATAGTCTTATATAAAAAATTCAATGTATTTTTAATAATACATAATACATATTATGATGTGTGTATATATATAAATAAAATGAATCACAGTTATTAATACATTCATTATCTAATGGTAAAGGGTTTTTTTACATTTAAAAATATTAATTTTTTGACAGCCCTTCATAAATATTTTTTTTAACAGATTACTCTTGATTAATTATAAATGTTTTTAAACATTTTGTTCCATAACCTGGAAAATTTTTGGAATGTTCCTTTGTTAGTAAAATATACTGGAAACACATCTTACTTTTTGTTGAATAAAGTTATTTACTTTAAAAAAATTGTAATTTAAAAATTACAACTGTCATTTTCAATAAAGAAATTATTTTAAATAACTCACCAGCTGTACTTTTTATATATGATGCAGTACCATTACCTGTGTCTCTGCATATGCATTAAATAGTATATGAATAAACTACTTCAGCAAGTTGATGGACTTCTGGATAAGCTGGTCCCTTGTAAACAGTAGACTGGATTACTGTCATCTTTAGAAATAATATATTCCAGATAACTATTGGCATTCAATCAGCTCCATTTAGTCTAAAATTTGATAGACTTTAGGCATACTGGCTCATACATAATATATAAGCTAATGAGCCACAGAAAAGCTAGTCCTTGCTTCCATGTGAATCCAAACTTTATCATAGTAAACTAGTAGCAGAAACTGAACTTGCATTGTATTTTACCTTCAGTTATAATTCCATGATAGCAGGAATATTGTTGTCATAATCTGTAAAACTGTAAAAGTTTTGCCAATCCTTTTTTGACCTTTTCTACATTCAGAATGAAAAAAACACAGTAATTAAAAACATGTTTTCTTGACTCTTTTCAGTTTATCTTATCTTTAAAAACAACATTGTAGGATTAAAATATGTTCTATAAGCTTTAGTTAAAAAAAAAATCAAAATAGATAGTGGAATTTTATAATTACCAGTATACCTATTGTAACATAAAAACATGCTTGTTTTAATTTCAAAATCTGAATTAATAAACCATTAATTAGAACTTTTTAAATGTGTAATTTTTTTATAAAAAATTTTAAATTCAAAATTATTTAATCCTTAACTGTTATTTCAGTATAATATAGAAAATATCTACAAAAATTTTTGTATTTATTTCTCCTTTTCCTTTCATATATATATATATATATATAACACTACAATGATGTTGTATGCCATGAGACACATAACTGTCTTAATATATATTACTAAATATTTCTGCTATAAGTTAATATTTATACCCCTTATATATATATATTTAATATGCATACATTATATATATATATAATAAATCATAAGTGACTAAAAATATGAAAATATTCTTTTAAATAAAATTTTTTTGAAATTTTTACTTTTGACTGGACATTTTTATTTTTTTTTACAAAAAAAAATGCTTATCAAACTATATTGTAAATAAATTTCATTTAATATGTATGATTTTACTTTAAATTACTTTGAAATTTATAGTTTATATGTATCACTAAATATTTCTGCATTAAGTTAATATATATTTCTTATGTATAATCATATTTGGGTATGTGGGTATAAATATATATGTGTACAATAAAGCACTAATCAACTTAAAATATGAAGACATTCTTTTTTTATTGAAAAATTTTTGACATTTTTTTTAATGGAAAATAAAGACTTTAATCTTTTTATCTTTCATTACAATGTTTTATCAGGCCAGAAGTCAAGAAATTGAATTTGCATTTTTCACTATCTACTGAAAAATTTTGCAAATCCTTTTTTTATAACTTTAAAATGTACATATATATTTTTTCTTATATTTTAATTCAAAAAATTCAAAAGATGTCAGGATAATTGAATAAGCTGATCTCCCAAAACCTGGCATATCAAAGCAGGCTAATTTCTCAAATCTTTCTAGAACATTCTTATAGTTAGTTTCGTTCTTAAAATCATCAACTTTTTACCCTTTTTTTGTTTTTTGTTTTCTTCAGCTTATTTAAAATTTAAAAGTGGGTAAAATCAGTCTCTGTTTTACCAAGAATAACATAATGAAGAAGTATTGAACTCACAACATAAGCATTTAAATTCAGGTGTTTGATACATCTATCATATCAGATAAGAAAAAGTCTGTGCATATAATGAGAGAGGTTGGATGGACTTTTCTTTGCTGGTAGTTAATTATGATGTGGAAGAATTGATATGAAAAATGTATTGATAAAAACCAAATATAACTAGAAATATTTTTATAAAGTTCTCTTATCTTAGAATGTATGATCTTTTCAATTCCTTTTTATATTACATGCATTTTTTTATCCAGTCTGTTTCATCAAATCTTATAACTCAATTTTCATCCATGTTCCAATTCCTGATCTAGTTGAAACTTTGCATGCATATGTATTTTCAAAAGACAATACAAGATTTTAGATTTTCATTTTCCAAGTTTTAAATTACAAGGACACATAAAAATAAAAATTTTAAATTTGTATTATGCAAACAATTTTAGCAAAATGTTTGTGAAAATTGCAAATTTTAAATTTTATATGTATAGTTGTGATAATGATATCCAGCAACAATTCATGTAATTAAGAACTGAATGATTTATTGAAAATTTAATTCTTATCATTCAATGTTACATTATAAAATTAAAAAATATAAAGAATTTTAAAGATGCACTTTTTGTTCACATAAATGCCCTAAAAAGTAAAAAAAGAATTTTTTTTCAGATTTCACAAATGCAAGTATAAAGTTGAACAATCAATTTATAAGTCAAATTCCTAAAAGAATTGTTTAAATAAACTTGCAAATAAAACCCACTTTCTAGTATCAATATACAAATCTAACTTGAAAATTATTTATTCATAGTTTGACAATGATAAAAGAGAGAGGGCACTGTTTACAAGCAAAAAGCAAAATGAAAATGTTTGATAGATTGCAGTTTATGGATAATAAAAGAATAGCCAAAATAGTATTTAATTAGGTTACAAGTAAAGGGCAGGCAATAAGATGGGTCAGAAAGATAATGCAGTATGCAGAAGATTTGAATAAAGAATTTATATCAGCATATTTGTACAAAATGTGGGATGATTGTGTTAGAAGAATTGTTAAGGGTTATAGTGTTAAGGAATGGGATAAAAGAATAGATGCATTAATAAAGAATAGGGAGTTGGAGAGATGGAGAACTAGTATGGAGAGTAAAAAAAGTTTAAATATATAAAGTAAATGGAACATTGGGTGCAAGTTAATTTATGATAATAATAAGGAAAGTAGTTTATTGTTTAAGCTCGAATGGGATCTTTAGCAACAAGATAATATACATGTAAATGGAAAAATATGGGTGATTTAGTCTGTAAATTGTGTAAGGAAGGCATAGAAAACATTAGGCATCTCTTGATTGAATGTAAATGTTTGAAAGCAGAAAGGATACAAATAATAAAGTTATGGAAGAATAAATATGAACAAAGTTATTATACAGAAAGTTGGTTATTGGTTTTTATGCTGGGTTTGGGAAAAGATAAGGGGGATTTAGATATAAAGGCCATAGAGTTGACAAATATTATGTTGTGAAAATGGGATGGAGCAGATTATGGAAAAACTTAGGGTGGGAAATGGAAGGGGAAAGTAAAGTGGCTAACAGGTTTCTTTGGGCATTGTTGCTGAGAGATTCCTGACTCCATTTAAGGAGAAGTCACAGCACATCACATATTCCATGGTTCTTGAACTTCCTGATGATGGATGCCTATTATATATTTGACAATATCAAACTTTATGAGATTACTTTAAAAAATATTATAATGATCTAAAAACTTGGATTTTTTTGAAAATTTATAATCATTTTTGTATAGTAATTGGGTAATACTTATTAGAAATCAAAAAATATATTATTATATATTTATTTTTACAAAAATGTTTTATTTTTAAATATAAAAGAATATGTTCTTGTGAATAATGTTACCATAAAGATTACTGTTATAGAAAATACAATTGTCTAGAAATGTAATCACTAAACAGTCTGTTATAACATTTAGTGATATAAAAATTACAAAAAAATTTAAAACATAAGTTGATAGATTTAGTAGATATTAAAAATAATTTGTTTAGATTTTTTAAACAAACATCAAGCAAAGAAGGTTTTGTTCATTTTGCAGATTGAATCTGCTTCATCTGAAATTTGATGATGGTACAATGCTTTGTTTTGAATAAAATCTAATTTTTAAAGTAATTCTGAAAATCAAATATAGTTTTTTAAAATTTATTTAATTTCTAAACAAAAATATCTATCAAATGAGATCAAATTTATTATATTCTGATAAATAATAATGATTTAATATTAAAGTGAAAGTTTAAAGTTTAAAGTGAGAACAAAAAAATCTGTCAGAATACAGAAGGGTTAACAATATTATATTGTAAAATAATTTTATTCTAACTTAAATGAAGCTTACAATTGAAACCAAGAAAAATGCATGCATTACTTAAAATATATTGAAGTTCTAAAAACAATTTTTTAATTTGATATTAAAATATTATCATCCAGTATTCCATATATAAGAAGCTAGATCATCTACCTAAAATATGACAATGCCCTATCACTTTTGCAGTAATTTTAAAAAAATGTGTACTATTTTAGCATATTATTATAACTTCAAATAGAAACCAACCAAAATCTCTATACCACCCTTTTGCAAGCCTTACATAAAACATATTATAGCTCTAAAAATGAATTGCAAATTTAATATCAAAATATTCAAAATTTCCCAACTCACAGTTCAGATCTAATAAACTAGGTCACCTATCTAAAATGTAATAATCCCACATTGCATTGTATGATATTTCTTTATGATATTTCTTTCTTGTGTACAAAATTTAAAAAAATTCTATTTAATTTAAATCTATTAAACTTCGATTTTAAAATTTTATTCTAACTTAAATAATAAAAGTAATTACAATAGTTTACAAATAACCATTCAAAAAACAAACAGATATTGTAACTTAAATAAAAACATTTAATAAATAAGATTAAAATATAATAATTCAATATTCTATTAGTTCCTATGTTGAGATTTTATTACATGCAACATATAACAAAACAGTCTTACCAGATTTTTTTGTTAAAGTAAGTGCTTACATCCGTTTTCATTCATAGATTTCTGATTTTTGAGAAATTTGATTTTTTTTTGTGATTCTAGAGAATCTTTAAGTTTAAATTAGCATTGAAGTACATTTCTTCCTATGTATGATCATTCATTATTTTTCTTCTTATTTCAGGCTAGTCACAAATGGAAAGTGTTTTTATTTTATTCTTAAGATGGTGCATTTTATTATCTCTTCAATAGAATGGTCAGCATTGGTATGTTATTTCTTTGCCATGATATATTTACATGCTAAATACCACCAATTAATAAAACTATGGAGAAACAGCAACAGTCATTTCAATCTTTGGACAAGAAAAATGATAGGCATCACTTTTTCTTTCAGATTAAGATTGTATAGTATAACATTCTTCTTTTATGGGTCTATATGCAAGAGCAGAGATGAACACATGTATGGGAGCAACTAGCAGTTCATATTAAAGCAATACAAATACCTAGCTTATTGCATCAGTTTATAGTAATTTTTTGATGATTATAAGGATTCTTCTGCCACTAAAAACTTCATAATAGAAGATATAAAATTTCTGCTGTAAGTCTCTGGTTAACTCTGCTAGAAAGATTATTCTGTTCTCAATCCATTAGTTCAGCCAATTTATAACTATTACATTACAAAACATAATTTTCAAAAAATATGTCTTCCAACACATCAACTGTCAATTTCCAAATTCATCTTATTTATTTTAATCAATAAATATTTAATTACATTTTCCTTTATCAACAACAATAAAAATTAAAAACAAGAAAGAATAAAAAAAAAAAATAAAAAAAAAGGAGAAAAAATATATTCCTTTTACAAATTTGAATTTGCTTGGAAAACAAACGGTGTTTAATTTAATATCTGATAACTTTCTGCTTAATATTTAATTTTGGTAACTGATTTGTTTTCTTTACAATAAACAAATTTCAATTCATCTTATTTTCTCTTTAACACAATTATAATATATTATTCTTTCTTTATTATTTTTATTTCCAGGAGAGAAATAAAAATATAAAAGAAAGTGCCTATTAATACATCTTATAATTACTACTAGATTTTCATCTACCCCCTTTCTGACTAGCCTATGAAAGGCTACAATATGGATAAAAACATACAAAAAAAGGCAAATGATCCCCCAAATACATTCCTGAATGAGTCAGTCATCATCAGTTGACGTAGATATTTGCTTTTCATATTAATGTATACATATATCTAAAAATGATGTTGTCAAGTTAGTGCTTTCAAGAAATAATGCACTTGAAAAGTGAATTGTGATCAAGAAAGTAAAGATAACTACTTGATATATAGACACAAATTTCATGCCATTAAATATAAAAAGCCAAATAGTTTTAATATACAACCACAATTTAATAACCATTCTATCTTTTCCTAAAGTCTTTATCAAGTGTTTGAAGTGTTAGTATTCAGTCATTTTTAGTTAAAATCTGCAAAGTGCATGTGCAACAGCTTAATGTTGTTTAACTATTACAGTTTATAAAACATTGCGCTATATAAAATAATTGATTTATTTAACCATTGATTACTTAAACTTATAATAGACAGTTTTAAAGTAAAGTACACATAAATTAAAATTATTTTAAAAACAATTTTAATTTCATAAAAAATAGTAAACACATTTTCTTACTTTTCCATTTATCATCTCCATCGTTTAAGTTGCCTTGCTTATGGAATGATGGTAAACCATATCCAGTAATTTTAACTATAAATCTACTATCAACCAAACATTTTGAAGATCTTAGATTGCCATGTATTTTAATACTGGAATTATGAAGAAAACACATGCCCTAAAAATAAATTAACATAAAAAATAAATAAGTCCACATGAAGTTTACTTATACTAATGGATTACAAATCTGAGTATATGTTTATTGAAAGTTTTAATTTTGCAAATGAATAAAGATATAAAAACTTTAAAATATTTAAAAAAATTATAAAAGTAATCACAAATCAGTTTTACTGTAGTCTGTAACAACAATATGCTTAAAGTATAGCTAATTGCAATTCAGAGTTTTTATTAAACAAATGTAATTTATATTTGATGTCACATGATAAATTCATTATTTTTTGTGGTAGTTATTTGTTGTGCAGATTCTGTGTTGTAAATGAATTCTACTATAAAAAGTTTTAAGATAAAGAATCTCGTGACATCATACATTTAGTAGATATTAGATAGCATTGATGTTCATTTAATCTATAAACGTTTATATGTAAACATAGGATAATTAATTTATCCTAGACAATGGTGGATATATGTTCCTATGAAATTAGTTTCTGGCTAATTGGATTTTTTTATGGCATGTATTGTGTTGTAGCACATTTAAATATTATAGGGTGAGTAAAAATCAAATTACTGGATAGGTAAAGTGTAAAACAATACTTTGTACCATAAGAACAATTAATCACAAGTTCATGAGATATTATATGATGTAGTGAGATGTACAATGGAGTTTATATGTATCAGCTATATGCCCAGAAATCTTGTTAGTTAAGTTAAACTTTTCCTTTTACTGCTTTTTTCTATTATTCCATTTTAATACAAATTTTTCTACTATATTGTTCTTATATTATTCAATTTTATTAAAAAGATCTAAATAAAAAAAATCATAAAGTCTCTTTTTTTCTCTTTACCTTTACATTCCTCTCACTTTCTAAGTAATGTACACGGATCCTCTTTAAATATCTTATACTTAAAAAATAAGTGTTCAGTGGTTTCTGTTCCAATTCTAATTAAACCATATCTACAATCCAAATCCTTATTTCATTTTGGCCTTTATCCTCTATTATCTAAAGTCCTGCCTTCTACCATTGTATCAAATAACAATAAAATTCTTTTACTGTTTCATACATCCTTTGATACTCTATACAATTTTATCCTTATATATCCTCAAACTATTTTTATTTATTTATTCATAATCCATAACTTTCCTTCTTTTTTTCTAACTAATCTATTTCCTTTTCCAATCCTTTATAATTATGCAACTGTGATACATTCATCCTGTTTCTGATATAAATATATAAAAAAAACAAATTAGCTATACATTATCTTTGCATATTGAAAAATCTTTCTTGCTCAAAGTGTTTTTGTCTTCTTCATATAGTCCAATTAAATACTATCTTTACTAATCTATTTTCATTCATATAACGAAACTGTCAGAAAAAAATATTTTACTTTTAATTTTTTTCATTGATAAAAGATCTCATTTCTCTTTAAATATCCTCATTTGCTGTTAACAATTCATTACCCAACGCTACTTATTTCTTTTTATATTTCTCTAAAAATTTCTAAAATATAATAAGTAAATTATTCCCTATTTAAACAAAATTCATCCTGAATCTCTGATTAAATTTTAATCTCTTCCATTCAGATACTGATCCTATCAATTAAGATATACCAAATAATTTATAAACTTTGCAGTTATTGCTTCTCATTTATATCTAGTTAACAATTTAAAATCTTTTTCCTTTTCTTTATGTAATAGTTTTAATTTTCACATGCTTCCATTCATCAGGAATCATATTATCTATTAAATTAAATCTTGTATATCCTCCCATATTTACTACCATTTTATCTGATATATTATCAGTTTTCTTACTTTTATTTTTTAAATTTATTTCTCTACTTAAGTCTGCACTAATCACTATCCATCTTATTCCCCACGTGAACATGTTTTTTTAATACTAATTTATTTATACTCCTTAACCTATATTTTACATTCAGAAGAATCAACTTCATTTGTTTATAGGAACATTGGATTAAATTTTTAATCTTTACATCTACATTCTGATTTCAAGTTTATCCATCACTTGAGTAGAAAATTAGGTGATTTTTTTAATAATCTTATAAGTCAAAATAAGAAATACAGCAAACAGCATAGAGCAATCAAGTGCTAAGAAAACAAATTATAATATTTTTCAACATTTAATCTTTTAATTATCCCATTTTATTGGGATGGTAACTAATAGTAATAATTTTTTTAGCTCTATTTTTTAATATATTTGTTTGAATTTATGTGGTTTGAAGGAAGATCATCATCCATGTTATATTTTTTCACTGAAACAAATAATTATATAAAATCTTAGTATATGTGTTATACTAAATCTTCAGAAATTCTACAAAAAGAACCATACATAAAGCTAGCTTCAAGCCCTTTACTTTATATCTTTTTACATTTGTTTGCTTTTTCATTCTCTGATACATATCACATAACTTGACATTTATCATTAATTGTGTTTTTTTGTCTATCTAAAGCAACCAGTCTTCCCCTTCTTTGACTTTCAAACATAGGCCATTTGGGAAATAAAGTTTGTAATATAATCTCTGCAAATTCGTTATCATCATTTTTAACAATTATTGATCGCCTGCAGGATGAAGGTCTTTCCAAATTCAATTTATCTTTTTTGATTTCTAGCCTCTTTTCTCTGCACCATACCAGCACACTTTCTTATTTCATCCATCCATCTCACATGTAGTCACTTTCTAGATCTTTTACAATCTCTTGAAATCTAGTTTAAGATTTCAATTCTCCATCTAATATTATCTCCTATAGCAATAGGTCCAATCCAATTCCACTTTAGTCTTTTAATTTTTTCAATGATGTCAGTAACATCTATTTATTCTCTCACCCATGTGTTTCGTTTTTGATCTCTTCTTGTTATTCTTAACATACATCTCTTCATATTTCATTGAGTAGTCTGAAATCTCTGTATTACTCTTCTGTTAAGTGTCCAATTTTCAGATCTGTAAGTAAGAACTGGTAAAACACATTTATTAAAAACCTTCCTTTTAAAATTCATGGGTATAAATTTTTTAATATTGTTATTTTCTACCAAACACACTTTAAACAAGTTTAATTTTATGATTAGTATTATCCATTATGTTTCCCTCTGTAGTAATAACCTGATCAGGATATTTGTAGTTGTTAACTTCTTCTAACTCATCATTATCAATCTTTATTTCCTTCTTTTAATAAAATCCATTGTACATTACTTTAATTTTTTTAACATTTACCTTTAATCCTATGTTCATACTTTCATCTGATGATTCTTGTAACTTTTCCTGAAATACTAAATCATTATTTCCAAAACAACATCTTCATCTGAAAAATCTAGATGACTTAAATATCTCTATTTCCTTTTTATTTTTATAGCTTCCCATTTTAATTCATAAAATACTTCTTGTAAAACTGTTGTAAAAGGTTTTGTTGATATGGAGTCATCCTGTTATACACCTTTCTCGATGTTAATATTTTTAGTATCATTATGTAATCTAATTTTTGCTGTTGCAGTTTTATAAATATTATTAAGAATATGACAATATCCTGGGTCTATACCTGATGATCCAATGTTGTAATCACTAAAGAAATGCTTAGAGAATCAAATTCCTTTTCATAATCTAAAAATCCAAAGCATAATGGCAACTCATATTCATTGGTCCTTTCTATAACTTCTCTCAATACTTGGATATGATCCAATGTAGTAAAACCAATTTTAAATCCAGTTTGTTCTTTTGGTTGGTTAAAATCCAAAGATCTTTGTAGACATTGTAATTCTTTTGGTAAAATTTTGTATAAACTAATAGATCTTTAATTTCTAATACCTTCTTAACCATCTTTTTTAAATATTAATATTGCATTCTTCCAATTATATGATACATCTTTATCATTTAGACATTTGATATATAACTTGGCCAAAATAATTTCCATTTCTTCACCTACTTTTTTAAAAATGTAGATTATAATTCCATCATTACCTGTAGCTTTTTTCTTCTTCATAAATTTAATTGTATACCTCACTTCTTCATTTAAAATCTTCTGAACTTTTCTATACATTTTATGATGTTATTTCTCTTTTTAATAATAGTTCCATCTTTTTTTCTTATTATAGAAAGAAGTTTCCTACCAATACCAAAATGTTATTTTACGCTCTTGAGACTTTTATTTTCTTATGAAACTTTCCTTACTAGTTCACAATTATACTTTCTTATATCATTATCAACACTTTTCCATACAATTTTACAAAATTCAAGATATTCAATCCTTCTTAATGCATCATTTTTATATCATATTCCTTTTTAGTCAATTGCTGCTTTTTTTCTTTGTGGCAGTTTTTATATTAGTTATCTTCCTATTGATTTCATTCAAATTTGAATCATGTTGCAAGTTCTAATTTAAATTCATTAGAATGTTTTTGAAGAGTAGAAATATCAATTGTGAATATTGTTTTTTTTTTAATAATTTATGTCTTTCTTGTTTTGCATGATCTCACATCTCACTAATTGATGATCATTTCCTGTGTTGAATTTATTAAGAACATTACAATCCTGAATTACATATTTCCCATTAGTCAAAATGTATTCAATCCTGCTATACATTTATTTGGATGCTTTCATGTTATTTCCATTTAACATTTTTCTAAAAAAAAAAAATTCATAATATAAAGTTTTTCTTTTTCTGCAAACTCCACAAGTCTATGTCCTCTCTCATTTCTATCACCATAACCAAATTTACTCACAGCACTTTCATCTTTCAATTGTTTATCAATTCTAGCATTAAAATCTTCGTGACAATTTTAAAATGTTGTTTGGTCTGATTAAAAGCCTTTTGCACATTCTTATAAAAATCATCAGCTTCTTTATTACAATGAGAATTTATTAGAGTAGAAACCCGAATTATCAGCATTTTCTGTCAGCAAAAAGGAATTTGTTGTTAACTGAAAGGAAACCCTTTGATTCCTCTTGGAAGTCTTAAAAGAGATAAGCAAAAAAATTTCATCTATTTATTCATATAATGTACAAACATGGATGGATTACTCATTATCACATATTAACCAGCATGATGAGTTTTGGGATTTTTATCTCCGAGTTTAAAATAAAAAAACACCATAGTCTTAGCTCTTAACTGAAATATCATTTGAGTTTTCTTAAAAACAGAATGAATGTATGAGCAAATGAAAAAAAATAATTTTAATAGATACTTACAACATGACAAATAAATCATAGCCCTTATTCTGAAAATGCTGTAAAGTTACTAGACAAGGCAGCGATTGGTGGCTGAAAGAGGAAGATGCTAGAATCTCCTGATTGCAGATGCAGGTTGCCATTTGATGATGATCTTTTATTTAGGTATTTACAACTACAGTGAAAAAAGATTGCAAGAATTGGAAGAACTATGTAATATTAAATGATGCATTATTGGACTTTGTGAAGTTAGAAGAAAGGATGAAGAGACAATTTATTTAAAAAGTGAACTTGTACTCTACTACATTGAAAATACAAGTAAAGTAGAATAAAAAGTGGAAAAACAACATTGTAGAAATTGATGGTGTATTGGACAGAGTGTCAAGATTAATTATTCTGCCAAATTATTCTCTCATTAAAAAATAATTTTTTACCATAATGAACTTGATCTATTAATTTTATTTACTTCTACTTAATTTATTTTTAATTTTATTTAGTAATACGGCCAATGTTTTTTTTTTAAAATTATAATTGCATTTATATGTTTTAGTCCAAATCTGTAAGAACATTATATTTACTTGATACAAGGATTATTCCTATATTGCATTTTTGTAATGCAAATGTCCATTTCATTATATTTTCACTCTTCACTTCTTATATATGATCTCATTTTATTCTTATTAATATTCTGTATATAATGGCATGGAAATAAATATCATAAATGTTTATAGATAATTAATTTTTTCTTACTTCAGATTCTTAGATACAGGCTCAAATACAACCTCCTCTCCTCCAATACTTAGAACATATAAAATGTATACCTGCACTTTATACTTCATCACCTCCCCCCAATTAAAAGACAACCAGAAAAATTTGTAAAAAGTAAGAAATCTTTAGCTAGGTATATTTTATTGTTGTTTTTTTTTGTCATTTTTCTTCCATAATAAATATTTTTCCAGCATAAGTAAAAATACTTTCAAAAAACATCACTGCCTCCCCTATAGCTCACTGTAAATGAATAATAAAGAAAAATGCATCACTTACCACACTTCACAATTATCTAATTCTGAGAATTTGTGTAATTTTTCATATCTGTACTATTTTTTAAATAAAGATAGATAAATACATATTAACTAATCATTAGTTTGTTATGGATTAGATAACTGAAAAATCCTAAGCTTGATTGAAATTCAAATTTTGCCCAGCTCTGACATAGACATGACAGATGAATATGTTTCTATTATTCTACAGTATAGATATAATCCAGTTTCCACTTATTCCTATCTACATATATTATAATTAGGAATAATATATATATTTCCAAAACAATAATTCTGCTATGAAAGCATAACACTTATATTGTAATAATGCCTTACATTAGTTATTATGTTTGATTTTTTAAAAAGTATAATTTATTTAATTTTTTTTAAAAATCCTGTTATTGTGTTATATATGAATAGAACATTATTTGAAAAATTTCCATAATTTTAGAAACATAATATAAATTAACAATATCTCTTTCATCAGTTGATTTTATATGTATATATGTTAAATGAAAAAGTAATAAAACCAAAATCATGTTTTACTTCCTGTAAATCTAAACCAGTCAATAAACATCACATGATCACCATTTATAGTGAGTTTTTCCTGTTTTAAATCTAAACCAGTGTTGTAATAACTTATTGTTTTCAATTGGATTTGTTTTTGAGTCAGAACTCACAAAAGATATGAATCATGCTAGCATGGGGCCATTTGTTTCATTTGCATTTTACTTCGGGCCAGCTCTGCTATCTGAACCAGTCACTGACTCCCTCTCTTCTTTATTTTCTACTTACCTAAATAACTGTACATCTATTTATCTGTTAATCTATTTATCCTCCCTCTTTATATATATAATATTTAAATACATGTATGCTGTCTATACTAAGTTTGAAGATTTGCTATCTTAATATAAACTGAGCACTGATTGTATATATGTGTGGTAGATGGTGATCTGGACCAACTGATGAGTGCTGGTTCAGCATGAAATGCATATATTGGAGATTATTTATCTTTGTCACATGTATGTGGTCATGTATATCAGTTGTATAAGATAAAGTAGATAGCTGTGGAGACCTTGAAGGTCTGAGATCAATCACTTTCTTATTATATTAAGTTTAGTATAGACAATATGCATATAATTAAATATTACATATTCAACTTGTATTCTACTCATCCATCTTCTATATATTTAAATGGATATATTAAGGTCCTATGCATGAGAGGGGTCAGATTGACATAAGATCAACATGGGTATGACAGTAATACTGGAATCAACAAAGACTTTAAGTCTTTCATTCTCAGATTTTCAATGATATGGATGGCTGAAGAGTTGGAGGATAGAGAAAATTGAAGCGTGTCTATCAAAGTTTGAAGATTTTCTATCTTAATATAAACTGAGCATTGATTGTATATATGTGTGAGAGATGGTTATCTGGATCAACTGATGAGTACTGGTTCAGCATGAAATACATACATTGGTGATTTTTTGTATAAACCTAAAGACAGAATATTTTTGGAACACAAAGGAGTTTATGAAATTCCATGTTTTTAGTGCTCAAGAGGCTATGTGGGTCAATCTAATAGATGAATTAATGTCAGAATTAAAAAAACATAGAAATGCTTTTCATCAAAAAATTAGCACATCAGTTTTTACTTCCCATTATGTAGAAACTGGTCACAAACCTAATTTTGACAATACAAAAATACTTGCTAATTTAGAAAGATATGATTTAAGAACCATGAGAGAGTCAATTGAAATATTAAAGAGACCTCCTGGTTTAAATAGGGCTGATGAAGCACAACATATTCCAGCTATGTGGAAACCTCTCATTTTATCTAATATTAACTTAAAATTAATAGATAAAAATATTGAGGGAAATAAACATTTTGATAAGCCTCATATTGTGAATGCTGAACTTAAATCTCATTTCTCATCTTGCACACAGTCACGTTATTTTTTAAGATCTAACGGATTTTCTTTCAAAAGTTAACCTTGTTAATGGCGGTTGCTAGTCCGTTGAAATATTGGTGTTTAATGGAAAACAATACACGGTACAGCCCAAAAAGTTATAATTTATATATATATTGATTGTACATCTATTTGCCAAGTTTATAATATAAGTTTAAGTAGCAGCTAAATAAATTTTTCAAGTTCCAATGAGGCATATGATTATTTCTTCAGAGATCTCACTCACAATCTTAATATTATTTGGCAGTTGAAATAAATATATATTTTAATTAGAGTGTGAAGCAAGAATAATATATATATTTTAAATCCTCATCAAATATTAGTTAGTAAGTCTGGTTAAAAGTAACTTGTTTCCTCTACAAGACCTGCTGTAGAGATTTTGCTTAGTACTTAGTAAATTAAAGGGAATTTTTTTTTTTTACTACTATATAAGAGAGAATTCTAAAATACTTCCTAAAAGTAAAATGAATGTTATTAAGACTCTCTAATAACATGTCATCAATCAATATTGTAAATGTAGTTTTTTAAAAATTATATTATGTTCAGTAATCGGAAAAAAATATTCTGCTAATGTCAAAAAATACTTACTTCAGAAATATCTTTAATAAAAGAATTTTTTAGTAAATTATCTAAAATAATACATTCACTGCCAAGGATATCCTGAAAATAGAAAAAATAACAGCATTTTACAAGACTATTAGAATATTAAATTCAAACATTATTGTTATATCTTTTCCATCGTTGTTATTATTATTATTTTTTTAAATTTGTATTTTATTAAAATAAATTATTTACCATTCTATTAATGAATTTAACTTTCAAAATTATAAAATATACAAACTGTTAGAACAAATGATGAGTGATGGTGATGACTGGTGTGTTATTTTTAAAAAGTCAACTGAATGTTTTATGTTATTAATTATTACGTGTACTATAAATATTATAAAATTAGGTAGACTATTCTTTTAAAACTATTTTTTTACCCTCTTACTTATTTAAGTAAACATTGAAAAGACAAGATATGAATAAATAATCTCTATTTATCTTTTCCTGTGTATTTGTTTTTCTTACACTCTATAAATCTTTATAAATAAATATCCAACAAAATAATTCAATTTTCTAAATCAACTTCTCCAGCAATTTACCTTTTGATTCTCTGAAACTTTTATCAAGTAAGAAAAAAGTTATTTATTAAAATCATGCGTAATTAACACAAAGCACATTAGATTAAGCTAATTTTAACAAAACTGTTGAAATAAAATTTGCTTATTACTCATATAAATTATATATTATAAAACAAAAATCAATTAACTCTTTAGACTCCTTTCATTCAAAATTATTTATAAGTCTATTTGAAATGCCTCTAATAAACATTTTGGGTTTTATTATTATTATTATTATTATTATTGCATGATTAATGCTTTCCTTTTCCATTTCATTTTTCTTATCACTTAAGATAAATGAATTATTTTTATATTAATCACTTATATTGATTTCCCATCTTTCCACTTCATCTATTTTATTTTTTAAAAATTTACCACTATTTGCTTTAATATATACTTTAAAATTCAGAATGTAATTCTCATTAAAGTTTATCATTCATTTCCCCTTTTTTTAATTTTCAAATTTATTGTTTTTTTTTTTTTTTTAAAAAAAAAACATAACTCTTCTTTCAAGTATGCAAGTTGTTCAACATATCTTTCATTTTTTAAACAATCCACATAGTTTTTATAACAGCTTAGAAATTAGAAATAGTAGATCGTTTATGGATAAAATCACGAAAGTTGTTTCAAAATGTTTTATTTAACAAATTTTAAAGTTAAAATTATAATATCATAAAGTGTAATTATCAACTATCAATAAATTATTGCTATACCTAGTTTATGTCCGAGTGCATAAATAATTTGCATGTGTGGAGAAAAAAATATTCTAGGACAGTTTTGAAAAATAGAAAGAATTGAGAGTATATGTAAAATATAGGAAAGATTGCCATTAAAATACATACTAATATTAACAACTGAAAATATTAAATCCCAATATTTTTCCTTTTTTTTTAAATCAATAAAATCTACATTTTATTTAACTATCTCTAGATTATTTATAAAATACTAATTATAGTAATCAATAAAGCAAGTCATATATAGGGTGACTTGCTTTTATAAGCTTGTATTTACACTCATGTTATATAGAGTGCGGTAAGAGAAAATATTTAAAATCTCTATCCAGAATGTTCCTATTCCCAGACCAATTGTATTTCTGGTAATTTTAAGTAAGCATTATTCTGAAAAAATATGAGTTACAAAATAATTGTCTGTTTTTATAAATCATTTTATTTATTATTCTAATACTAAGTAATTAAGATAATTTATTTTGTTCCCAAAAGTTTTCGCTATTATCTTTAATTTTTTTATACCATATTTCTTTTTTTTAAAAAAAGTTAGACCTTTAGGCAGATTTAGAATTGTTGGTCTACAAAGGATATGCATAAGCAAATGAAAACAGTTATTTGTTATTCATAACATATTTTTATAAAAATTGCTATTTTTTATTTTAATCTTACAATTATATTTATTTCATTTTCTATTGTTATTGCTTAAATAAAAAACTTTCATAACTTCATACAATATGTAATCTTTTACTTTTAACATTAAATTTTCAAACTTTTATTATTTATTTATTAATGTTCTTTCTTTGTATGGTTAACTATTTCTTTAAGACTTTACCAAACATTATATCTGCCATCTGAGAGTATAGTTTGATTTTTTTATTGTATTAGTACATCAAAACTTATTAATATTTACTATAATAATTCTAATTTTATTGGATTTAGTCAATTTATAAATACCTACTATGTGTAATTTGAAAATATCAAAGTAAATAATGTACAC